>RXID01014798.1:0-345977 GCA_005019695.1 Trichopus zeylanicus subsp. travancoricus | reverse complement strand
GTAATTTTAAAACTAAACTCCTAAAAAATTTATTTTCTCACTCTCCACTCTTTCTACCAAACATTTACGGATAAACTCTTTGAATATTTTTCTATAAAAAGCCTAAATATTAATAATTTTCAAATAAAGAGTTATAAATGAGCTGAAAAATTTTAAATATTTTACAAATAAATCCTAATATTTGTATATTTACAAATAAGCCCCCTGAATATTTTTATTTATAAAAATATCCAAATGTTAATATTTTTTAAATAAAAATTTATTAAAATGACCTTAAATATATTAAATACTTACAAATAAAACCTTAAATATTTTTAATATTTTACAAATAGACCCCTAGCAAATTTTTATTTATAAATAAGTCTAAATTTTATTATTTTTTAAATTAAATTTTATAAAAAAGATATTGAAGGTTTTAAAACTTAAAATTTTAAATTACAAGTTTCATATTTGTACATTTACAAATAGACTCCTTCAATATTTTTATTTATAAATAAGTCCAAATATTTATCATTTTTTAAATAAAATTTTACAAAAAAGACATTGAAGGTTTTAAAACTTAAACTTTGAAATTACAAGTTTTATATTTGTATATTTATAAATAGACCCCTTTAATATTTTTATTTATAAATAGGTTCAGATATTTATTATTTTTTAAATAAAATTTTATAAAAAAGACATAGAAGGTTTTAAAACTTAACATTTGAAATTAGAAGTTTCATTTTTGTACATTTACAAATAGACCCATTGAATATTTTTATTTATAAATTGGTCCAAATATTTATCATTTTTTAACTAAAATTTTACAAAAAAGATATTGAAGGTTTTAAAACTTAAAATTTGAAATTACAAGTTTCATATTTGTATATTTACAAATAGACCCCTTGAATATTTTTATTTATAAATAAATCTATTTTTTTTTATCATTTTTAAAATGAAATTTTACAAAAAGGATATTGAAGGTTTTAAAGGTTAAAATTTCAAATTACAAGTTTAATATCTGTACATTTACAAATAGTCCCCTAAAATATTTTTATTTATAAATGGGTCCAAATTTTATTATTTTTAAAATAAAATTTTACAAAAAAGACATTGAAGGTTTTAAAGGTTAAAATTTTAAATTATAAGTTTAATATTTGTACATTTACAAATGAAGCTCTTGAATATTTTTATTTATAAATAAATTCAAATATTTATCAATTTTCAAATAAAATTTTACAAAAAAGACATTAAAGGTTTTTTAATTTAAAATTTTAAATTACAAATTTCATATTTGTACATTTACAAATAAACCCCTTGAATATTTTTATTTATAAGTAGGTCCAAATAATTATCATTTTTAAAATTTTAAATTTTAACCTTTAAAACCTTCAATATTTTTTTTGTACATTATTATTACTAGTATTATCTAAAATAATATTAAATATTTTATCCTGAATATAATATTAAAAAATAATTTGAGCAATAGTATTGACAATATTAGCTGCATTATTAGAATACTCTAAAAATTTGAAACTAATAATATGTTTATATAACATTCATGAATTATCAATATAATAAACAGTAATATAAATAAAAAAAAATACCATAAATAATACTCTAATAATTAAATATAAAAAAAATTCTTTAATTATAATATATAACAGAAGAAATTAATTTATCTTTCTTTGACAATAAAGGCTCGCATGTTATGTTGGACCCAATCTGACGAGTAAGGCACCAGACACCAACACGATTCATAATCTACATGTCTTGAGTATTCGTATAACAAATGCCTATGATATCTAACGTTTTCAAAACGAAAAGCTTAAAATTTTGCTCCAAATCGGAATTCTGGTCGAAACATTTTGGCATTTACTACAGTCATGCTTAGAAAAGGCATCAAACTTCATTGCGCATGCCCCTTGCATTCGGATTTATAAATGCCTTCTCCTCCTTTGCGGCTTCTTCTCGAGACAACAAAAAAATCGAAAAATCGGTATACCGAACCGTATCGATTGAAAACCGTACCAGACCGGTTTTCAGATCAAACCGGTACGGTTTCGGTTCTGAAATTTAACAGAATCGGAAAACCGATTTTGGTTTCGGTTCCGATTCCGCGTTATCTGAAAAATCGGTAAATCGAAACCGTACAGATTTAATCTTTATATATATATAAAACCCTAACCCTAATTCCCCCGCCTCGGCCTCGGCCTCGCCCTCGCCCTCGCCTTCGCCTCCGCCTCGACCCCTCTCATCCTTCCTCTCTTCTAGGGTTTCTGCCCCCATTTCTTCTCCTACGCCACCATTGCAATGGAATTGGGTCTTCCTTCTCTTCTCCGGCTCGCCTGGGCCGCAGGGACGCTTTCCATCGTCTTCGGCTCGCTGCCGATTCCCGGGCTTCGTCCCTTTCGTGGGGTTCTCATGCGCTTCGCCGCCAGGGGTAAGATCATGCAGTCTTCTTCGCGGGTGAGTTTGTCTCTCGTTTTGGTTTTGGAAAATATTGGAACTTGGTGTTTGATCAACTTAGTTTTCTGTTATTTTATGGGTATTGGAGATTGAGTTTGAGTCGGATGTTGTTTCTTGGAGTTTTTATGTGCGATTTATCTTAAAAAATCCAATTTTGATTTATTAGAGTGGTTAAAACTGAAAGAAATTTTTTTTTCTCAAACTCTGAATTTCTGAAAATATAGGATTTATTAGTATTTCCGAGTCATGTATATGGATTTTGGACAGCGAGAGACTGCCAAATACAAATTTTAATGTAGACTAAAAAAATTGGTAGCTATGTGCATGTTGGAGACCAACTGTCTCGACATCTTCTTCTTGTTTCTTGGACCATCAGTTTGAATTTTCTTTTTCGTAGGCATTCATTCTTAACTTGTTGACTTTTGATGACTAGCTGATGTTTGATTACTATTGATAAAAGGGATGAACTTGTGATTTGGTTTGCGGATGAACTGGTTTTCTTAAAAATGGGTTTATACATCGATAAACCAGAAAACTAGATTATTCTCACTAATCCATGGTGGATAAGACAGAATAACCCAAGATAAGCGAATTTTTCTGGTTTATCCACAGATAAACCAATTTTGAGATAATTCAGTTTATCGTAGTTTGTTTATCCACGAACCAAATGGTTTATACATGTTTATTAGTGGAGTTGCTTTTTGGTGGCATGTGATTAGATCACTTTTGTAATGAATCATTGAAAACGATTGCTATTCTCGCTCGAGTTGTTTATGGTTTATTAGCTTACTGCTTTATTTACATATTCATGCTGTTGTTGTTACACTCTCAATCTTTCTGTTGTTTGCTTTGAAAGCTTAACATCAGCTACTTGAAGATCGTTGTATTGCCTTTTTTTCATGAATTGCAGAGGTTTACTGTTCCACAAAATTATTTTCTGCATTTCTATCTAGTCGGTGTGGTGATCACAACATTGCTACTTCTGTGCATATGGTTCTATGCATATGGGGAGATGGTCCCATCAGCCACAGAATTATTTCAATATTCCACAGTTGGAAGCCGGTTGATTGGAGGTTCACATTTGTTCTCTTTTGAGAAGAGACCATTAGTTCGGAGGGATATTGGGGAGCATGTCTGGCGTACTGTATTTCTTCTTCTTTTGATGGAAGCTCAGGTCTTGAGGCGATTGTATGAGACAAAAAATGTCTTCTGTTATAGTTCATCAGCTCGAATGCACATTTTGGGCTATCTAACAGGTTTATTGTATGTGCAGAATACTTACCCTTTTTTTTTTTGAATATTTGGCTTTCTATACATGCAAATGATATTGTGGCATCCTCTCAATACAATTTTAGCTTTGTTGGTACTATTCATTTATCTGCTTCAATCATGATTATTTTAGGTTTTTTCTCTGTTTCTTAAGTGTACCATATGAGATCTTCATCACATTTCCTTTGGTTGACTTGTAGATATATAAACTAATGTTCTTGCTTTTTTATTTCCTGTCATTTGCATAAAAACAGTCTAAAGCATCACTTCTTTTGTGTGATGATGTGCAATTGCTTTCTATACATGCAAATGATATTGTGACATCCTCTTAATGCAATTTTAGCTTTGTTGGCACTATTCATTTATCTGCTTCAATCATGATTATTTTAGGTTTTTTCCCTGTTTTTTAAGTGTACCATATGAGATCTTTATCTCCTTTGGTTGGCTTGTAGATATATAGACTAATGGTCTTGCATTTTTATCTCCTGTCATTTGCATAAAGACAGTCTAAAGCATCACTTCTTTTGTATGATGATGTACAATTGCTTTCTTTACATGTTTGGCAATATGCATGTCATGTGTGTTGTTTGCCTAAAATGTCATTACAAATCTATACATATTAGCATAGGGTACAAGGTTATCTACAAAGATTATTCTAACATGGAAATATGCCACTGTAGTTTTATTTCATGATAGATATCATTTTAGAAGCAGTGTATGTAGAAATATCTTGCTTTGTCAATGCTTCATATGCTATCCTCAGTGATGTGGAAGTTGCTTAAACAACATTGGCACTTTTTCTTGTTTACATTTTTGTTACTAAACGGTTGTTCAACCATCTTCATCAAAATATTTTGTTAGAGTATCTCGTATAAGAATATTTATGTTTCCCTTCTTCTCTGTTCAGTTTTTACATTGCAGCCCCTTTGTCACTTTGCTGCTCAGTTGCCCTGGAGGTGTTGAGTTATGCAAGTGATCAGATAGCTGAGTTAATAGTCAAAGGTCAAGCAGAAATGCCAGATCCTGAGTTTACTTGGTGGGAATATGCAAGACCTCTTCATAATTTGGGATGGTGCCAGTGGATTGGTGCTGCTGTTTTTATTTGGGGTTGGTGTCATCAGCTTCGTTGTCATGCAATTCTTGTAAGTTATAGATTCATGTATATGTAATTACTTGCTGTGAATTTGATTATTTGATTGTGGTTTCTGTAATCTCCTAACAGGAAAAAGAATTTACTTCCATTCTTTGAGCCAATTAAAGATTAACGGATTCTCAATAAAGTCCATGATAATGGTGATTGGAATATTTCTGTGGTAGATAATGCTTCCATTAACAAGAAATGTGATTTATCAGCTCTGTTTTGTGCTTCCATGTACTTTGAGTAGCTAAAATGTCTCTGTTATTAGTCTAATAGTAAAAAGTCAACTTCAGAAATGTTAGTTCCATATGATAATGTCCACAGAGATTATAAGTTTGCAAGAGGAATGTGCACATGCATGACGCATAAATGCATATGCTTTTTCTTGTTTTATTTAGCAGCTAGGAAATATGTTAATTGGTATAATATTGTGTTCCTGGGATGAAATTTATTGTTTTTTTTCAAGCTATTTAAGAAATAAAGAAGAGAGAAAATGAATGTCATTTTATGAATACATAATGCTATAAATGCTCTTGATTGAATGCATTGTCTTCTTTCGTTTTAGCAACTTCTCATCGCTAATAACCCAACCTTGAAGATCTACTTTTCCTGATCATAGGAAAGATCATATAAAGAAGTTGTGTTTAAGCGATATATTTGTCATCTGCTAAATTGCGACCGTAATTCTTTGCAGGGCGCTTTACGTGAGAACAAAGGAGCTAATGAATATGTGATTCCTCGTGGTGACTGGTTTGAATATGTTTCTTGTGCACATTATCTTTCTGAAATAGTAATTTTCGTGCTCTCTTCTTCAGCTATTTTATCTTCAGGGCATTTGACTACTAGTTCTAAAATGGAGCTGATTATAGGCTGTTTACCTGATAAACAAGCCAATTCACTGAACATCATCGAGCCTATCTATTATTAACTCTAAACAATTGTTAGCAAACTTGAGCTTGTGGTTTTCATGATGCCAATCCAAAACAAAGGAAATGATAATGTCAAGTCAATCATCTAGTATAAGTTCTCTCTTTTGGGTTTGAAGTCCCTGATTCAATTGTACTTATTGTGTTTTAGGCATGACTAAATGGTTTGTGTTTATTTTGTGAAACCAGGTCATTTATGCAAGTATTCTGATCGCCAGTGGAGGATTAGATCTTACTGTTTGGCTTCTTTTCTTTTTCGTGGTAGGCATGCTCTAATTCTTAACATAATTCTTTCTTCCATTCCATGAAAATGCAGACAACACCCTTTCGTTTGTTGTTCATGTTCCAATAATTCTCTTTTTGTAGGTAGCAAATCTTGTCTTTGTTGCAGCAGAAGCCCATATGTGGTATCGTAACAAATTTGATAGCTATCCAAAGTCCCGCCATGCAGTTATTCCATATATTTACTAAAGATTGTCATTATAGCTGAGGCAGTTCATAGAACAATTACCAAAATGAAGCTGAAGATAGGGATGGAAGACTTGGTGGCCTTTTTCTAAGGAAGATATACATACCTTCCTCAGAAGAAGGCCGCCAAGTGGGTTTTCATTATCCTTGCTCAGTGGGTTTTCATTATCCTCTTCGTATATTTCCATGGGAATAATGCATATGTTCGGGCCATTTGGTATTACTAAAGCCTTTCTGCTGTTTGTATGGTTAACATTCTTATTTATAAAGGAGGATGATGAATGAAAATTTTTAGTGCCTTACATTTCAGAAAAAACAAGAATAATTTCTAAAGACTATTACCATCAAGTTGACTTCTATAGGTGATGCAGCCAACTGCTTGAATGTATGAAGATAGTGCTATGGCCTATAAATGAACTTGTACTAGTCCAAAAGGGGGTTGACTTCTATAGCTGATGCAGCCAACTGCTTGAATGTATCAAGATAGTTTTGTGGCCTGTAAATGAACTTGTGCTAGTCCAAAAGGAGCCTAAAAGCATGGAGCAACATTCTTCATGGAGATCACAGGTGGACAAAATGCACTTGTCATATCTCTTTTAAATGAGAAGATATGGAACTTGCATATCTTCATGGAGATTGTACGTTGACAAAATGCTCACCTTGGAGATCATAAGTGGACAATTCTTCATGGAGATCATAGGAGGACAAAGTTCTTCATGGACAAATTGTTCTTGTCAATATTCCATGGAGATCATAGATGGAAAGAATGCTCGTCAGATTTCTTTTAGATGAGAAAATATGGAACCTGTATATCCTATTTTGGTTTTGCTGTTCTGTAAGCCCTTCGAAAAAAAGGTCTAATTGATAGGCTTGCATCACTCCACCCAAAAGTAGAAATCTTGTGATAGATGGCTTCCTGGTATTGGACACATGCAACTCAAATGCAAACACATTCCCAGCCATGGTACTGCAGTTATTTAATAGGAAGACTGGTGTGTAGCTTGTACTGGAACGTAGTCACTTATTTTCTTTGGTTGCTTCTTGCTCAATTCCCATATGTTTGCAAATGCTTAAGGTTTCAAAAATTGGTAAGCGTATCCAGGCAGTTAGAGGACTGCATAATGCCTGGGCAGCAGAGTAAAAATATTTAAAAAACTAAATATGCACATGTATAATTAATAATATGTTATATAAACTTATTATTTCATAATATATCCTCAACTATATCTTTGAAATGTAGTCAATATCATATTGTTCTTTTTTGAAACACTATGGATGATGCCTTATATGATTGTGAAACATTGTATGTGATGGAGTTTAACATTGATCAGATGTAATAAAGCAAAATAGGTCATGTGCTACTCAACCTCTAGGTGCTCCAATTAAGTAGTTGGCTGACATATATGACTATCCAACCACTTGTTGGTCTACAAAATTAACTAAAGTATGCCAAACCTCATAATGGGTGCCACTTAGTGCTATTCAGAACAGTTGAGGGACTGCTTAAGCCTAGGCTGCTGCTTCGGGGTTTTAGGCAGCAACTTTTTACAGCATTGCAAATGATTCCAAATATGTAACACTATTATCATCAAGCAATGTGAAGAAGTTAACAGTATTTTATATGCCCATGGAAATCCTAACTAATGTGTCTATTTTGGTTTTGTTGGTAAATTCTTATCGTTACTTTCTGCTTTATTTATCTGAATTTTTCAAGTAATTTCAATGATGAATGAAATATAATGAAAAACGAGAGAAAATATGGAAGGTTACATGGAGATATGCACATTGGCTGCTTGTATGGAAGAGTTTCAGCTTAATTAGACTTCCAAAGGAGGAGAGATTAGGCTGGTTAACAAAGCAAAATTCTTTGCAAAGGTTTTGCACAATAAAATGTGAAGAATTGCAAACATTGCTTTGTAGCCCAAAATAGACCATGCTATGTAATCTCACCTCTTGGTCAGAGGCTTCAGCACTGAACAAAGTTGTTTAGTAATTCTTTCTCATCATGACTATATTGCTTTTGAGTGATACATGAACATGCTACTAGGCAGTTAATCAAGCTTTTAAGTGGAACTGATGTGGCTAATTTGATCTCTCTTTGCAAATTTAGCACTGTTTTCTTGTATATTAGCTTTAAAGCCTGTAAAATATAAAATATGAACATATGAGCAAGTAACTAACTTCTTGACAATTGAAGTTGTTCTACACTTCTATATATTGATCGTGCTTGACCTCTACCTTTCTCAGTATTGTTCAGTCTGACAAATTTTTACAAGCACCACTAAGTCATCAATGATGCACAGGGTGCATTATAGATTCTCTGACTGGAATTATGTGAACATTAGATGGAGTAACTAGGGTCACTGGAGATAAATTTCTCTATGTCCATCCTATGGAGATTAGGGATCAAGGTGCACATTACCTTTGTAGATGCCTCTTCACTAATTTTGTATTTTCATTTGTTTTCTTATCTTCACAATGATTAGTTAGTGACTGAGGTGTACTCATCTGCCAAATTCCTTAACAACACATTTCACTATCTTTAGAATATTTTTTTTATTGATGTCTTGGAACTGTACTAGTTTGTATATAATTATTTAGATATCAGGATAACTTGTCAATCATTTATATGTGAGACATCATCTTATCTCTAGTTTATTATGATGCCCTTTTTTGTTTCTTCTTGTTCTCTATGGTTTTATTTTCACTGGTTTAGTAATCATTATTTATTCTTGACATATTCTGCCTTTGATTTTTCCCTAAATCTCAAGTCCTTGATAAATATATAAATATTCAGATATGTCATTTGCCTTTGTCTACCAAGAAGTGTGTAAACCAACTTGCAATGCAAATGGTCCTTCTTTGAAGAGAAAGTCAGGTAAACTATTGAGGAGAACACTATAATGTTTCAATTGTTTTTTATCATTCATAACTTTGAAGGCTGAAAATGATATGACATACACGTTTTCTTGGTTTTTCAATGGCAGTCAAGGGTCTCTTTGTATTTCAGCTTAATTAATCCCAGCCTAACATCAAATCAACCCAAACAGTAGGTTATGATGAAAACCAAAACATATGGATTACCCTTATTGGTGAGAACATTGCAAAAATAAAAGAAATCACAAGTACTCTTGCACTTCTTTCCACAAGCTATACAATTTATGAAAGTTGGAGGCTGGATTTTGTTTTGTCATGCATTGGTCATATTTGCTTTTCAAGTACGTATAATTTCACCTTTCAGTAATTCACTGGTCATCACAAATCCTTGCAAAATAATTTGCAGATTACGTTGTAGTTTGGTGTCAAAACAAATCGTACAGGCTGGACTGAGATGAGCTATCAAAACTTATCTACCTCTTTGTTTTCTGTTAGAATTTAACTAGTCTCCTTAATCAAATAACAACTGCTTGTAAGTACATGCAAACCTATTTGTGCTGCTATTTTGATTTATTTATTCCATTGAATGGATTATAGTGTGTTTTCTTTCTTGCAAATTGTTGATTCTACTTATAACATGTGGTGTAATCATCTACATGCTGATGTATGCCCTCTTGTGATATTGTTGCAGAGGACTTCATTGCTGAGAGCAAGCAGCTAAAAAGTATTGACATAGGTGTGCCAGATTGTCCCATTTCGCTTGATGATGTTCGGAGTCTTCAGTGATCTAATTAGGTACTGTTGCTAAGTTTAGATTGTAGAACAGGGTTAAGGCGCTTGATAGCTTTCATCCATGAAAGTTAAAATGCTTCATATGTCTTGCTAAATTGCGACCGTAATTCTTTGCAGGGCGCTTTACGTGAGAACAAAGGAGCTAATGAATATGTGATTCCTCGTGGTGACTGGTTTGAATATGTTTCTTGTGCACATTATCTTTCTGAAATAGTAATTTTCGTGCTCTCTTCTTCAGCTATTTTATCTTCAGGGCATTTGACTACTAGTTCTAAAATTGAGCTGGTTATAAGCTGTTTACTTGATAAACAAGCCAATTCACTTAACATTATCGAGCCTTTCTATTATTAACTCTAAACAATTGTTAGCAAAATTGAGCTTGTGGTTTTCATGATGCCAATCCAAAACAAAGGAAATGATACTGTCAAGCCAATCATCTAGTATAAGTTCTCTCTTTTGGGTTTGAAGTCCCTGATTCAATTGTACTTATTGTGTTTTAGGCATGACTAAGTGGTTTGTGTTTATTTTATGAAACCAAGTCATTTATGCAAGTGTTCTAATCGCTAGTGGAGGATTAGATCTTACTGTTTGGCTTCTTTTCTTTTTCGTGGTAGGCATGCTCTAATTCTTAACATAATTCTTTCTTCCATTCCATGAAAATGCAGACAACACCCTTCCGTTTGTTATTCATGTTCCAATAATTCTCTTTTTGTAGGTAGCAAATTTTGTCTTTGCTACAGCAGAAGCCCATATGTGGTATTGTAACAAATTTGATAGCTACCCAAAGTCCCGTCATGCAATTATTCCATATATTTACTAAAGATTGTCATTATAGCTGAGGCAGTTCATAGAACAATTACCAAAATGAAGCTGAAGAGAGGGATGGAAGACTCGATGGCCTTCTTCTAAGGAAGATATACATACCTTCCTCAGAAGAAGGCCGCCAAGTGGGTTTTCATTATCCTCTTCGTATATTTCCATGGGAATAATGCAAATGTTCGGGCCATTTGATATTGTTAAGGCCTTTCTGTTGTTTGTATGGTTAACATTCTTATTTATAAAGGAGGATGATGAATGAAAATTTTTACAAGTGAGAGCATTGAGTGTGGTTCATTGTTACTTCACTTTCCTTGAAAATAAGTTTGCACAAATTTTTTGACACTATACTAAGTTCGGAATCTTATCCTCGTCCATTTTTGTCCATAATCAATGTAGGTGTCTTATGTGTTTATTAGAAAAGCATGTGGTGCGGAAAAAGGTAAATAAACTCTTTCTGGCAATGTATTGATCTAGTTAACAGGCTTCAGACCAACAAGCAATATTCTATTTTATCAAAAAGAATACAACGAAATGTGTTTCCAAGAATGAATAAAGCTTATTTTCATGCCATTGTGTACCAAAAATCACTTCTCCATCGCCATTAGACCTGAAGCCATATGTACTATGATTTGCCTAGCAAAAAAATTGCCTAGTCTATTAGGGCGAAATATAATTGAATATTTTGGATGGTTCCTATACTCAAAACTGCTTCGCATAACCAAGAAACAGATTTTGGCCTTAATCCATGAGGCTAAAGAAGAGCTTTACTATTGATTCTTTTTAAGTCTAAAGCTGGATTTTTATGACAAAGTGCTTAGTTTGTTTTATAGTTTCCTCTCATATGGATATCCTTTAAGGTAAAAGAGACCATTTTGCTTTGGATGTTTGTTTAATTTGTTTGTACATGGTGACTATTGTCTTTTATAATTTTGATGATGAACATGAAGATGTCATTAAAGATATGACGTGATGGTAAATCAATGGACATATTTTGAAAGAACAAAGATTGGCTTGGAGAACCCTTAAGATAACTCAATAGGTTTAGTTTTTTTACCCTTCTTTGAGTCAAAGATTTGTTATTTGACTTCATGGCTTAAAGTCTTAGCTAACACTCAATCTATCTTGAAACGTTCTCATTGGCTCACTTTTTATTCAAGATAAAATTGAGATGATGTCTAGTATGAATATTGAAGTTATAGTCAAAATAACTATTTTTTTTAATAACTTTCGGATATCTAAATTCGATGGTTCAACGTTTAAATGTAGCAGAAACAACTCTGAAATCACTGACAGCTTTGAATGCTCAAACCTTAGTATTAGGCCTCCAAAGTTTGAGAACTATAAATTCCGAGAAAAATTCATGTTCAGAGTTTAGTCATCCGAATCTTTGATCAAACGTCCGAAGCTATATTATTTGGACGTCTGAAGCTTGTGATCGGATGTCCAAACTCATGACATCAACTTTAATAGCTAGTAAAATCTGCCTTTTGAATGTTTCAAACGTCCAAACTGGTACGGTTCAGACACACAAATACGACAGAGTATAGCTTAATGGCTAGTGTTTGCATTAACTGATATTTAAGGATTTGAAACTTATTCTAACACAACTTTTTGTATATTCTTAAGTAATCTTTTTTTAAGATAACAAGTTTTCAATAGTTTTCTAGTATCTAAGAGCTCGAATCCTTACATTTTAACTTTCAAAATTTTAAAGTCTTTATTCTCACATTGAGTGATCGTGTCGTAAGGCATTAGAGTTATTTTTCTCATCTAAAATCAATTGTAAACACTCCAAGATTGTTTGGAGTTATCAAAAGAGTGGAGCTCCAGTTTGGAGTTGGCTTTGCTGATTGGAGGAAGAGCCAGCATAAGGAATTGACTTCTTCAATGAAGCGGCCTATTAGTAAAGTGTTAAAGTTCTCAAGAGTGAGACAATGATAGTAGAGTAGGAGTGGTTGACATCCAAACCACTTTATATTGCGATGCACTCTCACCTTACTTTATTTCACTTGGAATTGGATTGATTGTGATTGGCTTGAAATCATTTTTGTTATTGAATTGATCTTGTTCTTATCCAATAAAAAGGTGCTATTATTCTCTAAAACCTAATTCACACTCCCCACTCCTCCTCCTCCTCCTCTTAGGTGGATTTTGTGCTTTTAGTGACAAGAATATAATGGAATAAGGATGTGATCCACGTACTGTGCTTAGAAGACTATGGTATATTTGATGTCTTTCTTTGGATATAAATCACAACCTGCATATCTTGTTCCAAACATATGCTTGTTTGTAGACTATATTATAAGTTTTCCATCTTTTGTAGTAACTACTGTTGCATGAGTTAATGAATTGCTTGTATACTTGAACAAATATTTTTTTTCTTTACAGTACTATTGAACAATATCAAATGTACCACACATGTGCTAAATATTAGATGAAAAATCTGAGAATATTTCTTGTAAGGATTTATGTTCTAGTTCTTAGAACTAATCCCAAGAGACTTGTAGCTTCCTCTCATCACCTTGCCAATTTACAGATAAGGTTATACTTCAAATATTTTATTAATTTTTGTTGGATGGTTTTAATACTTGATCAACTTTCTAATTGTACCTTGTTTGTTTCTCTACTCACATAATGTAGATAAAGGCTTATGGTGAAAATTTTGTAAAAGCAATTTACCTTATTTTAGGTCGCATTCCTTTTTTTTCATTTCATCTATCTTTTGATAAATTCACTACATTCTTTAGGCTTATATAAATGCAATCATTACCTCCAAAAATGTTGAAAACATTCTTCCTTTTCAATTTTGAAGGATTCTAAACCTTAGGAAATTTTTTCAATAGAAGGTTGTCAATTCCAAAGCTAATTTTGAATTTTTCGAGTTTTTAAAAATATTACAATAGAAAACATCATACTATTTTTTTTTTTTTGAATTATCTACTCAGATGAGCAATATCGATTATTGGCATCTTAAGCATAAGCAAAATTATGTGGTAGGGGTAAAGACAATTGAAACAGTAGAAAGACAAAGAGTGAAAGAAATTAGGATTTGCCAAACAGATTTTTTTTCCTTTTATAAGGACCATTTGGAGAGCTGCATGTATATAACCTCTTTGTAAATCCAAAACTTCATTTATTTCATTTTTTGTTTTTGTTTTTGTATTACTTCAATTGGGTCTACCTCTACCAAATAATTCTTGTCAGAAATAATTGAAGTGACCAAAGAGAGAGAGTTTGCAAAAACTCTGTGAGTGAAACCAGTGTCATTTTAAAAGAAAGTAACTTCACGATATGTTCTCTAATGTTATGAGAACATTTGGCTAAAGAAATTTTTACTTCTTGTTGAAATCCTGAGTAATTCCATTACTCACATCAAATGACTTAGCACACTTTCATTTATTAGAAATTGCAAGTTAATACAACTATTTCATGATCAAGTTTATACTCATTTGATGTATAAATTACAATAGGATAACAATATCTACTATTTTTATACAGGATTCTTTGAGTAAGATTTTCACTCGACTGTTGTAGTATTTTGTCCATTTGTTTGTGCTGGTATTCACTAATTTGCTAGTTATTTGATTTCTGATATGATTATTTGGGGGGTTTTTTCTTATTGAAATTACAAAACCCATTGTTTGTGCTAAACTATTTTTTCTGCGTTCACTATTTAAATGACTTTTAAGTTCTTTGTTGTCGCTTCTACTACTTTCTTGAGTCAAATTATGTTTAATTTTCTCTACATGATATTCTCAAAATTCACATATTATTTGAATTGTCATATGAAGTTGTTAGGTTTTCATTCTCTTACATCTCATGTAACTCCTTTGTTTTAAGTGAGTTTATAAAAAGATTTTCCTTTGTTTGTCAATTTTTATTGATTTGATCTCATATTGGAAAATTGAAGATTTTGTGAATTGCCAATCCATTGCTTCAATCAGTGTATCAATAATATCATTGCTAACATTTTAATATACTAATATCATCATCTCATTCCAATAGTTTAAAATTTATTATTTTAAAAAGTGAGAGAGGATAATGTTTTAATATTCCTATCATGAAATGATCTTGAGATCCAGTAAATTTCACCTTTCTAGAAAAGGTTACCTCATTGTCAAGTTAATTTTTTGTGGGCTAATAGTGTCATGCTTCTATAGTGGGTCTAGATTAAATTAATATGTCGAATTATTAGAAATAACTCTAGATAAATCAATAGAAAACTGTCTACTTGGATCGTTAATAATGTCATGATCCTTTTTCTTCTTATAATGATTAGAAATATTGTGTTATTTTCTCTCCTTTCTGGTGCTATATTGTTGGATTGCCTCATTGCTTGCTAGCATCCGAGTTAGATATCATCTCCAAATGATTCAAATCAAGGTTGCCAAAATGGCTGGACTTGTTAGGTGGTAATTTTCTTAATTATGTAGCGCATAGGTATTTAGTTTCAACTATTTATGTTTACAAATGAATTAATTGCACTACAAAGAAATCAAGTTATCTCGGTACTAATATAGCACCGCAAATACTAGAGTATTAGTAGCGCTATTTTTTAGCGACCATTAGCGGCGCTAATGTCTTAGCACCGCTAATACTCTAGTTTTTGCAACATTAACACATTAGCACCGCCAAAATTTTACCCTAACTCAAAATGGTGGTCTGACCGAGTCGTCTGTGTGCTTTTAAAAATCCACATCCCATAGCTTGTGCCACTGTTGGAAACGTTGGTCGCCTTCAGCTATGCCAGAAACTTGCACCACCATCGCCTTCAGTTGTTGGCAACCTCTAGACCCCGCCAAGGAGGAGGCTGGAGGTCATGGATGATTGACGACATTGAGGAGGGCTCATAAGGGTGTGCCCTCTAGAGCAAGCGGAGCAAAAACAGACCCATGTCACCGTCATTGTTGCCAGTGAAGAACAGACATGCTTGAGGTAAATTTTACTATTAATTTCTTGATATCAGTTCTGAATTAGTGACTCTATCAATAAATTAATGGACTAATTATCAATTCTCCCTCTCTCCTATATTGTTCTTTAGTTTGTCTTTTCTTTTCAACCTGCTCTGCAGCAAGCCTCTGAAGCTCCTTTCTTCTCTTCAAGCATGAAATATTCAAATGCAGATTCATCCATTCCACCTTCAACAAGTACCAAAAAAATCTTTGGCATCATTGTTCTCATACACATTTCCCCCATTGAAGAAAATAAAATCAATCTTATATGCCTCTTTTGGAATATAAAGCTGAGAAGAACACCAATCCCTTTCAAGATTGGTTTTTTGCAGCCTTTTAGTAAATGGTTTCTATTTCCAACCATTAAATGCTCCCCTTATAAGAACATCATTTTCATTCATCAGAGGGGATAGGCTTCGGTTGAGAAATACTTTGATGTTTTGGTCTGGTTTCACCATTTGAGGAATAGTGAATACTTTATTGTCACTCGAAAGATATTCCATGACAAGGTCATCTAAAATCTTTCTATATCTCTTACAAAATCTTCATTGTCTCAACTACTTAATTTTGTCATATACACTTATTAGCTCATAGTAATTTATATAAATATAGTATATAAGTTAATTTTCATTATTTATTAAGAAATTATTGTTTTAGAAAAGATTAATTAGAAATAGTTAATGCCATTAGTAGGCATCTATTAAAAAAAATAACCATCAATCGATAATAATATAAAATCTAATTTTAGCTCAAAGCAATGAAAATGCCTAGAGTCAAATTATTTTGATATGGATGATAAGGTTGCCTAAGTCCACAAGCCTTTGACTATATGTATTCAAAGCTTCACTCAAAATATGTCCATCATGGTGAAACGGTTGGTCTTGATAAATTAGCTCATCCCTACTTCTATGGAATCTAGAGTAGGTGGTGAAGCTTGCAAAAACAATTTTGAGATAGTATTATATGATTAAATATGATGAGTTATAAATAATTCTATTGTATTCCACTTCAATATAAAATCTTAATGTATTCTAACACATGATGTTTATAACATATGATTTTGAATTATAGCACTTCACATTGAAGTGGAACTCAATATGTTAAATTACACTAGATATTATTGAATTACATGCAAATAAAAAAAGATCAAAAAGAAGAGGCTACTTGGATTGTCTAAGTTGGAAAGAAATATTTGATGAAGTGGTTTGCAAAACTTATTTCTATAAAGTCTGCCAACCAATTTATTATAGCAAAGATGAGTCTTATCATTTGAAACATTATTCAAGATGATAATTTCTTATACTTAAAAGCAGTGTGTTTTTGACATTGTTTACTTGGGAACATGAGATTTAACAAACATATTCAATATTAAAAAATAAATTCTATGTAATACTAATTTCCAAATAATATTTCCAACAAGTTTGAATCAAACTTTGTTTTGATATGATAAACGTTTTTTAATTTTTGAAGCTTAAGGTAGGTTCCACGTACCATAGTTCAATGCTTGAAAGAGCCTTTTTATGATTATGTGATTACCATGCATGAAGATATTTTTGAGAAATTACTGTTTGCCAAATCTATGTATATAAATCTATTACTCTAGTATAGTTCTAGATTTACCCTCAACTCAATATGGGATCGAAAAACTCGATATTTATAAATAGGTGAAGGTATTTTATGCCAATTAGTTCATATATACTTCACTTGTGGTGTGTTTTTATGTTGAAATCTTAGAATTTGTATTTGTGATACATTTCAAATTAATAATCTCTCAAGCCCTAATATGATTTTTTTTTTTTGACATTTGATTTTGTTTAATTAGCTTTACTAAAATTGTGGCCTTTGTTTCTCTGTTTCTCTAGGAATACGACTAATTGAAAAAGGGAAAGTTTGTTTATATACTACCAGAGATACACAAGTTGTTGCTAGTCACCATGTGAATGGGTGAATTTAAGTCTTTCTTAATGTAAAAGCTATCAATTAAAATTTAATACTAAGGCAAGCAATGAAATCATGAAAAATCAGAATTAAAGATACACCATCAAGAAAGCTAGTTCGATGCAATACTAATAAAGCATCTTATAGGGGAGAAAATATATATTCTCGAATTTCTATATTTTCTGAAAGCTCACTAAATCATAAGAAAACATACTGTAGGGGATCCAGATGGAAACCATAGTCATGCTCAAAGTCATAACTCATTACACTCAGTAGGATGAAGTAGATTCTGATGTTGACTATAATGTAATGTATGTGAAAGAGAGACTACAACTCTTGTGGTTATTGAAGCTGCACATGCTGCTGCACATGCAACAACAAAGATTTTCACAAAAAATCTTTGATTGGTATTTTAGTTATGAAACTGGAGAAGTGTGATCATTTCTCTATCATTGTCAAATATTATATTTTGGGACTAATTGGGTTTGATAAAGTTCTTTTTGAAATTGTATTATCTAAGATGCAGATTATCTGTATTTTCTCCTTACATAAAGTACATTTTATATCATTTGCTTGTTTTGTGTTAGTGTCTCCTAAGAGTGTAAAAAAGAGAGGGAAGGGGGCTGGGGGGAGGAATGAATTAGGTTTTGAAATCAAATACAATCTTTTCAATAAATTAACCCAATGCAATCCACAAATCGCAATTCAAGTCCCATCCTCAAGTAATCACAAGCAAATAATTAAATAGATGAAGTTAAGAGTGCACCGCGATATAATGTACTTCAGAGATTAGCTGCTTCTACTGCACGGTCTTTGCATCTATCTTGAGAATTTCAATGCTCCACTAGTGTATCATTTCGTTAGTAAAGTCAATCTCGCACAACTTCTCTTGCTCCAACTGATAAGAAAGAACTCTAATCCTCAGTTAGAGTCTCTCAATCACTCCAAATAATCCCGAAGTGGATTACAAGTGGAAGGAAGTAGAAAAAGATGTTATAATTTTAGCTCTTACAAAAATCTCTCAAAAAAGAAGAAAATGATAATGAAAATTTGTTTGAGATTAAAAGGTTTAGAGCTCAATCAAGGCTTAAGAATAAAAGAGGACTTGAACACTTGTCTCAAAAATAAAAATATGTAAAACTTATTAAAAGTTATTAAATGAAGCCCCTTTCACTCTATTTATATTTTATTGGAGGTCAAAACAAGCCTTTGGGAGTGAAATCTCATTGTTTGGTTCACTTCAATAGTAAAAAAATTAGTCATTATTATGCAGATTCAATTTGAATCAGATGTCCATTTATAATCAAACGTTCGACAGAAAATAGAAGACATATTTTCTACTTCTTGCAAACGTATGATTTCAAACGGACGTCTGGTATAGTGGGATTGCTGGTTTGTTGTACTTATTGGACATCCAATTCAGTATAATAAGCTTTATTAAAAGCTTGCCGCTAAACTCTACACGACTATTCAACTCTAAAAAATTTATCTCAATCAAATTTTTGACTCGACTAAAAATAAAAATAAAGCTAAACCAAATCAAAGTCTATCTCTTAAATTGTCTTGATTTTGTTCGCGTTATTCTAGAATCTTTAAGTGATTGTTTACACCTTCAAGCCATCTAGAGTCATTTCTTGACCTCATCAAGTCATGTTCGCCGTTCCAACATTGCACATCTTTTTCTTGAGATTTCTAAATATTTTCTTGAGAGCTATCATTATTTTGACTAAAACACAGCTCAAGTAGATCATCAAATATTTTTTTTATATCAAAACTAGGTGGAATAACAATCTCTTGCCTTTTAATGATGATAAATTCCTAAAATAATGACATACTTAAAATATAAAGTAGAAGTGTAATCATATATAAACATATAATTATTAAAGATGAAAACACAAATAATATCAACATAAAAAATAGAAGTGTAAGCATATATAAGCATATAATTATTTAAGATAAAGACACAAATAATATCCATATATTAGTATATATGCGACCTTTTTCTATGAGCCGAATATCTCTCCTTTTTTGATATTAATAAAAAGAGAAATAAAACACAGGATGTAAATAAATAGAATTTTTCCAATAAATATTATAAGTACAATTTATATATATTCTAATCATCTATATAACTAATAGTAAAAAGTAAAATGAAACACAAGCACCATTACAATAATAACGAGTCTTAACAAAGCTAATTAACTTACACTAATTATGCACCCGTATTATATGCATATTAATGATGCTAAAATTTTAGCACCCCTAATGATCCACTCATTAACGATACTAAAATACTAATACCACTAATTAATAATTAATTTGTAGCATTAAAATATTAGTCTCACTAATTAATTTTATTAGTAGCATTAATTTTAATGCGGCTAATGATATTCATTAGTGACAGTCTAGGCACCGATTAATTTGAAATCAGAATCAAAATCAAAACTAATGAATTATTTTTTAAATTAATATTTTTTTATCAAAATTAATACTAAATAATTAAAATTCGAAAAATTATTTAATTTTTTATAATAATTTAATTTAATAAAAATATAAAATAAATAATATTAACTTAAAAAATATTATTTTTGATTACAAACCAGACAGTACCCGATCCTTCGTGCCAATGATCGGTATTTTGAAAGCAGACCAAAACTCATCCCAGACAAAAAATCCAACTCCAACAATTCCGGATCCGGAGCTCGTCGGCGGCACCCGGGACGAAGCTGTGGACGCCGTGTGCGCGATCCACCTGATGCACACGGCCGCCTGGAGCCACGACCACCTCCCTGGACTCCTCGGCGGTGTTGGGTACTAGCGAACATGGCGCTATTCACGGGCGATGGGATCCTGTCCCTGGCATACGAGATCGTGGCGTCGAACACAGGGCTTGAGCCGGATTTGGCTCTGAGAGTGGTGGTCGAGATCTCGGAGGCGATGGGGGTGACAGGGTACGCAAAGAGAAATTATTTTGCCCTCAAATTTAGACAAAACCCTAAAATGTTTGGATTGGCGTCTTCTTCGTCTCCTTCCTCCTTCCCCGCCTCTTTACCCTCTTGTTCTTTGAGCAGTGGAAGGAAATGGAGGGCGTCGTCACTTCCCGAAACTCCTCCGGCGAGCAAGATCTTCATCAGAAGTATGCCCTTTGTTCAGCTTCCTTTTTCCAGCTTATTAGGATTTATCTCCTGTGAAGATTTTAATTCGCTCCATCCTAATGGGTTTCCACTTGATTCTCGTCTTCTTTTGTTATGCTTAATGCACATATTTCTATGCGTGATTGTATGTATCGTAAAAATTCGTAAAAGAAGATTTTCTTTTTTTTCAAAAGGATTGGTTGTAGTTCTATGCTGATAAGGGTTTAAAATCTTACCTTCATATTATAGAGTTTGAGGACGATGGATCGTTGCTGCAATCTGATCCCAATTTTGTGGTGCGCATATCCTTATTTCTCGTCAGATCACAGAGATCTTTGAACCAGCCCACCAGTTTCAGTTTTCTCTTTTGTGTTAGATTTCAAGTCTCAAGGTAGTCTTTTGCTTTTAAGGAATGCAACTAATTTAGACCATGAATGTCTGCTTTGGGGAAAATTTAACATCGCAGGTCTTGCTAATGGGCGAAGTGTGATTTACGACCTAGCAAGCAATCTGGTTCATAGTTTGCTGAGCTTTTTATAGTCTTGTTGTGAAGTTGCCTCCTTGTATCTATATATGAACTATGAGTCTAGATTATCACTTGACTCTATGCAGTGTGTGTATAATTTCACGAAATTCTCTCTGTATGTTCTAATCCTTGTACTGTTTTTTTTGTTTTTCTTGCATTGCGACGGATCAATGTTTCAGACGTCTCATACTCTACTGGTGAAGCCACACTAATCAAGAAATTTTCAAAATTTGGTCATATAGTCAATGGTAAGAGTCTATGACACTCATTTTCAAGATTTGGTCATATAGGCGATGATAAGAAAATTTACTTTATCTGGAGAAATAAAGGAAAAAAATCTCACAATGTTTTAGTACTCAGGTGCAAACCATTTTCTTGGCTTTTATTGCTAAGTGACATATATGTTTCATCCATGTTCACTATTGACAAAAAAAAGGTCAGCATCATATTTAGCATCGAGTTCAGCTTCTCATCTGTTTTATTGTATCATAAATTGCAGTTTGATTTTTTTATGAAGCATGTGCAATTACTTTAGTCTAGATATGAGCTAACATGTTATTTGCCATGAATTTGACACCGAGGATTCTTTAAAACGTGAATTTGGGAGTAAGGTGCAGCATGCCAACATCCAAGCTTCAAAGGTGAGTTTTGCTTCTATGCTTTTATGTAAGGCACACTAGTATCTATTACATTCTCTGCTTTTTTAGATTTTCAACTTCAGTTTGCACTTGTTGTAGAATATGCTTTACACTGTTGTTCTTTTCATCTTAATGACTGAATCTTGTCACTGAATAAAGCATTCTCTATATTTGTAAATATACAACTTGATCTAGTTCAAGTCTTAATCATTTGGAATTCTATTGTTTCAAATTTCCTTGTGTTATTTGCTCTATCCCATGTCTCTAGCTGTGGCATTCATTGATTTCAAATGAGCTTCTCTGTACAAACAAAAAATAACCTGGACATTGCCTCATTCACATTCACAAACAGTAATTTGGCTGTGGAACCTTTTGGTGGATTAGCTTTATCTGATTGACTTTTAGCTATTGTTACCTTTGCATTTGAACTTTTAGAGTGTATTTGGTATTCATTCCTTCCCTACAATCAATTTGGTCTTTCGAGATTTGCATCTTTTGTTAAGGTTCCAGATGCAAAGCTTCATGACTGTTGTTTCTATTTTTAACATGTGTCTATATTTAGAATTATTGAACAAAGCCACCACATCTAGGATTTGGATTGATGCTTTTATTGTCAAAGGTAGGAAACAAGCTTATTAACAGATGGTAGATTAAATTGTTAAGTATCTGAATCAGTTATTGACAGATGGATCTGCATATTATTGCCTGTTTTCCTTTTGGACTAAATGTGAGTAGAGGATCTTGGTCTTATAAAAAAAGATCAAGATTATTTCTTTTTGTTGTTCTTTGCCCTTATCATAGAGCGAAGCATCAATACAACCAAATGTATGATACAGCTCAATATCCTTTGTCTTTATGTTGTGTGTAGGTCTCATTGAGTGGAAAGGACGCATGCAAGCTTACTCAGTACAGTGCTGACATGATCTTTGTACATGCACTACGTTGTCAATTATTTGCAGCATCAACTTGGATTCATGGAGTGGCCATGAGTTGTGTACTTTATTGTGTTTGTATGTAAATCACGTTTCAAAATGTTATATTTTGGCAATACATTGAATCCAATAAAGCATGCCCCCGGGCATTTTCTTTCTGGACTTAATGATTATGTTTCTCATTTTGCACTTGATCCTTGGTGCTTCTGATGAGCTTGAAATCATGAAATGGCCTGTGATTATAATGTTTTACAATATGTTATTTTGTTGTAAGCTAGTTTCATTGCCAGCGGCACTAACCTAAAAGTGCCACAAATGTCACTAATGGTTCAGGCCATTTGCGGCGTTATTATAAGCCATCCATGGTACTTTTCATTAACACCGCGAATAGTGACGCTAATATACTACTGTAAATATTTTCAAGTTGGTTAATGCAGTGTGTGTTTAGCTACACTAATTTTACTATTAAGCACATTTTTTTAGCGCCAAAAAAAATAGAAAATGCTATAGTGTATATTGTAACTTGTAAACACTTACTACGTAGCTCTCCTGACTAAATATATTTTTAATATTGGAATTTCTAAGAGATAAGAAGACTTAATTCATTCAGTCTAAATAAAACCATCAAGTCTAAATAGTCATAAATAACCATCAAGTCTAAATAAATCCTGATACAATTTTTTTTTGAGTTTTGATTTTTTTTAATTAGCTTTATTGAAATTATGCCTTTGTTTCTTTATTTTTTTAGGTATATGATCGATTGTAAAAGAGGAAGTTTGTTTATATACTACTAAGGATATATAAATTGTTATTATTTGGCATGCGAATGAGTGAATTTAAGTCTTTCTTAATATAAAAGTTGCTAATTAAGATTTAATACTAAAGCAAGCAATGGAATTGTGAAAAATTAGAGCTAAAGATACGCCATCAGAAAACCAGTTCAACATAATACTAATAAAGCATCTTATAGGGGAGAAAACATATATTTGCAAGTTCTTACATCTTCTAAAAGTTCACCTTTCGAACTAAATCATAAGAAAGCATATTGTAGAGGATTTAGATTGGAACCATAGTTACGCTCAAAGTCGTAACTCATTACACTCAATAGGATGAAATAAATTCTAATATTGACTATAATGTAATGTTTGTGAAAGAGGCTACAACTCCCGTGGTTGTTGAAGTTGCATGTGCTGCTGCATACACAACAATAGAGGTTTTTTACAAAAAAACCTTTGATTGGTGTTTTAGTTATTAAACAACAGCAGTGTGATCATTTTTCTATCATTGTTGAATGTCATATTTTGAGATTAATTAAGTTTGGTGAAGTTATTTTGAAAATTATATTATCCAATATGCAGATTATCTGTATTTTCTCCTTGCACAAAGTGCATTGCATGTCATCTACTTATTTTGTGTTAGTGTCTCTAACAACCTAGTTATTAGTTATGTACATTAGTTTTCATCCATGTTGATTAATATTGATGATAAAAGTCATTTTTTTGTTTTGATGACAACTTAAATATGTTTTCTATTCCTCTTTTTCATAGATACTGAAATAATTTAGACCTATATATTTGTGAAATTATATTCTAAAGATCATCATGGAAATCTTTGCATTTAGATTATAGAATGTGAGCCATCAGCAATATGTTTTTGTCAAAAAATATATTCATCTTGAATGAAGTGATTAATTACTCGTGAATTGGTACATAAATATTTTAATAGTGAAAGAGCTAGTACCTTGATAAATTTAGAGAAGATATGGTGGATTGAGAATTCCTATATGAGATATTGAAAGCTCGATGTTGAATATAATTTTCTTTTTTTATCTAATCAAACTTTTATGAGAAATGAAAAGCAATTAAGGTTTTTAGGCAATCATGTTTTGATAAAAATAAGTAAATAAATAGGTTTTATAATTAACGACTCAATCGTCAATTGCTTCATCGTATGTAGTTGAATAAAAATAAGAAAAATAACCAAAGAAGGGGAAGTTTGGTTAGGAAAAATCATGTATCATCACATCACATTATCCAATTTGACTACTCTATTTATTGAGAAATATTTGTTTAGAATATATTAGCAGGATTAAAATAACAAAGATATTTTTGAAATAGGCAATACTTTTCCCGTGTTGGTAGGGAGAGAACAATAATTAAAACTTAAAATTGATTTATAAAATTACAAGAATAATTTTAAGTTTTATTTTTTCTTAAGTTTGTGATCAAATATGATTCATGATAAATAAGCAGATTTATTTATAATCAATTAAACTTACTGACATAATAATCACATTATGATAAGAAGAAGGAAATAAAGTGGCTTCAATGATTCATCTATTAGTTATTTCATGTTTGAAATTATCTAAATGAAGTCAATATGAAACAACACTAAGTTTTTCTTTTTTTAAGAATTAAATAACACTATTTTTTGTGAACATGTTCTAAATAAAAAAACTTTTTCAATTGAATTTTCACCATATATTGCTGAATGAAAATAAAGATAAAAAATGACAAAAATAAAGAGTTGGAAAATATTTGGTTGAAAATAACATATATCAAATGCATCTGAAGTGTATTAGTATTTCTTAAGTTGACTACTTAATCAATGTAGCTACTAATGTTTCAAAATAAATTAGTTGTTGTTGATTTTATCCAAAAAAACACGTGCAAAACAAATTAAATTATCTAATTTAACTTCCTATTTATGAAGAAATACTTGATAGAGTATATTACTCGAAAAATCAACATGGACATTGTTGAAACCCAATGTTCTCCTCTTCCTCTTGGATTAGAAGGGAGCACACAGATTAAAACATAAATTTATTTTAAAAGCTTACCAAATTAATTTTATTTTCACTTATTTCTTTATTTGTAAGTAACCAACCTTTTTTCCAAAAGCAGTAACGCTCGGTTCTAATCAATTTGATCCATCAATTTTAGTCTTGGACAAAATGATTTTTAATAAAAAATTAAAGAAATTATAGTCGTTAAACTATTATTTATATTTCATTTGAAACAATTAAAAAACACTAAAACTCTAACTCTACCATTATTTCCAACCAAGTACCCAAATCCAATTCGAATCATGCTCCTACCCGAACTATATCTTCAACATAACTCACTAGATTAAAAAAATTAGAAGAGAAAAAGATTCATGCGTCTAAACATGCCCAAAAAGGAAAAATAATAAATGGCATTAAAAGGAAGAAGAAAAATACAAATACCAAAAAAAAAGAAAATAACACACACCCCAGTGCCCAAAGAGCCCCTTTCTCCGTGAAACGCCTCCTTCGCTCGCTCTCTCTCTCTCTCTCTCTCCCCGTCTCTCTTCCTTCTCTTCTTCTCCGGCAATTCTCCGGCTTACCCACATCTCCGGCCACTAGAAAAACTCGCCAGACCTCGTTTTCAGGTCAATCTCCCTCCTCCTCCGTCTCCTCTTCTTCCCGCGTGTGAGATTCTAAATCGAGGACCCCTTTGCCTTCTTCTTCTACAGGGGAACTTGCTTTCGAGAACAGAACCCTTCTCAAGCGATGCAGGCGGAGGCCTAGGGCTGGGGTTTTCTCTGTCCAGGTCTAGTTCGTGGATGGAGAGCGATTCGGAGAGGAAGTCGCGGTCGCCTTCGGCCGGCGTCTGTGGCGGATCCAACGATGAGGAGGTGCCGATTGGTTCGCTGTTGAAATCGAAGAAACCGAGGTTGGGGAAGAAGGCAAAGGAGTTGGAGGTTAGGGTTGAGGATCCGGAATCGGGGAAAGGGGATTCTGGGGAGATGGATGTCACATTGGCGTTGATTAAGAAGAAGCTTAAGGGCCCGAAGAGGGGTGGGGATTATGGTGCTGATGGGAGTGGATCTAGTGGTGCTTTGGAGAAGGATTGTTTGGGAGAAGGCGGGAAGGTGGAGGAGTCCCAGAGCAAGAGATCGAAGCATGATTTGGAGAAGAGTTCTGATCGGGACTCACTGCGGGCTTTCATGCAGAAGGCTAAATTGGGGGCGGCGAGAAGAGCTCGGTCTGCGGTAAAGCGGGAGAAGCTAGTGGAAGGTGGATTGGATGGAAGTGGTTTATCGTCTAATGGGAGGAAACGAACTGTGGGTGCCAGTAGGAGGAGCAGGAAACCTCGGGGATGTATGGGTCGAGTAATGGAAGAGGTGCAAAGTGGCAGTGACGACCTTGGGGATCCAAATTCTTTTGAAAAAACTTCCACATCTTTGGATAGGTCAAGCAATGTTGCTAAAGCAGCTTCTGGTGATGCTTCTGGTAGAGCTTTGGAAGGACCTCGTGAAACATTTGTGCCCTCTCTTCTCAAAGTGCTGTCTTGTGATTCTGTTCTGGAGTTAAAAAATGGCGAAGATGGTTCAGATGGATCTTTGGGAATTAACAATATGTCGGCTCCAACCTACAATGCAGCATTGACGGAGACGCTGCCTTTGAAAGGTGAAGGAACAAGAAGGTTGGAGGATGCCTTGAAGCCTTGTACCAAGAATACAACAGGTCACTTGATAAACGAAGCTGTTGTAGCATCTAATCCAATACAGACAGAGGATGCAGTTGAACATGAATGGTCTTGTGATGTTTGGAATACTCAACAAAGCGTCCATACAAAGTCCTCACCATTAAATAATGTGATAGACAAACCTCCCGAGGGCTCTGGGCATATGCTCTCTCAAGTTGGAGTGGGCTTAGATGCATCAGAGCAATCTGCAAAGTCTGTCAAAATGATCGATCAATCAGTTGATGGTTATCTGGAGCTAATGCCTTTTTCGTGTCTGTCTGGAGATGGGGCTATGGAGTCTTTGAATGACAAGCAATCAGATGAGCGACGTGAAGAATTATTGAACAAGAATGCTACTGATGAAGGTTATCTTACTGTAACATCACATTCTGAATTATCATCTCAGGCACTGATAACTTCAGCTTCCGCCGCTGATTGTGAAGGTTTACCCCTTAGTGGTGATTTCCCAGTGCAAATTGCAGAAAGCAAATCATTTTTTAACCATTCTTCTGGTGATGTTCTTGCAGAGCAATTTTCTGTGGCAAGCCGAGATGTAGTAATCCCCAGGGTGATGGATGATAATGACTCTAAGAACAATATAAATGATCTATTCGAAAACCATCTTCCCAGTGCAGATGTGGCATCTGAGCTTGATAAACAATCAACAGTTCCCCGTGTTATGCGGAACATAAAGAGACGCAGACATGGTGATATGGCATATGAAGGAGATGCTGAATGGGAAATTCTAATTCATGGGCAAGGATTATTTGCAAGTACTAATGCTGTTGATGGAGTTGGGTCTGCTAGAACCAGAGAGAAGTCTGATTTCCATGCAAATATATTGAAAGGTGTTATCGATAGTGGCATAGCTGCTGTAGCGGTGGGCCTGAGAGCTTCCGCTGTTGGTCCACTTGAAAAAATCAAATTTAAGGATATCTTGAAACGCAAAGCTGGTATTCAGGAATATCTGGAATGCAGGTCAGATTTATTTTCTGAAAAAAAAAAGCCCAAAGAGACTTGAGAATGGTGACATGCTTTTCTTTTTGTCTTGTATGTGATATTTCCATGATATGCAACTCTATTTGTTTTGGCAGTACATATGCTCTGATAGTTGTTTTCTTATTTTTCTCTATGCCAACAGTTTACAAAGAAAATTTTTTATACAAAGACATGTTTTTATGTCTAGATTTGGTAAGAGCTCCCTTTGTTAATATGTTCTTTTGATTATCCTTCATCTCATGTTCCTCTACCTTCTATATGAACTTCTTAGGAAATTCTGAACTTTCTTTCTGGGCATATACCCTACTGGCTTCTGTTTGCCAGCAAGAATATGAATTAAAAAAAAGTGCTGCTTAGGAGTCCTGAACATTTTGGGCTTAAGCTTGTTTTCTGTGAAGAAAAAAGTTTTAATACCAGATTTTATCTTGAACTCTTTGATTCTGTAAGGTTCTCTTAATGGTGGTTTCTTCATTGCCTCTATTTGACTAGCTTAAACACGTGCACTTTGTTGCATATTTCCTGACATATCAATTCATGCTACAATGCCACATCATATGTGATTCACATCCTATAAGCAGTAGTTGAAAAACTAAAAGATGCAACTAACATTTTTGTGGTAAGAATGTAACTAACTTAACAAGCAACAAATAGGCATAACTAAAAGCAAAGTAAGCCCCACAGGAGTGAAATAAATAAATCTTGAAAGATGACAATAACTGTCTAGAAATAGGTCAATTCGTGAATTTATCCTTATTTTCCCATGTGTCTCAATCTGTTCCTACTGTTTTTGGCTAACATTGACAAAAAACTGGAGTCCACTTCTGAAAATCATTTGTCTCGGACAAACATATTGCTTTACATTTTATCTAGAAAAATCCTTTGTTGGTATATATTCTGAATTAAATACTTAATTTCCGGAGAATTGAATCTTGTAAACACTTGCTGATTTCAAGAATCCTTCACAATACCAAGGACCATTTTTGGTCCCTGGTTTCAAAGGATTACTTCTGTTTTTCCACTAAACTTTCAATCCTTATTTACTGTGGTTTGCATGCTTGTGTTAGATTGGATGCCTGACAAATAAGTGCTTAGCATATTGGGGCAATAGAGAATTGAATATTTCAAATTGTTCCTATATTCAAAAGTACTTTGCATGACAAAGGAAATAATTTTGGTCCTGATATTTAAGGTCAATTATATCCATACAAGACCTGTACTGACAATGTTTTGCAGTCAACTTGGGTTTCTGAAACCTAGATCTTAGCCTATCTTATAATCTCACCTCTTATGAACATGTTTCCAGGCTATAAGGGATTGTTTTGTTCTTTTATTGACATGTTGAATTTTTCTATGACCAAACAGGAATATGATTTTAAATCTTTGGAGTAAGGATGTGACCCGCATCTTGCACCTAGAAGACTCTGGTATATTGCAGACTTCATCGGAAAATAAATCACAACATGCACATCTTGTTCGAGATATCTACATGTTTCTAGACCGTTATGTAAGTTCTCCTAAATAACCATTCTGCATGAGTCAATGAATTGCATATACACTTTACAGTTGAACAATAGAATTGAATTTTATGTAGCCTAGATATAAGTAGATAGATCTTCAAGCTTTTCTGAAGAATTTATTTTCTGGTTCTGAGAACTAATGCTCAATAAATCTGGAGCTTTCTATTGTCCATTGCCAATTAATTAAATATTTTTAATGTTGACCATTGGAGTTTTCTTTTGTTTTTTTTTTTTTGACAGTGTAGTACATGATTAACTTTGTCATTATATCTCGTCTATTTCTCTGCTTACAGTATGTATTTCAGGTACTTAAGCTGAAAATGCTGTTATTTTGAAGAATTTCACTTTGTTTTAGATGGAATTCTCAAATTTAGATCATGACATCTATCTTTTGACAATGTCTCTATAGGGTTATATAAACGCAGGAGTTGCCTCAGAGAGGTCAAAACATTCTTCTACAATACCATTTGAGCTGCCAAAGGAATCACAATGTCCGGAATCTTTTCAGAAGAAGACTGCGAGTTCTGAAGATGATGTTGAATTTATCTTTGGTCAAGTTGGAGGTTCTGGAAATATTACAATGGAAAAGGAAAGTGTGTGCTCTGAAGTTCATAACTCAACTTCAATATATAGAGCAGGAACAGAAATTTCTACTCAGATGAAGTCTGCAAATGGTCAAGTTGGTAGTGTGGAATTGGATTTTTACAATCTACCAGTTACATGTGAAACACAAGCACATCAAAGTATTGCTGTTGGGAATGAAGTGAGTTTGGATAAGAGTTTTGTCCCAAGCAGCAGATATTGCAAGAATGTAACAAGTAACCAAGTAGATTTCAGCAAGGTTGTAAATGGAAACAGCAACATGACCACATTGGAAGCTACTCTTATTGACCCCTCTTCGGAAATCCTCGTTTGTGGATCGGATCCTAATGCATTCCTTAGGGAAACTGATGCTTCCTGTATAAAGCAACAACTTCTTGAAACAGAAGGGAGAAAAGGTGCATATGATGAAGCTGCTGGTGATGGTTATTCCGTAACACATTCTTTAGGGGCATCTAATAGCACTGAATCTGATTCAGAAATCCGCAAGAGAATAATTGTCATTGGAGCTGGACCTGCTGGCTTAACTGCGGCACGCCATTTGCAGCGCCAAGGTTTTTCTGTGACTGTGCTTGAGGCTCGAGATAGGATAGGGGGTCGAGTTTATACAGACCATTCATCTTTTTCAGTTCCTGTTGATCTTGGTGCCAGCATTATCACTGGTGTTGAGGCTGATGTTACCACTGAAAGGAGGCCAGATCCCTCTTCTCTAATTTGTACCCAGTTAGGTTTAGAGCTAACTGTTCTGAACAGTGATTGCCCACTTTATGATGTAGTGACAGGTAAGAAAGTGCCTGCCAATTTGGATGAAGCTCTGGAAGCGGAATTCAACAGTCTCCTAGATGACATGGTTGTATATGTTGCACAACATGGTGAAGGAGCGATGAACATGTCACTTGAGGATGGGTTAGAATATGCTCTTAGGAGGCGTTGTTTGATTCAGTCAGCATCACATGCTACAAAATTTGATGAATATTCCAAATCTGGGAAGGTTGATACAGTGGTAAGCAGCTCCATTGGTCTGGAGACCACAATTGATGCTGACAGCAGTCTTATGGCAAAGACACTGAGCCCTCTTGAGAGGAGGGTGATGGACTGGCACTTCGCCAATTTAGAGTATGGTTGTGCTGCTTCTTTAAAGCAAGTATCCCTTCCTTTCTGGAATCAAGATGATCTTTATGGAGGGTTTGGAGGGGCTCATTGCATGATTAAGGGTGGTTATAGCTCTGTTGTTGAAAGCTTAGGAATTGGACTCAATATTCACTTGAACCATATAGTTACTGAAGTCATCTATGATTCAGGCGAATCAGATCAAAATGAAAACAGAGTCAAGGTTTGCGCATCAAACAGTAAAGTGTTCACAGGAGATGCAGCATTAATTACTGTACCACTTGGTTGTTTAAAGGCAAATACCATTAATTTCTCTCCTGCCCTGCCAGACTGGAAAGAGTCTTCAATTCAGCGGCTTGGATTTGGTGTGCTGAATAAAGTAGTTTTGGAGTTTCCTGAAGTCTTTTGGGATGATAATGTGGATTACTTTGGGGCTACTGCAGAAGAAACAGGTCGAAGGGGTCAATGTTTCATGTTTTGGAATGTGAAGAAGACAGTGGGAGCCCCTATTCTTATAGCCCTTGTGGTTGGGAAGGCAGCTATACATGGGCAAAGCATGAGCACATGTGATCATGTTAATCATGCTGTACTGGTGCTCCGCAAACTGTTTGGTGAAGCTTCTGTGCCGGATCCCATTGCATCAGTTGTGACAAATTGGGGCATTGATCCTTTCAGCAGGGGTGCTTATTCCTATGTTGCTGTAGGAGCCTCTGGGGAAGACTATGACATTTTGGGGAAGCCAGTTGCTAATTGCTTGTTCTTTGCTGGGGAAGCAACATGTAAAGAGCACCCAGATACTGTTGGTGGTGCAATGCTGAGTGGCCTTCGAGAAGCAATACGCATTAGTGATGTCTTAAGTATTGGCAAGGACTATATGGTGGAGGCACACACAATTGAAGCAGTACAAAGACCGTCAGAGAATGAAAGAACTGAAGTTAGGGAACTGTCTAAGAGATTAGATGCATTCAGACTTTCAAATGGTCTTTACAAAAACTCTGTGGATGGAAGCAATATGACTTTGTCAAAGGAAACTTTGCTTCAGGACATGTTCTCTAGTGCAAAAACGACTTCAGGCCGTCTGCATTTGGCCAAGGAGATGTTACGACTTCCTGTTGAAGTTCTGAAGTCCCTAGCAGGAACTAAAGGAGGACTTAGCACACTTAACTCTTGGATACTAGTAAGTCAATTCAGCCATTTTATGATCTTGTTTATAACAACTCTATGTATAAATTGTAAAAGGAAAGTTAAAATGAATGACCTTTATCTTTTTTATACAGGATTCTTTGGGCAAGAATGCCACTCAACTGTTACGCCATTGTGTCCGCTTGCTTGTGCTTGTATCCACTGATTTGCTTGCTGTTCGATCATCCGGTATGCTTATTTTTGGTTGCTGCTTATTGATGTTACAAAACTCATAGTTTAATGGAAAGTTAATTTTTTTTGTGTTTACTATCTAAATAGCTTTAATGTACTTCCATGTTGCTTATATTGCTTTCATGTGTCAGATCATTCTTGACTTTCTCTAAATGATTTACTCTAATGTGACGTTACTTATGGTGTGCTTTGTTAATTTGAATTATTTATAAAGTTTGTAGGGTGAAATAATGAACATATATTATTTAAATTTTGAATTGTACATTATTCTCAGCTTACATTTCTTGTAACTCCTTCGATTGAAAGGGTTCATAGAAAGTATTTTCTTTTGCTTGTAATTTTTGTCAAGTTGGATTCATATTGGAAAACTGGAAAATTTGCTAATTTCCAATTTGTTACTTCAATTAGTTTATTGGTGATATCTTTGTTGATGCCTTATGCTAATGACACCATCAGCTCACTAGGTTTAGCTCTGCATGCGATGTGCAGGAAGAAAAGATTCATTTTCTTGTTGCCTATTAATTGGAGTTGTCAATTGAGCTTGCGCCAAAGCCTGATGTGGTCCTGTAGCTATGGGTCTTTTGGATTCTGGGTTTGATTTGGGCTTGTAATCCAAATCCCTAGCTCAATCAAAAAAATCGAAATATAAATTTTGGTTTGTGGAGTATCGGAGCTTACCTAAACCAAAGTGCTGCCTTTCGATAGTCTTATTCTAAATTACTAAGAATAATAATATGACTTATAGGGAAAGTCATAATGAAAGATTATTTATAATTGGCTATCAGTCCACTGATCACAATCACTGCTTTTCTAATGTCATTTTCTTTCTAAAAAAAGTAGAGAATTTCTTGGCTATTGAGAAATTTTCTTCTTTTTTGTCATTTTTAAATTTTCTCTCATACATCCTTGTTTAATAATACATATAGGTTCCGGTGGTCTAAACCTCGCCATTAAAAATGAAAGGGGGAGATGGTTGGACCTATCGCAAAATGATCTTTGAGATATGGCAAACTTTCATGTTTCTAACATAATACCTCAATGCTATTTTTTCACAGTATGTTTATAGCATAATCAACCAACTTCAATGAGCAAGTCAATTTTCTGCAGTCTAAATTTTATGCTTCTAATATTTCTAAAAATAATAGATAATATTTTTATTGATTAGATGGTTGAAGATAGCGATGTAGAAAACTGCCTCCTGGGTAGTTATCCTGGTAATGGATAATGGTGGCAGGATTCTTTGCATTATGATAATTAGAAATATATATCTCTAATTAAGCAGGGAGATAGGAGGGAAATAAAAAGTGAAGAGAAAAGGAGAAAATTTCTCAGCACAAGGTTTCGTTTGGTCAAAAGTTAAAGCGTGTGACTAACTAGTTAGTCAAGGTTAGCTAGACGTAATTAGCCAAAACACTTGCTAACTAAGTTGATCTCCCCTAAGTTATCTCTTTATACATATTCTTCTTTTATATCTATATTTGTTTAAAATGCAATCATTACTTTTATACACACTTAACTAAACATACCTGGCATTACGAAAATTCTAAATGTAACTAATTGGCTCTTGACAATCAGAGGCATTCTTTTAAATTAATTATAGGTAGTCTTTTAAATTATAGTATTATTAGCTGGGTTTGGGATTACTAACTCTAGTTCAACTTGAGTATAGGATAGGCAAGGGCGAGCCTGATCCAAGTCCGAAAATCTGATAGATTCAGAATCTTAATTAATAATCAACACTATGGGCACATTTGGATTGTGATTTGGAAATGTGGTCATCACAATTAATCCGATTAGCACTCTCTCTGCTATTCGTGGTAATGATGATGATCATATTTCCTAACCACAATCCAAAGCTTGCCCTAAATGGATGCCATTTGAATCCACACTCTTTTGTTGTCCTGATTTTAGAAAGCACATGCTTTTTTTTTAAAACTCCTGCACATGATGTGTAGGAGTGAATAGACAAAACTAAATGAAAATTACTACTATTAGTATTTGAATTATAAATTAGCCGGCTTGGATTACCAAATCAAGTTTAAATTGAATATTGGATGGCAAGTATGAGCCCAAACCCAGAATATCTGACGGATTCAAAACCCCAATTAATAGACAAAACTAAATAAATGCCATTTATATACTGACATACCTTTTTTTGTTGCTCTGACACATCATGTATAGGAATTAGAACTAGTGTTGCATTGTTTGTTGTCCTTCTAGATGCTGTGATTCTTGCTGGATTTCGAAATTAGATAATCATCTCAGAGTGATTCAAATTAATGCTGTCAAAATGACCACACTTTTCTTGGTGTTAACCGTACTAGTTATTCCCTGCATTGTCAATGCCTTTTTATTGAAATGCAAGCCTAGACATTCAGCTTTAGAAACTGCTTAGGTTTGCACATGAATATATTGTATTGACTACTTATTTTGTGAAGAAATTTGTTAACCATTGCCCGTTTGTATTTTGATGATTGCAATTGGTGATTAAGGTGAGTAGCTAGTCCTGATCAAAATTTTACTACACATATTTCCCAAATAGGTTTGAGTGTGTTTGGATGCAATTAAATATGGCAGTATGATTTTAAACCATGTTTGGGTGAGTAGAGAGTAAGGTGATCGTTGGTTGATAATCACCTTTCTGATGACAATCCAAATGGGTCATAAAGTTTTACATACTCTATTGCATAATTTACTTCTTTTGTTTTATTCATTAAGAGTATTTTTTTTTTGAAAGAATAATCAGTATCGTTGATATTACCAAACTATTATGGATATAAACTTGATCGTTATTGAAACTCCAATGTGAAAAACTGCCAATAGCCTCTATAGATTTTAGGCATCAAGGTGCCCAACAGTCCAAGTGCCTTCAGCCGTAATGATTCAAATGATTGCACCCAAAATTGCCCCTATTATGAAATATTTGTTTATAGTGAACATTCTCCACCCTGCATGTATGGGATTGGGATTAGGTGGCAGAGTTTGCCAGAAGAATTTGGAGGAGAGGTATATAATTTAGTATTATGGTTTACAATCCTGTACTTTGTTCCATTTCAATATAGACCCCAGCACATTAGACTAGATTGTGACATACAATGTTATATTCTAACTGATAATATTTGATTCGAACAAGCCATATTGAATTATGCAGGACCATATTGAATTATGTCCAATTGGAAAATCTAAAGGATTATGAAGCCACCGGATGTGGCATGTAAGGAAGTGGTTCAGAATTTTTTTGGCGAAGTGTGCCAGCCAATAACAGCAATATTTATGTGTCTGTTTCTTTGAAGCATTTATGGTGGAGAAGACTTTGTTTTTTCTGTTATTTCCATGTACCTGCCTGAAATCTTAGATATTTGCATATTAATCCTTCAAATTTTTCTATTTGCATATGCCTCCCAGAAAGCATCAATGTTTCGAAAAAACCTGCCGCCATCTCACCTCTGTTTCTTCATGTAGTTGAAAGCTGTTCTGTGTATTTTTGTGAGTTTTCAAACTGGCCCTCCGCGGACTTCGCTACTACACTTTTTGAGATCAAATTGGATTTACCAGGGTTTCTGATGCATCAAAGAAATCGAAAATTCCAGTGATTTCCCCTTGAATTTCTGCTTCTACTCTGAATTCTCGATGCCTTCCTCTTCAATAAAGTTGATTTGATCTCAAAGGGTGTCCTGCCACATTCTTGGATGGCAAAATAGGGAAAAAGAGAGAAGAGTATGATGGACATCAAGAACATAAAGAAAGAGAATATGAGGGAGGGAGGTTTCTGCAAAACATTGATAGTTTCGGGATTAACATCCAAATAGAAAGATATGCAGTGTTAATATGCAAATGCCTAGGGTTCAGGGTTGTATTTGCTAACAACCTTTTTTTATGCTAAAAAACATTTAGTGTGTTTCTGATGATGTTTGTGTTTGGAATATAGTACGACAGTTAGGTCTTCAAAACTTAAACCTGAAAGTGTTTTGAAATTTTGGTATTTCTCTCTATACTATTGCAGGTATTGGGCGGACTGTAAAAGAAAAGGTTTGTGTGCATACTAGCAGAGATATACGAGCTATTGCTAGCCAGCTGGTCAATGTGTGGATTGAAGTATTTCGCAAGGAAAAAGCTACCAATAGAGGATTAAAACTGTTGAGGCAGGCATCAACAGTGGAATCGTCTAAGCTCAGAACTAAAGATCCATCGTTAGGAAAGCCAGTTCTGTGCAGTTCAAAAGAAGCACCAGATAGGAGAGAAAATTTTCAAGTTCCTGCATCTGCTGGAAGTTCACCTTCCAAGCTGAATGATAAGAAAGTAGATGGCAGGAAACCTAAGCTGGAACCATTATCATGTTCAAAGTCTGAAAACTCATTTCGATCTCAGAGTAAGATTGAGGAAGTGGATTCAGAGGTTGGCAATAATGTAATATCTGCGGAAGAGGCTAAGGCTCTTAAGGATTATGAAGATGCATGTGCTGCTGCTCGTGCAGCAAAAGAGGTCTGTTGCAGAATACTTTTATTTTAAATATTTTTTGAAATAAATTACAATGTTTGTTCTTATGAACTCAAGTCGGTTCTACCTTCCATTACCATTGTAACTAGTTGTTCTTTCTGCAGGCATATGAGTCTTCCACAGCAAAGACCGCCACATTATCTGAGCTTCCAAAGATACCATCTTTCCATAAATATGCAAGACGTGTCGAACGGATGGATGAATCTGAATTCAAGAAGAAATCTTCTGATGGAAAACATAGTAGACAAGATTGTATATCTGAAATAGACTCTAGAAACTGCAGAGTCAGAGACTGGCCGGTTGATTTTTCTGCTACCTGTGCTAATCTCGAACATTCAAAGATGTCCAGTGAGAACCATACACAGCGAACTGGATCAAATGAAATAGCATGTCCTTGTAATCTTAAAGAACACTCTGGGGAAAGTGGAGCTATCAATAGCAGATTTACTAGAGCATGGGTGGATACTGATACAGCTGGTAGTGGAGGTGTCAAAGATTATCTTGCCATTGAGAGGTGGCAATCACAAGCAATGGATGCTGATCCTGATTATTTCCGCTCTCTGTATGCAAAGGATGAAGGAGATTCAACTACAACGATGAAGCTGTCTGCAGCAAAAAACCAAAGGCAGTACAATGGAAGTTCTGCTTCCCAAGCTGCATTGAGCAAATCATCAACAGAAGGCCAACCAAGAGGACGTGGGCATATTAAAGATGGTGTCGCTGATTATGTGTCATCGCTGCTTATGCCTCTATATAAGGCTAAGAAGTTAGACAAGGAAGGATATAAATCAATAATGAGAAAGGCAGTGAATAAGGTAAGTTAGCATTATAATTTTTTTTCACTCTGAAGATTTTGACAATGCTCATGCGACTTATGAATTTCAAAATCTTATTGAGGGACATGACATTATTGAGAAAACAAATCTGGCTTTACTTGTGGGAAATGGAAACTTACATTCAAAACAAATTTGATTATTTGATGGTTCTCTTATTTTTCCATTTTGTGTTTTTCTTGCAAATACCTCCCTGGAATATTTGGTACTTTCAGATTAACCTCACAAATCTTTATAGCTGAATCTTTTTCCCTATATTTGTAACATCTATATTACAAAGACCTCCCCCAAGTCATAATTAATTTGTTTGGACATATGATATTCCCGTTTTACCCCTTTCTCCCTCAACAATCTTGTTTCTTTATTAGTGGGATGTACTAACATCGAAATAGACTTGATTTCTTATTCCTCTACCTCCAACCTCCAATTGGATCTTACTTAACTTACCCGAATTCTTTCATCCTGTTTTGGCACTGAATACTCCCAGTTTTGTCTATTTCTTAAAATGTGATAGGTTATTAGATAAGCATTTGAACATATTAATAGTTTCTTGGGAAAGATGAGAGTAATTTATGTAATTAAAATATCTAATCACATGGATTGTATAATGTAGATTTTTGCAATAACTAAAATATACGTAGGAATGTTCAATCAGAAATATTTGAGGGGTTGCAAATGCTTAGGATTTCCGGGAGGTCTTTTGCACTTAGTCGTTTTTAAGTTTTATCCATTCATCTGTTTTTTTTATGCTAATTTTTTTTAACTACGTCTCTGTTGTCTTTTGATATGATTTGATCAGGTCGTGGAGCAACGTTCAGAAGCAGAAAAGGTGATGACTGTTCTCCAGTTTCTTGACACTAAGAGGAAGAACAAGGTCAGAACTTGGCCTACCATTTACAAGTCTCTTTACCATTTTATATTATGCAAGTCAGAAGGACATCCCGAGTGTTTTTTTTCAATCTTCAAAATCTGTGTTGATTTGTCCATTAAATGGTGTTTATCGTCTAGTCCAAAGTCTAGATTGCTTTTTCCTGGAATGAATATCTACAGGCCAGCTCTTTCGAACATTTGATGTTGTTTGTAGTTAACTTTGTTTCAACTTTGCTAAACAGTATTCATCAATCCGTCCATGAAGCTAGAGTGCTTTCTCCTGGCATTGTACATTTAGAGTCTGGCTGTTGTGCACACCTTCATGTTGGTGGTTTAAATTTGCTTGGAAACTATTGTCATATGATGTTTAACTTCTACAATTGTTTACATTGTTGCAGATTCATGCATTTGTAGACATGTTGATTGAAAGACATATGACAACAAATTCAAATGCGAAGACTTGATGGTTCCAGGGGTGTTCTCAGTCTTAACTTTGCTGGCTATCCTGTAATTTATTGTTGCCCTACTCTACAGGTAATGGGCCTTGTCAGGGATCAACAGATTCCATAGGGTGACTTCTGAAGGAACTGTCAGTACAACATTCTACATTCAGAGAATGGGATCTATTGACACCAAAGTATGTACCATCTGACTAATTGGACTAGATTTTGTGTGGAAACAAACTATTGGCCTATCGAGCAGTATATCTGGGGCTTGCACATTTTAAGGTGGTCAGAGCACCATTTTCTGTGCTTTCTGAGTTGAGAAATTGATGGCGCTGTTTACTTCTAAGTGCCTCATGGTAAAGATTTTGGAAGAAATAGCTCTACATGAACATGGCTGATCAGCTAGTGAAGCAAGAGAAGCTTGATCATTTTTGTCACTGGTGAATGCCAAAACCTGATTTGGGATTAATTTGATTGGTGAAGTTATTTTGGAACTTGTACTCTATAGATTACAGATTAACCATATTTTTTCTTGGACAACCCTTACATTAGGTTGTAGGCATTATTCCCTGTAGTTTTCTTTGTAATGACAGTTTCTTTTTTGTCCTGACACCAGTAACTTCTGAAATGGTATCTTTTTCTCCATCTTAAAAGTAGATGTGACTTTTTTTAATTATAAACATGAAATGCAGCCCTTGCCATTTGCTTGTTCCATCTCAAAGAACCAGGTAGTTGCATCCTATGTTAATTGATGTTGATAATGAGATTCATTCTGAACAATGTCCACTGTGCTGATGAGTCAATCATAGTTTAGATATATGACTATGAAATAGGAATCTTGGGCCCAAGTTATACAGAGGAAGGATAATCTAATTGAATTGTTACTGTTTTACAACCTAAATGAACAGGGGACTTGGTTTTAATGATTTGTTGAAAAAGAATCTAAGCCCAGTTTGAATAGCTGACTTGATAGTTTTTTGCTTAACGTTTGGATCTCCTGTGCTTAGTTTTGTCTATGGCAGTCCCTGAACTGAATAATATTTATTAGGGAAAAATTGATAATCTTGTAGCTTCAAGCTTCCACTTGCCATTTGAAGAGCATATTTTCTATCTCAGAATGGCTGAGGTTTTGAGATTGCTTTCATATTTTCTGATGCAGCTGTTTTCATCTCTATACAATATCCTGAGCACATTTTTCATGTGCAATTGGATAATCATGCCTTGTTTTGGAGTTCTCTCAGCAAATCCAAAAGCCATTTCATCAAAAATACAGCAAAAGGGATAAAAGGGTCATGGTCTTGAAAAACTTGCTTCTCCCACACATTCAAAAAGCTCTTTTGGTTTCACATTTAGTTTGCTGTGTTTGCAGTCTATTGCCGTTTGTCATTTTCAGCATTTGCTGATGCTTTTTTTTACTGTACATGCAGTTCCCATGCCATATGTTATTTTTAGCTACTCGTGATGCAGTTTATCTCAGGAAAAAAACCATACATGTGTTTATTTTACTGTATTTATATTCTCTTGCCATTTGTTGTTTTTAGTGAATTCATGATGCATCCATTTTACTGTACATGCATTTCCCTTGCCATTTGTCATTTTAAGTGATGCATTTATTTTACTGGACTTGCATTCCCCTTGCCATTTGTCATTTTTATCAATTCATGAAGCATTTATTTTACTGTATTTATACTATCTTGCCATTTCTCACTTTTAGCAAATTCTTTTTGCATTTGTTCTACTGTGAATGCATTCCCCCTTTCCATTTGTCATTTTTAGTGATTCATGATGCATTTATTTTATCACTTATATATATATTCTCTTGCCATTTGTCATTTTTATCAAATTCATTATGCATTTGTTTTACTGTACATACATTCCCCTTGCCATGTCTTTTTTGCCAATTCAATATGCAATTATTTTATCAACTGTATTTATTCTCCCTTGCCATGTGTCATTTTAGCAGTTCATTATGAAGTAAAGCATTTTTTGCATGATTTGCCGTGCTGCCAGTTGAGAATATTTTACTTTTCCTATATTTGCTTGTCTAATTTGCACTAACACCATCTATCTGCTCTTCTTTACCTTCAGGGCCATGTCAATTCCCTTCCAGCCAGATGTCCAACATCATTGGTATGTTGATGATTTGCTAACCGTTACTAATTAATTTCAGCTTCTACTTTCTTATTGGTGATTTTGCATTTGGAAATAATGAAAATTTTCTTATACAGTGGCTTGGCATGACAACATCATCTGCTTCATGGGCACATTTCTTGTCATCTTGTTTGTATTTTGATAGTTGCTGCCGCATATTTGGCGAGTGTTTTCTTATGTTGAGCTCTGTTGCAGCACTCAGCAGGTCAGATAATTTCAGAGATTGGTTTCTTACATGGAATTTTTTCCAAACACACTAGCAATTTAGCTCTTCCATGCAGATTCAAAAATTTTCTTGTGTTGTTAGTACTGAGAGTTTTCTTTGAAATACAGGTTGGCTCTTATATGTGCTACTGGTGCTACATCACACTCACCTGAAGTGAAATCAGAGATTTAATCCTAGTTTTTCTCAAATTTCCTGTGTAGATTTTGGTTGATGAAGACGTATTTTTCTATTATAAGTGTATGTGGTAAGAGCAATCGATTTCGTTTTTCTTTTTCTTTTTCTTTTTCTTATAGGCTTTCTAACCTAGAAATTGCATTATGTTTATGGAATCTAGGATAACCAATGAAATCATACCAGGAAGAGGGAATTCAAAGGGATCAATCCTGAGTTAAGTGAATGGTGAACATCAACATGAAGTGGCATGTCTGTATGTTGTTAATGTCCTTTGCTGAGGCGTATATAATTAATCTTTGGGAGTGATTCTGGTGAAGTACTTTGTGCTCAAAAAAACAAAAAAAGATTCCGTTGAATTACTTTCTATTTTGATGCCCATATAGAATGTCTTACATCAGTTCAGACTGTTTTGTTAACTAGAGTGTTTTGTTTGAAATGCAGTTTGGCTCTTGTATATATACAACTGGTGCTACATCAGTGACCTGAAGTGGGAGGATTCAATCCTGTTTTTTCTCTAAATTTGTGTCTAGATTTTGGCTGTCGAAGATGTATTGTTCTATTTTAAGTGTATACGGTGAGAGCAATTGACTTTATTTTTCATTTTCTCAGTAGGCTTTTGCTTGCTAACCTAGAAATTCCAGTTTATTCATGAAATCTAGGATACCCAATGAAATCATACTAAGAAGCTGGAATTGGAAGAGATCAATTCTGGATTAAGAGTGGTGCACATTAAGTGGCGTCTGTATTTTGTTGTGTATATGTTTGGTTTCTGGTGGTTGCAAGGTTAGAGAGATTTGTTTCTTGTTTCCGATGCGCCAGGCTAAATTTTATGCCTGTGTTGTTGGAATCCATTGAAAGGCACATTACATTCTATTTTTTCCAATTTGATAATATTTTGGTCTCTCATTTCCAGTTGTTTGGATTGGTATTGTTATTTGGTTTTGTCATATTTTTACTGAATGATTCTTGGGGACTAGTTCATATCTGGATGCTAATGGGCGATTCTCCATGTAGAAGGAAAGAGTAAATTCATTATTTGTTTCATTAGTGTGTGATAAATTTTTTTCATATTTTAGAGGATATTTGTGAGTTGAGTTAAAAGTCTGTAAAGTCGTTTTTAACACTAGGAAATTTAAACTAAAAATGCAAATCGTTCATATGGAATGGTTTGGTTTTTCTGTTAATATGGAGCTACCAATGTTAAAAAAAAAAAAAAAATTGATTTGGTAGGATTCGGACCAAAATCCCTCTTTTGAGAGGATTTTAGCTCAGTTTGGAATTTCCGTTATTTATCAAAAGCCTTTTTTCGTTTTTTTCCAGGATAGTTCAACAAGGACTTAGCCTAGGGAGACCGGCAGCGATTCAAATGTGCCCATATTCTGATGTAGCTTTTATGCTGTGTGATCCCCATCCTTTGAAGCTGGCCGTCAATTCGGTATCATAAGTAGTAGCAATCCTAGAGACAAGCAAAGAAGAGCGGATCCGTTTTCATTACAAACCTCTCCTTCTTCAGTCACATGCATGGGCTTCAGTCCGTGCAGCTGGCTGGATTTTGTCGAGGTGTCACACTTGATGGGGTAATTTCAGTCAGGTTGCACCCTAATTTTAAATCCAAACTCGATCTATACTTCTTTAATAAGTAATATCAGAATTTTCATGTTGTTGGAATGTTGTGATAGACATGAGGTTAAACGGGCTTATTCTAATTGGCATAGCTTATCGCACCAGTAAATGATAAATTAAGGGCAAAGTTCCATCAAACTGAAGTTTAACCAAATGTTTAGGGTTTAAGCAACTTGCATCTAAGTTGCTTCCTTTGGCATAAAAATGAGCCAATTTGTTGCGAGGCTGTTGCACTTCACATCAAACCTAATCCATGCATGGCCACGCCACCCATTCCCCTCAATTGGTCCGGGCTGGCCCGAATCAACAAGTCCAGTTTTTGAACACAAGTTTTAGCTAAAAAATTGCCATAGCTAAACAAAATCGCATACATTCGAATCGTAATTAAATCTACGTAAATTCGAGATTTTGCATGGGCCTGTTTGGTTAGGTTCCAAATATTACGTTAGCACTCTATGTGTTTGCTACTCCCGAACCAGATAAATCCATGCAAATTTAAAGAAGTTCATATCTACAAATCGCTTAAATGATCTCAATAAACAACAATAGAGAATCACATTTATCAATTAGATCAAGGATTTACTTTTTTATAATTTTTGTATTTTGGACCTCCCTGAATTTAAATCCTTAACCAATGCCAAAATAGTTTTACTTATTGTCCAAAAATTGTAATATTCTATATAGCCCTAAAATTCTTTTTTTCTTACCCCTTTAACTAAATGATGTCAATTTTGATTGTTAAAAATTAAATAAACATATATCAAAATTATCATTTTGTCTTTATTTCATATATAATTATAAAAAAAAGTTAAAAAATCACTAAAAATCTAATAGAAGTTCAGAAAATTATAAACAAAAATCTAAAAATACAGAAAATTTGTAAACCCCCCAAAAAAAAAGTTCTTAAAAATTAGAAAATCATAGAAAAATTTCTGAAGGTAATAAAAGTAACAAAAAAAATATTTAAAGTTTAGAAACTTATAAAATTTTTTTGAAACTATAGAAAATTACATAAAAATCTCTAAGAGTATAGAAAATTACAAAACTGCCAAAAAATAAAGAAAATAATAAAAAACCTTTAAAAGTTCAGAAAATTACAGAAAAACTCCTAAAAGTATAAAAGATCATTGAAAACTACTTGAAAGTATATAAATTGAAAAAAATATCTGAAAGTCCAAAAAATAACAAAAAACCACCTGAAAGTTAGTAAAATTGCAAAAGACCCCTAAAAGTTTAAAATATCACAAAAATCCCTAGAACTTCCAAAAATCACAAAAAATCCATAAAACTTCCTAAAATCACAGAAAGCCCACTAAAAGTTCATAAAATTGATATTAAATATTTACAAAAAATCATAGATCATTTAATTATGTATATTTTTACAAAACTAACATAATTATCACCGAGTATTTAGAATCCATTAAAAGATATAGTATGAACTAGGGGTGTAAATGAGCTTAATTGAGTTGACCTCGACTCGGTCTCAGCTTGGCCTTAGAATCATTGGCTCAAGCTGCTTAATTTCAACTCAAATTTAAAATTTAAAAATTAATATTAATAATTATTTTTAGTAATTCATACAAAAATATTTTTTTAAAATTAACATTAAAATAATAAATTAATATCATTACAACTAAATATAAAAGGAAAAATAATTATTAAGAATTTTTGTGATATTTTGAACTTTCAAGAATTTTTTTTTGTGATTTTATATACTTTTAGGGTTTTTTGGTAATTTTCTAAACTTTTAAAATTTTTTTTGTGCTTTTTTTAACTTTTAGAGATTTTTCTTGTATTTTTTTGGACTTTTAGGTTTTTTTTATAATTTTATATATTTTTATAATTTTCTGTACTTTCAAAAAATTTCTATGTATTTTTGAACTTTTTTGGTTTTTGGTTTTTTATATTTTTAGTGATTTTTCAATTTTTATACTAATAATATTTTTTAAATTTCGATACTTTCATGAGGTTTTAGTGATTTTCTATACTTACAAGTTTTTTTTTTGAGATTTTTTGAACTTTCAAATGGTTTTTTGTGATTTCCTTTATTTTTTTGGGTTCTGTGATTTTCTCTATTTTTAGAAATTTTTCTGCAATTTTTTTTATACTTTCAGGGATTTTTATAATTTTTAAATTTTTAATATTTGTTGTAATTTTTTTATATTTTCGATTTTTTTGTTTTTATGATTTGACTTTTTTGTATTTTTAAGAAATTTTATAATTTTTCTAAATTTTCAAGGATTGTTTTTGTCTTTTTTCTATATTTATAAGGAGTTTTTCTTGTGAATTTTATTTATCTTTAGATTTTTTAGATTTTTTTATTAGAGATTAATCTATTTTTAATTTTCAGAGAGTTTTTTTATAAAAAATATTGCTTATAAAGATATATGAAATAAGTGCATAGTGGTAATTTTGATATTTTTTATTAGGTTTAATAGTAAAAATAATGTCGTTTAGCCAAAAAAATGTATGAGAAAAAAATTTTTAAAGGTTATATAGGATATTGTAATTTTTAGGGAAATATAAGAGAAACACTACTTAAAAACTTTTTAGGGATATACATAAAATTTTCTTAAAATTGTACTACTTCCTCCTCCCATTAGCCTATCCAATCCAAATGTTTCTTTTGGCTAGAGTCATGCCTTGACAAAGTTTTCTTTTTAGAACAAATACATTACAAAATAATATTTTTTTTAAAAACATAAATAGCTTATTTATAGTCTGAACCTTATAATTTAGAAATCAATAACCTATGTGTTTTAATTTCTTTGAAGGAACCAACCCTCATGTGAAACTACCAAATTACCAATAACTATAATATTACAATGTATCCAAATATAGAAGTGAGCAAAATCAGTAAATTGTATCAGTTTTATAATTTTTAAAACTAAAATTGAATTCTGATTTTTGAAAGTTTTAGAACTAGAATTATATCGATTTGAGTTGAAAATCGAATTTTTGGTTCCGATTCTAAATTGATTTTAATGTGATTCTAAAATTGGTATACTGGTTTCTCAAATTATTAATTTTAAAATCTAAATTTTATGTTACAATACGCTAAAAATTAAATATAGTTTATAAAATAATATTTTTATGGCACCTTCTAAAACTATAATTTTAGTGGAGATTAAAAAAGATATTAAAAAGTTATAAATATAAAATTAAATATTAATATATATGTAATGTATATATTATATAGACATATATATATAATATATTTATATACTTGTTTAAAATTGGCATGATTTCAGTTTACTGATTTTTTGTAAAGTGTTAGACTGGAATCAAAATTAATTTTTCATTTCTCTACAAAAATTGAGAACTGAAACCATATTAGTTTATTTTTAGAATCGATTTTTTGATAGAGTTTTCAATTAGTATGGTACAACATACCAATTTTTTGAAATTTTTGTTCACCCCTAAAGAGCACCAAGCCAACCCATTTAAATTATTGAAAATCCTAATAAATGAGCTTGGACCGAATGTGCCTCTATGGGTGTAACTGGGCCAAGATAGTCTCACGTCCTACCAAGATCGAGTGCAATTTTGAGTTTGAGTCTAAAGGATAATATTGAAATCCGAACTTGACCCAAACCCAAAAGTGTAGATTAGTTTTTCGGACATAATTTGGGTCTATTTTGTTTTTTTATTAAATTTTGGGTCTAAGTTCGACATGAGGTTTGAAAACCCCAAGGTCGAACCCACAAATTTTGATCTAGGTCAAATTGGACTTTTGGACCACTCGAGTCCATTAGCAACCCCAGATGCCTTGCCATCTTACAAAGAAATCCAAAGTTCGTCTGATTTCAAATTCCAATCCTACCCACTCTCCCTCTCTCATGTTGCATATCTTGAGAATCTTCCTCATCTAATTATTTTTATAAGAAAGAGATGAGAAAACACATTTATCATCCACATTTTTTATATAAATGATTTTGCCCTTCAACTTGCTACAAAATTATATTAGTTTGTAGGGGTAAATCAAACTTTAACAAATTTAAAAATTATGAGTATTTTTTAATTATTTTTCATTCATCTTTGTTATTGTAGAGTCACGATCAATTACCCGAGATAGTTAAAGACCCCGAAAAGTAATCTCAAAATAATAAATAAAAATTTGAGGGTGAGTTTGAGTACACAATCAGAAATTGTAGGAATATAACTTTGAACATGTGTAACTTTTATTCTTAATTGCCCTCATAATTATTAGAAATTTCCTAAAGTGAGAAATTTAATTAATAAAATAAAGACATGAAAAAATTTTTGATAAAATTGATTTGAAAAAGAGGGTTATATGGTTTAAACAAGAGCATGTTCTTACTTTATAATTTAATGAATTTAAATTCATAATCATAAATGATATGAAATAAAAAAGAAAATGGAAAATACTTGATGCTTATTGCTGTTCCACTCTTGTGCACTTGACCGAGTGAAATTTGACTCGGATGGATCTTATTTTGATCCTTCGCAATTGCTGATAACTTAGACTTGAAGGTGTGGTTAATTGTGTTGACTTGTATCGGTTGACCTTATTAAGATTTGAAGTATCACTGACAATTTTCTTCTTGTTGTCAGTTGACTTCTTTTAATTTTTAATTTCAGAGAACGATTAGTGGTCTTAACTTATGCTAATTATTTCTAATTTGATAATTGATAGCCTCTTGGCTTATTGTCAATTAGATTTGAAGCATCATCAACAGCTTTAACTCTATGTTAATTGAGCTTGAAGTGTGGCTAACTGACTAAACATATTCAAGCCTACCTTAGTTTTACTTGAAATGGTTAACGGCCTTAGCTTATGTTAACTATTTTTGATTTGATAATTAACAACCTTTTTGGCTTATTGTTAATTGAATTTGAAGCATCACCGATGACTTTTGAACTTGTGTTGGCTGAGTTTGAAGTGTTACCGATGACTTTATGATTATTGTTGGTTGACTTCCTTTGAAATCATGTTTGACTGATTGACTAAGTGAGTTCAATCTTGCCTTAGTTTAGTTTGATTTAAGAGAATAACTAGTGGTCTCAGCTTGTGCTAATCATGCTCGATTTAATAACTAACAACCTTTTTTTAGCTTGTGTCAATTAAATTTTGAAGTGTTGTTGATGACTTTAAGCTTATTGTCGACTAACCCTAATTGATTTGAATTCAGACTTGGTTTTGGTTCAAATATAATTCGGTTTAGTTTAAAGTTTGAACTTGATTTTAGTGTAAGTATGATTTGATTTAATTTGATATTCAGAATTTAATTTCAATTTGAGTTTAATTTGATTCAGTTAGATATTCAGAACTTGATTTTAATCAAGTCTGATTTAATTTAGTTTAATGTTCAGAAATTAATTTCGATCAAGTTGCTTTGAATTAGTTTGATATTCAGAATTGGATTTCAATCAAGTTTGATTTGATTCAATTCAAGTCAAGTTCAACCTTATATTGAATTCTTACCTAGCCTTAGACTTGGACCTTAATGAATCTTGGATCCAACTCTTGTTAGGCTCATATTGAATCATTAATGACTCTTGAATCCAATTTTTATTGGGTTCTTATCGAATCTTTAATGGTGCTTGAGGTGATTTTTTACCACAATCAAAATTGATTGAAATATAGTCAGAATTGAAGTTGTATGTCATTAAATTATGGCTTAAGTATGAGTCTCAGTTGGATTTGAATCACAGTCAAATTTGATTGAAAATTGAGTTCAATATGAATCAAAATTATTGAGAAATTTATACTCAAGCTAAGCTCAATCCAAGTGGGTTGAGTAAATTAGATATTTGGACCAAAATCGGATCTAGAATTCATCCAAAATTCAGGTTAAAATAAAAATATAAAAATTTTATAATTAGATACCTGAACTGAATAGATTCGTACATAATGGTCCCTGGGATGGAAATTTTTGCAAAAAAATATAATAAAATTCTAAAATTATAAATTAGTTTGTGCAAAATCTAGGATTAGCAAATAAACTCCTCAAAAGATCAATATTTATAATTTAATTATTATGAAATTTAGGGTTTGTAAATAAATCCTTAAAGAATTTTATATTCGCAAATAAACTCCTAAAAGTTTAATTTATTTGCAAATAAATTTCTCAAAAATTTTTATTTGCAAATAAGTTCAAATTTTATTCAAAAAATCCTGGAAGTTTTAAAATTTTACAATAAATGTTTTACAAAAAGGTCCTAAAATTTATAAAATTATAATTTGGTCTAATTTTTTAAAAAAATTGCAAATAAATCCTTTATAAATTTAATATTCAAAGTGGGTATATTTTTCTAACTTTCTCATCCATAGCAAATAGATACATCCATATCTTTTCAGAAATTCATCCAATGTCAAGCTAAGCCATATCCATATTCATCTATAACTAAATCTATTATTTTAAAATTTAAATAAAAAGAAATTATTTTTATTCCAAGTCCATCTCTTCAAGCTCTATATAAACTTTGTTAATATCACAAAAAAAGGAGATAAAAAAAATATCATCATCATTGAGGAGAGATTAGAATAAGGAGGATCAAGAAAAAATCAGGAATGAAAATAAGGATCTAATCAAGCTGAAGTCAAACTCAGAGAGGTTAGTGTACTTAGCTTTATCTTATTTTCCTCTTCTATTCTTTGGTTGCTCTATTCTCGAAGGACTCCCAAGAATCTCCTCCATGATTGCTCGCACCCGCACAGCTTGTTGCACTCGCTACTAGCCTGAAGCCCCCTCTAGCCCGAGCCGCCAGGCCACTTTTGTTATCCTTTCTAGTTTTGATGATGAGAAAATAATATTTAATAATTTACTTGAGTTATGTTTAAATAAAATACTTAAAACTCAAGAAAATATTTGAAAATTTCAAGGAAAAGGAAAAGTGCAATGGTAGATGGCGAGTGTGACTTGATGGGATATAAAAATGGCTTGGGATGAAGAACCCATAGAGATGACTTGGAGGTAAAAAAACTACTTGAAGACTCATGATTGACCCGAACAAGGACAAAATAACTCAAAAAATTATCATTGACTAGGTCTAGTTTTCTCTTTATTTTTGAGTCATGTTGAGAGCTTGTTTGGGATAAATTATTTAGTGTTCAAGATCATGAAAGAGTTCTACAAAAAACTCTTAATAGAGCTTTCCTAACTGAACAGATGTCTAGTTTTGAACCCGATGCCTAGTTGAGTTGGGCTGAAAATCATATTTTTAGTATGAGGTAGAACCAAATGTCTGTTACAGAATTGAATATCTGACAAGCTGTTTAAGTTTAACTAAACTGGACTTTCAGTATAGAACTGAAAGTCTGATAGGGCTTTGAAGCTGACTCTATGAACTAGAACTAGACATCCAATTCTTTGAAATGGATGTCTGGTATGGGCTTTCTGTGCGACTAATGGCTAATTGTTTAACCATTGGAGCAAACTAAGTCATGGGATCCCACCCCTAATGGCTAGATTCGACCCGAAATGTATAAATAGAGTTGAAGAGGCTTCTATTAATAATTTTCACACCTTCTAATCTTTGTTAAAATAGATCAAAGATTTCTTTAACTCGCTAGCTATTTTTGAGCTCTAAACCTTCTAATCTCAAGTTAGCTTTTATTGTCTTTTCCTTAATTCTTGGGAGAACTTTGTGTGAGTATAAGATTATTTCAATTCTTATGAATTTTCACTTGTACTCCACTCTAAAGTTTTTTTGGAGTGGTTGAGAGTTATTAACTCTGGTTTGGAGTATACTTGCAAGTTGGAGTAAGGAGATTATACAGGGTTAGCTTCACCGACGAAGCGACACTCGTAAAAGAAGAGTTAAAAGTCCTCAAGACCAAGATAAGGGATATGAAGTAGGAGTGATCGATCTCCAAGACATGTTAAATTTTGGTGTAATCTATCCTTTATTCTATCTTATTTACTTAATGAATATTTGATTGTGGATTGAATCGATTTTGGATTTTATCCTAAAAAAGTTGCATTGATTTTCAACACCTAATTCACCCCTCTCTTAAGTGATTTATTTGCTTTCAATTAGTATTAGAGCCACGTTGCTCTTCTTTTTTGATTTAGTCACCTGAGTTTTTAATCCTTATTTATGGAGAATTTTATTACTTCTTCATTATTTCTTTAAGAGGGGCAATCTACCATTGGTCCTCTATTCAATGACACTAATTTTAATTATTGGAGAGCCCAAATTTGGATCTTCATTAAAGCCATTAATTATGATCTATGATAGTTAGTGGAGAAAGGGTACACTCTTTCCACTAAAATAATTGATGGGGTGAGGGTACCCAAACTCAAGGATGAATGGGATGAGGGTGACAAAAAACTAGATTCATTGAATGCAAAGATAATGAACATCTTGTATTGTGCTCTTAACCATCCAAATTTAATCGCATTGGCATTTGTGAGATGGCTCATCAAATTTGACATTGTCTTAAAGTTATCAATGGGGTATAAAATAAGTAAGGAAATCTAAAGTGAAAATATTGATAAACTAATATGAGCTCTTTAAGAAAAAAAAATTAAATGAGTATATCACCGAGATGTTTACATGATTCACCGATAATATCAATACTTTAAACTCTCTTAGCAAAACTTACATTAATGATGAGATGATTAGAAAGATCTTTAGATGCTTGCCTTGGTCATTGGATCCAAAGGTGACGGTCATACAAGAAGCTAAATACCTTAACACCTTACCTTTGAAGGAGCTTCTAAGATTGCTAATCACTTATGAGGTGACAATGAAGGATTGGATCCAAGAAGACAATAAAGATAAGAAGAAGAAGAACATTACTCTCAAAGTGAAAGAATCAAGTGAAGAAGAAGAGGAAGAGAGTGATGAAGACATGATGCTCCTAACAAGAAAGATCAAAAAATTTCTCAAGAAGAAGCACATGCCTCGAAAGCCAAGAAAAGGCAAGAGAAGAAATCCAATTGTGGAAGAAGAAGAGGATATACCAATATGCTTTAAATACAAGAAGCCGGGCCACATGAAGACTAATTAACCACTCAACATTCAATCCAAGAAGCTCAAAGCTAAGAGATGAAGGCTATGGTGGCAACTTGGGACCACTCCGAAGAGGAGAGTAAGAATGCCTCCTTCAATGATGAGATTGTGAAACTATATCTCATGGCAAATGAGGATGAGGTATGCAACATATCTTTTGAGGTTACAAGATGCTTTTGAAAAATTATTTAAAAAGCATAAGAAATTAAATCTCAAACATACTTCCTTAAAAAAGAAACTATCCACTCTTGAGAATGATTTTGATGCTTTGAAATCTTCTAAAAGCACTTGCAATTATAAAAAGGGCATAGATGCTCTATAAATAGAATATAATATCTTGAAATCTTTTAGAACTACTTGTGAATGCCATAATGAACTTACTATACTTAGAGATGAAAATAGCCATTTGAGAAAAGCCTTGAAAATTATTTTTCATGGAAATACTTCCTTAAACATGATTCTTAAAAGTCAAAAAATATTTTAAAAAAATTTGGATTAGGCTTTGTTTCATCATCTAAGTTTAAGGGTATCAAAACTACTCTTGTAAAGGCTTGCACTCTAACTAACTCTCACAATATTTGCACTTATTATTGTATAAAGGGACACATCTCATCTAGTTGTGCAATTAAGAGAAATCATTCTCTTAAGCAAATATGGATACCTAAAGAGATAGTCCTAAAAGCTAAGAAATCTAAATTAATTTGAATTTCTAAAACCTCACTTGCATAACTTTGATTGGAGTAGCTAGAGATGACCCACATGCTTCTACCAGTTATATCTATGGTCATCCTCTAGCTAATATTGTAGAGGTAAGTGTCTTCATGTGATATTGCTTGCATGATTATTTGTATTTACATTTTTCTGATTTGTTAGTTGTACCAACACTCCAAAAAGAAAAATGAGAAGTGGTTTCTTGATAGTGGATGTTTAAGATGCATGATGGAGAATCCATCCATGTTCAAGGAGTTGGTAAGTAAAGATGATAGATATGTTACCTTTAATGACAATGGTAAAAGTAAAATTATTGATAAAGGTGACATTTCCATTGACTTCTCAATTGTTAAGAATGTACTTCTTATTGAGAAACTCAAATACAATTTATTATCTATTAGTCAATTATGTGATAAAGGTTTTCATATTTTATTTAAGTCTAACCATTGCACAGTAAGACATAATGAAAGTAATAATATTATTTTTGTTGGTCATCATGATGAAAATATTTATGCCATTGATCAAGATGACCTTAATGTGAAAAAAAATGTCTTGTAGCTCATGAGAATCATGAGTGACTTTGACATACAGAACTTGAACACATATGTATGGATGTGTTTGCCAAGGTTAACTAGAAGAAACTTGTGAGAGGACTATTCGAAGGCAAGTTTATTAAGAATCAAGTATGTAATGCATGCCAAATAGGGAAATAAGTAAAATTCTCACACAAACCCAAGAAGGTGGTGTCCACTAAAAGGTCACTTCAACTCTTACACCTAGACTTGTTTGGACCCAAAAGAACTACAAGTCTGGGAAGTAAAAGCTATGCTTTTATAATTGTTAATGATTTTTCAAGGTTTACATGGGTATTATTTCTTATCAATAAAAGTGATGTTTTTGATGTATTTGTTTGCTTGACAAAATATATTCAAAATGATAAAGGTTAAATGATTTTCAAAATTAGAAGTGATTATGGAAGATAATTTGAAAATCATCCATTTGAAGATTTTTGCACAGAAAATGACATTGAGTATAGTTTTTTGGTCCTCGCACTCCATAACAAAATGAAGTTCTTGAGAAGAAGAATAGATCTCTCCAAGAGATGGCATGAGTCATACTTAATGAGTACTCCTTACCCAAGTATTTTTAGGTGGAGGCTATTAGTACGATTTGCTATATCTTGAATAGGATATCTATTCACTCTATTTGAGTTGTGGAATAGAAAAAAAAAAATCTAGTGTTGCATACTTTTATATTGTTTTGTTGTAAATACTTTATTTTGAATACAAAAGATTATTTGTTAAAATTTGACTCCAAAACTTATGATGGCATATTTCTTGGCTATTCATCTAGCTCTAGAGCATTTAAAGTCTTCAACAAAACCACCTTAATTGTTGAAGAATCTATAAATATTGAATTTGATGAAGCTAGATGAAAAGCCAAGAAATATGCCATCATAAGTTTTGGAGTCAAATCTATAAATATTGAATTTGATGAAGCTAACCCCCACTCGGAGAGAAAGTCTTTTGATGATGTGTAGAGATCTCCAAGAAGATGAATGACTTGCAAATCTTGGGAAGAAAGGAGGGTGAGACTAGTAAAGAATTGAATGAGAAGATTGTTGATGATGGAGATATTAAGCCAAAAGAGCAAGAGCATGGCACGGAAACACCTAGAGAGTGGAGATTCAAGAAAAATCATCTAATCGATCAAATCATAGGTAACACTGATCAAGGGGTAAAAATTCATCAAGCTCTTAAATTTAATCCAAATTAAATTGCATTCCTTTCTCATATAGAACCAAAGAACCTTGAGAAAGCTCAAAAAGATGATAGTTGGATTCTTGCCATGCAAAAAGAGCTAAACCAATTTGAGCAGAATCAAGTTTGGGAGCTTATTCAAAGACCAAATGATTATCTAATTATTGGTACCAAATGGATCTATAGGAACAAGCTAAATGAAGATGGTATTGTGGTTAGAAATAAGGCTAAATTAGTGGCCAAATATTTCAACCAAATTAAAAAAATTGACTTTCAAGAGATATTTGTACTCATTGCTCATTTGGAATCTACTCAAATTTTGCTTGCATTTTCTTGTCATAAAGGTATCAAACTATGTCAAATGGATGCAAAAGGTATTTTCTTAAATGAGTTTCTATTCAAATAATTTATATTGAAGAGCCTCCCAGATTTGAAAATTTAAATTCTCCAAACCATGTCCTAAGATTGTAAAATTCATTATATAGTCTTAAGCAAGATCCAAGAGCTTGGTATGAGAGACTTAGTTCCTTTTTAGTGTTAAGAGGTTTCAAAAGAAGTTGCATTGACACTACATTATTCTTCTTTAAAATGTATGATGACTTATTAGTAGTACAGATTTACGTTGATGATATTAAATTTAATACCACTAATGAAAACCTTTGTGAGCTCTTTGCAAACATGATGAAGAAGGCATTTGATATGAGTATGATGGGAGAATTATACTTCTTCCTTGGCCTCCCGGTACAACAAATGAAAAATGAGATCTTCATTAACCAAATCAAATAACACTAAGGAGCTACTTAGAAAATTTAACATGGATGAAGTAAATGATATAGGAGCACCAATGAGCCCTTGTATTAAGTTGGACAAGGATGAAGATGATGAAAAAGTTGATGAAAAGTAGTATATAGGTATGATTAGTAATTTGCTATATCTTATCATAAGCAGACTTGATATCATATTTAGTGTTTGCTTTTGTGCTAAATTTCAAGTATATCCTAAAAAGTCACATCTAGTTGCTATAAAATACATATTTAGATATCTCAAGGGCACACTAGACTTAGGATTATGGAATCTAAGATATAGTTGCTTTGATTTGATTGGCTTTTGTGACATAGACTATACCGAATGTTGTGTAGATAGAAAGAGTATTAGTAGCACTTGCCAGTTTTTTGTCTTGTCTCATGGAGTTTCAAGAAATAAAACTCAGTGGCCCTTTCTACCACCAAAGCTGAATATGTAGCTACAGGGTGTTGTTGCTCTTAAATATTATGGATGAGACAAACACTTCAAGATTTTTGTTATACTATTTTAAATGTACTAGTTTATTATGATAATATTAGTGCAATTAACTTGTCCAAAAATCCGATACTACATTCTCATTCTAAGCATATTGACATTTGCCATCATTTTATTCAAGATAATATTTTGAAAAAGGATATTTCATTGATGTTTATTGAATCCGATCATCAGCTTGCAAATATTTTTACAAAATCTTTAGAAGAAACATGATTTTGTTTCATTCAGAATGCCATTGGTATTGAACAAGTTTCATGATTCTCTATAATCCTTGGTATTGTGGTTTCAACTTTGCTTTTCTATGTTTTGATGGCTGAGGAGTTCTCTTTGAATCGGATGTCCAATTTAGAAATGGATGTTTGATTTTGAACAAATTTGTGATGCCAAATTTCCTATTAGATGTCCATTTTTGTACTAGATGTCCGATACAGTAGTTCAATATACTCAATTTTCCTACTGTCAGACATATGATTTGTGAACTGGATGTCCGATATGCAGTAGTGGGGCCTAATTTCAAGGATTTAAATACTAGCTGTGGGTCTATTTTCCATCCTTTTTGTGCACGGTTCATCTCTAGTAACCCACTCGAGCACTCTAGCCATCGTCTTTGGCGATCCAAGGTGTTATCCCTCAATTTGGGTCCATTATCTTTGATATCTCCTCTTCCCACTCCTCTATTTCAAGCTTTCTTCCTCCAATGGCCAAGAGATTTAAGAGCCTTGTCACCAAAATGAGGAAGGATGAAGGCTCCTCTTCTTTACCTAGTAATGATCTATTCCTCCCCCGAATTCACTTCTCTAGAATCTTTTACTTGAATTCAAACCAAATTCGCCAACTCTCGTATTGTTGTTTCTCGCACCATTGATTTTGATGATCTTTATTTTCTCAATCTTAAAACCCTTTTTGATGATCAAGGTTGGACATCCTTCTTAACTAAATGTGAAATCTACTATGATATTCGAGTCTTCTATGCAAATTCTAATTTTGATGAAAACTCTTAACGCTTTTGATACTCACTATGGTGATAGACAAATATCTCTTATCCCTATTATCTTAGGTTCTATTCTCGATATACTTGCTATAGGGAGGAGACTGACTCTCACCTACAAATGGCCTAACTAGATTTTCTCTTATTAGTCGGTTATTGAGATTGTCTTTGAGGGAAACTGGGGTGAGGCTATACGAAAGCTTCAGTCTCCCCTTCTCCCACGCTACATCCTTCATCAAATTTTTGCTTATACCATTCTTCCAAAAGGAGGTCACAGAAATGAAGTCTCATTTACTGAGCTATATTTTATCGTTTGTCTCTTGATTGGTCATATGGTATGCCTATCTCACATTATTATCTACCATATGGGCCATTATACCCGACACTCACATGCCACCCTCAGCTTTTCTAGCTTCATCACCTTGATTCTTAGAAACTTTGGTGCTCCAGCTCCTTAGTGTGACCCCTCTCTAGCTTATTCCTATATGCAAGCTGACACCTTCTTTTGCTTCACCCTCTTTCAGATGGGCTTCACCTTACAAGATGGTTCTTGGATCTGGTTGGAGAGTGGTGATGAATAGATTTAGGTAGTAGAGCTCTAGGCCATAGAACATAGTCTGTGAGGGAGTCATGGATGCTCTGGACCTTCCTATGCATCATCCACCAAGTCCGAGGCTGACTTTGCTACTAGGCTTGCACAACTAGAGGACCTAGCATAGTGGACTGTCAAGCAGGTGACCCAACTTTGGTTCTCCATGGACGAGATGTCTACTATGATGCACACATCCCTAGACAGACTCTTGAAGATGATTTACTCTCTCATAGATCACTCGACTCCTCGACCACCTCTAGGACCCAACTCCTAGATTTAGAGTTTCTATTCTTTTCTTTTGGTGGACCTTGATTTTCATGTATGGATTATGGTTTTAGTGTGTCTAGGTATTTCACTTGCTAGTGTATGGTTTGGAGTTTTATGACTTTATGTGTTATAATTTTGACTCTAGTTTATAACTTGTGCTTTGTGACTTGATGTGTTGGATCATTTATGGATATTGTTACTACATCTTATCTCTTAGATATTATATTCATTTAATGTATCAAGTTAGGGGGAGCTTCATTTGATTATATAGGTTTTGGTACAATTTATTTATTATTATAGGACTAGATGAGTCCCTTTTTGTTGATGTCAAAAGAAGGAGATGGTTATCCACATTGACCTATGATGAGGGCTACATTGACTTATGATGTACATTAGGGGCTAGAACTACATTGTCTATGCCTTATCTCAATTTATTTAGGACATTCTCATGATCTTGCTTTTTACATGCTGCTCATTCTTTAGCCTTTTATTTATATATTTCTCATCATCAAAAAGGGGAGATTATTGTCCCTTCTAGTTTTGATGATAAGAAATTGATATTCAATGATATACTTGAGCTATGTTTAGCCAAAATACTTAAAGCTCTCAAGAAAATATTTGAAAGCTTTAAGGAAAAGGAGAAGTATAATGGTAAATTGGTGAGCATGACTTGATGAGATATAACGATGGCTTAGAGATGAAAACCCATAGCGATGGCTTGGAGGTGAAGAAACTATGTGAAGACTCATGAATGACCTGAACAAGGACAAGACAGCTCAAAAAATTATCATCAACTATATCTATTTTTCTCTTTATTTTTGAGTCGTGTTGAGAGCTTATTTAAGATAAATTATTTAGTGTTTAAGGTCACAAAAGAGTTCTATAGGAAACTCTTAATAGAGCTTCTTGACTAAACCGAATGTCCGATTTTGAATTGAACACCTGATTGAGTCAGGCCAAAAATTATATTTTCAGTATAAGATAGAACCAGGCGTCTGGTACAGAGCCAGACGTTTGGTAGGCTTTTTGAGTTTGATTGAGCTGAACATTCGGTACAAAACTAGACATCTGGTAGGGCTTTGAAGCTAAATCTATAAATTGGAACTGGACATTTGGTTCTCTAAAATAAACGTCCAGAATGGATTTTCTATGCAACTCTTAATTTTTTGACTGTTGGAGTGAATCAAGCCATGGGATCTCACCCGTAATAGCTAGATTTGACTCTAAATATATAAATAGAGTTGAAGAAGCTTTTATTAACAACTTTTACTCCTTCTAATCTTTGTTAAAAGAGATCAAAGCCTTCTTCAACTCACTAGTTGAGCTCTAAACCTTCTAATCTCAAGCTAGCTTTTATTGCCCTTTCCTTTAGTCTTGAGAGAACGTTGTGTGAGTTTAAGATTGTTACAATTTTTATAAATTTTCACTTGTAATCCATTCCAAGATTTTTTGGAGTGGTTGAGAGTTACTAACTCTAGTTTAGAGTATAATTGCTAGTTGAAGCAAGGAGATTATATGGGATTGGTTTCACTGACGAAATGATACTCTTAGTAGACAAGTTAAAAGTCCTCAAGATTACGGCAAGGGCCATAGTGTAAGAGTGGTTAGTCTCCGAACCACGTTAAATTTCAGTATACTCTATCTTTTATTCTATCTTGTTTACTTAATGCACATTTGATGGTGGATTGAATCGATTTTGGATTTTATCCTAGAAATTGCATTAGTTTTCAACACCTAATTCACTCCCCCCCTAGGCAATTTATTTGCTTTCAATCTCCATCATGCACTGCTAGCTTCTTCCTTGCTCTTGCACCTCCAGCTCACAATTGTCTGTCCCTCCTTTGACCTCCCTTATGCCACCTTACCTACCAATTGCACCACTACAAGCCCCTCCATAGCCATCCATTGCTACCAAGGACCGGGTTCGGCTGGAGGTGGTTGGACCCGATCACCTTCTCCTTACTGTGCACACATCTATCCATCAAAACCCCACCTGCGCCTCACTAAATTTGTTTAGGATAGATGGGTCAGCTCCTTAGGCTGTCGGTTCATGCTCGATCAGTCCGTTCCATCGCAACTTTCCATTGACCCCACTCTCCATCATTAGCCCCGAACTCCCACCGCTAGCCCAAAGCCCCTCTGGCTTGAGCCACTAGGTTGCCTCCACTGTGCACCACTAGCTTCTTCCCTGCTCACTACCCTACCCTGCTCACCCAGTCCCACCATCATTTGCCTCACCATGGCCAACCATTTCTACCTCCAGGTGGCCGCTTCTGCCCATCCCTTTGAGCAAGCTATCACCATCTTGCCGTTGTTGCCTCTGAGTGACCCTGGCTATCTACCATTGTTGACTATGGCTAGATCTTTCCTGATCCGACTAGGAAGAAGATTTGAGCTTCTATGGCTTAGTTGAGTGAAAGAGAGAGAAGCAAAGGGTTAAAGAAGGAGATTGGTGAAAAAAAAATTAAGAAAAAAAAGAAAGCTTGCAGCCTAAAGAAAACAAACAAAAAAATTCCACCAGTAGCAAAAAAAAAAAAGAGAAAAGAAAAGGAGAAAAAAGTTGTTACAAAAGAAAGAAAAGGCAAAAGAAGAAAAAAAAGAAGTGTGCTCGATTTGCATGCATTAGTTTTCAAGCCAACCTTCAAATTAAGCTAGTCTTTGAGCTTACAAATCAAGCTAGGTTTTGGGCTCACAAACTAAGTCAACCTTCAAGCTCACGAATCAAGCCAGTCTTTAGGCTCACAAACTAAGCCAACATTTGGGCTCATAAACCAAGCTAGTCTTTGGGCTCACAAACTAAGCTAACTTTTAGGCTTGAAAAATAAGTCAGCCTATAGGCTTGTGAATCAAGCCAACCTTCAAGGTTCCAAACTAGGTTAGCCTTTGGGCTCACAAATCATGCTAGCCTTAGGCTCACAAATTAAACTAGTCTTCGAGCTTGCAAACTAGGTTAGCTTTCAAGCTCACAAACTAAACCAATCTTTGGACTTGCAAATTAAGCTAGTCTTTGAGTTCGTAAAATAAGATTGCCTTCGAACTCACCAACTAAGCTAGTCTTTGGGCTTGTAAATTAAGTCATCCTTTCAGCTCACAAATTAAGCCAGCCTTCAGGCTCACCAATCAAGTTAGCCTTTGAACTTGCAAACTAATCTAGCCATCGGGCTTGCAAATCAAGCCAGCCTTTATGCTTGCAAACTAAGTTAGTTTTCAAACATTCAAATCAAGCTAATTTCTAGCTCACAAACTAAACTGGATTTTGGGCTCGCGAATCAAGCTAGCATTTAGACTCATAAACTAAGTTAGCCTTTGGGCTCACAAACTAAGCTAGTCTTCAGGCTCATGAATTAAGCCAACCTTCAGGTTCACAAACTAAGACAACCTTCTCATAAACAAATCAAGCCACTCTTTGGGCTTGTAAACTAGGCTAGCCTTCATGCTTGTGAATCAAGCTAGCTTTCGATGTCACATACTAAGCCAGTCTTTGGGCTCGCAAATCAAGTCAGCCTTCAGGCTCACAAACTAAGCTTGCCTTCAAGCATATGAATCAAGCTAGCCTTTGGGCTCGCAAACTAAACCAGCCTTCGAGCGTGCAAATCAAGCTATCTTTTAGGCTCGTAAACTAAGTTAGCCTTTGAGCTCTCAAATCAAGCTAGCTATCGGACTCACCGAATAAATCTAGCCTTCGAGATTGCCAAACATCCATAAGTCGGCCTTGGGCAAGCAATCAATCTATATAGTAGGCCTTGGGCTCACCGTAATATCATCTTGATAGCTTAAGGCTCTCGTACTAAATTGATTAACATAGATCGATTGAATTAAATAACTTGACCACATTAAACTCAATCCCAAAGCCTAATTAGGTTAAATCAAGTTTGAACCATATCTTAACTAGGTTAAATCAAGTTCAAATAGATCGCCAATCGAGTTAAATCAAACTCAAAATCAAACAAAAATCAGGATGAGCCTAAATCAAAACCAACCTAAATTGACTTGAACTTGAACCCAGGTTCAACATGGGCCAAACCCAAACCCATTAATGGGTTGAGCCTAGATCTAATATGAACCCATTAAGGGTTAGATCCAACATCCACAAAAGATCCAATAAGATCCTATCAAGAGTCAGGTTTAAGATCTATTAAAGATTCAATAAGAACCTATCAAGGGTTTGGATTTAGGATTTGTTAAAGATCTATTAAAAAGCCAATATTTGTCCAACACAAGGTTGAGCCCAACCCAAATCGATTCAAATAAAACTAGAATAAAAATTGGATTCTGAACATTGAACTGAATTAAATAAGATTCAAATCAAAATCAAGTTTCAAACATTGAATTGAATCAAATCAGAACTTTAGACTAAGTCAAACTAAGGGTAGGCTTGAACTTGTTGAGTTAGTTAGTCAAACACCTTGTTCAAAAGAAGTCAATTGACTACATGTTTGTAGCCATCAGCCACACTTCAAACTAAGCTAACACATGCTCGAAAGCCATTAGCCACATCTTAAATTTAGTCGACGATACACCTAAGATGTTGTTGATAATCAAATTAGAAATAGTCGATATAAGTCAAGGCCGCTAACCATTTCGAGTTGAACTAAGATGGGCTTGAACTTGTTCAGTTAATTAGCTGAATGCCTTGTTCAAAAGAAGTCAACTGGTAGTATGCATAAAACCATCAATCACACTTCAAGCTTAGTTGATGCAAGATTAAAGTCATTGGTGATGTTTCAAACCTAATCAACAACAAACCAAGAGATGTCATTGATTATAAAATCAATAATAATTAGTACAAGATAGGACTGCTAATCATTTTTCACAAATAGATGAAAAGAAGTCAACTGACAATGAGCAAGAAGTTGTCAGTAATGCTTCAAAACTTAATAGGGTTAATTGACATAAACCAAGACATTCAGCCATACCTTGAAATAAAGTTAGCTATTGGTATTCACCAAGGATCAAATCAAGTATTCGTTCAAGTGAGATTCCACTCAGTCAAGTGCACAGGAGTAGGAAAACAAGGAGTGTCAAGCCTTTTCTACTTTCTTTCTCATTTCATATTTTTTTTTGGATTATGAATTTAAATTTATTTAGTTGTAAAGTAAGGGTATGCCCTTAGTTAAGCCATATATCCCTTCTTTAAATCAACCCAATTATACTTTCTTCTTTTTGTGTCTCTATTTTATTAATTAAGTTTTCTCACTTTAGGAGATTCTTGATGATTGTCAAGGTAATTAGAAAAAAATTATATTTTCACACTACTTGATTGCACATTTAAACCATCACATAATTTAATTTATTATTTCTACATTATTCCTCGGGGCCTTTGATATCCAGAATGGTCAATTTTAGCTCCACAAATTCTTGCATATCTGGTGGGATGTGATTTTCCCTCCAAGTGTAGAAACCTAGCTAATATAATAGAGATATTAATGACATAGAATGATAATTAAAAATTAACCAATTGTGTTCCTTTTTGAGGAAGAAAGCATCCAATGGCATCAATAAAGAACTTCCCCACCTCAACATATACCATCACCTTGGGAGAAGGATCAGTTATTCATCTACTCAGTCAATGATCATCACAGGAGCAGCTAGAGCTCAAATTAAGTTTAGAACCATCTCTAAGGTCATTCAGTTCAAGAGAGTACCTGCTAGTTCACCCACCAATATCGCATTCATACAGGATGAATCTACTTCTTTCCTTCCATCAAGAGGAAAGAGACCCATATCATCATTCTCAATGAGTAGAGTCAATCTGATGAGGAGAAATAAACTATGCCTCAACCAGCTAGGACATCCATTTTTCAAAGGTTAGGCACAAATAGAAGCTCAATCTTTGACTGCCTTCACCCCACTCTCAAGGAGAAGCAACTAAAAGCAAGTCCAAATATAGGCATGGATGAAGAAGAATCTATCTTGATTATCATAAGCAAAGAGAAGGTTGCAAAAATTTTCAACTAACTTGGGAACCCTGCTCCTTGAACAAAGTTGGTTATTACCATTTCCATCTCTAATCCTTTCACTCCATTAAGTGGATTAGAGAAGGGAAAAAATAAGTCAAAGGGGAAACGATCCTTCCTAAAGACTATAGCTAAGGGGCAAATAACTAAATAAAATAACAAGAGCTACCATAAGAATGCAACCCAACATGAGAACCCAAAAGGGAGACCATCTATTCTATTAGAGTCATTTCTCATTATAACTCTAGAAGGGACAGTTAACCCATGCCTCAATTGGCCAAACGTCAAAAGAAGACTGCACAAACAAGAGTTACAAACAAGGAGCTTCAAGAAGAAAGAGCACTTACAGATCATCCTTGTTACCGCGCCAAAGAGAATGTGTAACTACTCATTCTATAAGTAAACTTTTAAATGAGGCAAATCTCTTAATGGGAGAGGTTGGCCCCATTCTGAAGCATGGTAGACCTAGACTTGATCCTTAGGATGTGAACCATCAAGTCCTAATAGAAGCCTTATTCATCATCAAAAGCTCTAGTGAAGATATGACTATAAAGGCATTATGAGAACAACTGAGATAACAAGAGAACGAGAAATCCAAAGCTAGAAGAAGATCCTAGAGTTGATGGAAATGATGATACAAATGAGACCAAAGCTTGATGAGTTGGATTGATCTCAATAGTTATCTCAAGAAGTTGAAGAGGCAGTAGAAGGCACACCTCCTGCACGTGAAATCCTTGAAGATGTAAATCCTTCACAAGTACCTTCTCCATTGGCAAGGGATATTCAATCATCGATTTTATGGATTTTTGACAACACAGAGCTAGTAGTGTACATATAATAGCAAGTATAATGAATGGTGGAGACACAACTAAGACAAGAAAGTGACATAGATATGATAAATAATGTAGACAAATCATACCCTAGTCATCACGATCAAGTACCATATCCTAAAAGCTATACAGTGCCTAAGTTTAAATAATTTAATGACATTGATAACCTTGAGCCATATATAGCTCATTTTATGACTCTGTGTGGTGATTCAAGTAATAACCCCTCATTATTATTTCACTAATTTTCAGCAAGCTTAACTGGGATAGCATTTGAGTCATTCACCAGTTTACAACCAAAATCCATATAAACTTGGTCGCAAATGAAAGAGGCCTTCAAATTAGATTTGGAGGAATGGTGACAAGGTAACCATTGTGGACCTTGTCTCAACATCAAAGCATAACAATGAATCGGTCTTGGATTACATCACATAGTGGAGAAACCTTAGTATTAGGTGTATAATCCATAAGTCAATTTGAAACCATAAATCTAGTCCTTGAAAATATAAAAAAGAACTGAATGACACCTTATTTGAGTGCTTCTTTTATCCATACTTTTCAAGATCTCATTGTATAGGTCAACAAGTTGGAGAGGATTAGTCCACCATCCTTATCTAGTCCACAAAATTTCAAACCAGAAAAAAATAAGGCAAAGAGAGGAGCCCTCTAGAATTGTGAGGGCAAATTTGCAGAAAAGAAATAGAAGAAACTTACAAACTCTATCATGAATGGTGGTAATCCTCAGGAAATATTAGCTCCTGAGGGAGATGAAGAAATACAAATATCCACTCCCCTCCAACAATGACTTAAGAAGAGACATTCTTTCAAGAGAGAGCAGACAAAATCTTCCAAGATGCTGTAAAATCAGGCCTTTGATTACTATAATACAAAGGGCCAAATGAAGCTAATAAAAATGATCACCCAAACTACTATCCTTACCATAGAGTTTTGGGACATACAATTGAAGACTGATATGTGTTCAAGGATTGGATCAAAAAATAATATTGAGAAGGCAAGGTTACTCTCTCAAGTCTTATTTGAAACACCCACCGAAACACATCAATCATATTATTGTATCTGAGACACACAAACCACTTGCCCAACTTCTCTTTGGGGAAGAAGCACAGTGTACACCCACATAAGAGCATTTATGGGAGTTCTATATCTTCAAAAGGTTGAAGAAGCTGATAAAAAAGATGGCTAAAAATTATGAAAATCTTGGAATGGATGAATACAACATAATGAAAATAGCTATCTGGAAATACGTCAATGCCCTAGAGGAATATGTCCAAGAAGAAAAGAATCAAATAACTCTCGAGGAGTTCATCCCTAATGAACTTAGAGCTTTGCTTGAAGTCTCTGACATTGGGGACGCAGAAGATGAACTCCCAGTAGCAATGTGCACCGCTATTTTTACTATTGAGAGTGTACAATTAAGCTAGTCAATAGAGTCATCCTATTGTTTTAAGGATGATGAAGTTCAAAATGTGAGGCAAGAAGAAGAAAATTAATTCATTGAGAACATCATTGATGAAATGGAGATTCCCATGTGTCTCGCAATAGGCTATCACTATGATGACTATATTAAAGAGTGGTTCATCCATGAATGCAACTATGGCATGCTTAAATGATAACTAGATACTATAAAAGAGATAGTCATAACTAACATGAAATTTGTTATGGGACAAATGCAAGTGTTGAATGAATACATGCAAGCTATGGCTGCCCACATCGAGGGAATGTCAAGTACAACTACCATGCTCTGTTAGGAAATTGAGAAGGTGAAAAAGGTGCTAGCAAAAAAAGGCAAAGCCATACAAAAGACCCTACAAGAGTAGTAAGAAATCACTTGCCAACCCTTCTTGGGACCAAAATGATTACTTGTGCCACCTATCCCAGAGATAGGTCAAGAAAGCTAGACACTTTTGAAGACAATCATCTAAGTTTATCACCTCTTGTCATATAGTGACTCACACATCTAAGGTAAATGCTAATGAGCAGCCATCCTAATTGCCACTAAGTGACCTAACAACAAATGGTCAACTGCTAAGTTTGGTGAAGTCTCAGTCTTAGAATTTGTAAAAGGGTACCCTCTACCAACATTAGAGAAATTATGAATACAAGACACAAACGATAAGTATAACTCTATATCTGTGTTAGAACAACTATATGACTACCTCGGGAGGCCCTATACTAATAAGCACTAATAGAAGAATTAGGCATTTTGAGAAAGGATTAAACAAGCTAATGCTGGAGCCCATTCAACCCATATGTCAAGCCAATCCAAATATTCATGAAAAAAATGCCCTAAATGCAAAGTCCTAAAGAAAGTTATGTCAACGAATGAAATAGAAGGGTTTATCCAAAGGGTTTTTGAAGATCTCTCGATAAAAAAGCCCAATTTATCCAAAGATTTTTTTGAAGATCTTTGGATAAGAAAGCCCTATGTCCCTAATTTTAATATTGAATGGGATTATTATAAGCCAGGTACATCTTCCAAAGACATCTAGAAAACTACCAATTGGGGGGCAAGAATCCATTGCCTCTTGTCACATTATCGGCCTTGGTAGTGACTTTGAAGAAGAGATTGGTTGGTCTCAAAATGCTGAAATTCAACTGAGGAATGCTAACCAAATACAACTCCAAGGTGGTAAAGTGTTACCTCCAAGTAAGTTCCAATGCTTAGGGATAAGAACATCTCCAAGGACAAGGACAAAGAAATTCAGATAAACAAGGATGTTGAACCTTCGCAAGCTAAACCTGCACCCAAAAAGGTGGAGTACAACATGGCAGCTCATCTCAAGAAAATTTTTGCATGCTAAGTGTGTTTGATGTTTTAATGATAACATAAGAACTCAGGGATATGTTATTGTATATCTTGTAAAACCCAACTACCTATCAAACATATTTTACTGAAGAGAGAATGAAGGAGTCATTATACACCCATCGGACTCCCATTATTACCTTCACAAATGTCGATCTATTACCAAGTACAACATACCATAATAGGCCATTATATTCCACAGGGAATAGTGATGGGATTAAAATTAATCATGTCCTTATTGGCCCAAATTCCTCAATTAATTTGATGACTCTCCATACATTAAAAGCTCTAGCTTTGGATATGTGCCACCTATTGTCTAAAATTATAACCATCCAAGAGTTTAATTAAAGTAGCCAAAGGGCTCTTGGAGCCATAATCATACCTTTGAACATAGGCAAATTAATGATTAATGCTAAGTTCTATGTCATCAATACGATGCATTATACAAAGCACTATTAGGAAGACCATAATTATATGAAAACAAAGTGGTGCCATTAACCCTACATCAATGCCTCAAATACTTCGAAGATGGTAAACAATGCTAAATTGATGGAGATGTATATTCTTTTGATGTCCACAAGGTATATTATGATGATGCAAAATACTTCAAAGATCTCATGATGATGGAGAATTTGCTTTCATCAATCAAGTAAAAAAGAAGCTTACTAGCCTAATCTTTACCCTTCCTCATCTAGGGAGTAACACAGATTCCTCAGATGAAGAAACCTCACAATTCTACCTAGGCATCTATTTTTTTGATGAAGATGACAATGGACGATAAACAAAAAGTACACTCTCTATCACTAAAGTTTCAGAGGGCTTACCTAAGCCATTAGACGAGCTAAGTACTAATGTTGTGGTGGAATTAGTAACCTTTTATATTCCCCCACGATATAAGGAAGAAAAGAAGATATTATTTAATAAAATAATTCCCTATGTCCTAAGTATGCATGAAATCTTGAAAGCTGAGAATCCAAAAAATAATGATAACTATCAGCCAGTGGTCATATTTAAATATTTTCAAAACATGCTTCATCAAATAATTAAGAAATCTAGCTACAAACTTCAACAAACAAAGGAAGAAAGTTATTTCTTGAAAATTCTATGGGACCCATCTAAAGGGAGAGCTTATATTTTGGGAAAAGAAAATAAGAATTCCAAAAGATTGGGCTACATTGTCCCAAGTATCCATAGATGCCTTATGGTCACTATTGACTTGTTCGATAATGAGGTTGATTAGACATCCTCAATGCCTTTTGATACACAAACTATATGTATTAAAGTAGCCTCAGTTCTTTAGACATTACAAGAAGATGAAGTCCTCAGTGAAGCTTCATCGAAACCTAAAGAGAGGGGGCATGATACCGTCAACATGCCCTCAAAATAAAAAAAGGAACATTTGCCAAGTCTCATTTAACATAACAAACTACTTGATGAAAACATAATGCTCAAACCAAAAGAAGATCCACCGAAACATGAAGACAGGGTGTAAGCCATAATTGATGAATTGATAGAAATTAACCTTAGTTCAGAGGAAGATCCTAGACCAACCTTTATTAGCACACAACTCTCAGAGGAGAGTCAAACCCAACTCCAAGAAATGCTCAAAGAGTACATTGACTACTTTGCATGGAGCTACAGAGAGATGCTCGGACTTGATCCCAAAGTCATAGTCCATAAATTGGCTATTAATCCCAAACTTCCACCTACAAACAAGTACCTAGGGTGATAAAGCTTGACCTAGAATAGAGGATGATAGAAGAAATAAAGAAACTGATTAAAGTAGGCTTCATCAGGGAAGCGAAGTGCCTAGATTGGGTTGCAAGCATTGTGCTAGTCAAGAAGAAGAATGACCAAATCCGTATTTGCATGAGCTATAAAGACTCAAATAAAGTATATCCAAAAGATGATTTTTTGTTACTGATAATGAAAATCATAATTGACAGTACGACCAATTTTAAACTATTCTCCTTTATGGATGGTTTCTCAGGATAATCAAATTAAAATGGATCCTAATGATAAAAAACATATGGCCTTTCGAACTCCAATTGGCATCTATTACTACAAAGTGATGTCTTTCGGGCTTAAAAATGCAGGCACCACCTATTAAAGGGCCATAACATTGATTTTTGATGATCTTATACATTAGATGGTTGAATACTATGTGGATGATTTGGTAGTTAAAACTAAGTCCAAAGACAAGTACATCTAAGACTTAAGAGTGATTTTTGACTACCTTAAAAAATATAATTTGGAGATGAATCCTATGAAATATGCCATGGGGGTATCATCGGAGAAGTTCCTCAGGTTCATTGTTAGGATTGCGGGATTAAAATTGATTCATCTAAAATCAAAGCCATTTTGGATATGCCACCACCTAGCAACTTGAATCAGTTGAGGTCATTCCAAGATTGACTCACATACATAAGGAGATTCATTTCGAACCTTTTCAAAAAATGTAAGTCTTTTTTCAAATGGATGAAGAAGGATGCTCCATTTATTTGGGATTAAGAATACTAATGAGCTTTTGAAGAAATTAAGCAATATCTCTTAAGGCCACTAGTCTTGATAGCACCCATACCTGGTAGACCTTGAATCCTCTATACAGTTATAATGGAAGAATCTTTGGGGGCATTTCTTGCCCAGAATAATGAAGAAGAAAAAGAAAATACACTTTACCATTTTAGTAGAATGCAGGTAGGGGCAGAGAGCAATTACTCCCCCATCAAAAAATATTGTATGATACTTATATCCATAGTCAAGAATCTTAGACATTATTTGCTCTCTCATTAGGTTATTTTAATATCAAGGGTTGACCCAATAAAATACTTGATGACTAGGCCTATATTTATTAGAAGGCTAGCAAAATAGACCTTAATTTTTATAGAGTACGATATCAAATTTACTCCCTAAAAGGTTGTTAAAGGACAAGCCTTTGCTAATTTTCTTGGGGCTCACCGAATGCTAGATGATTCTCTATTGAGTTGCGAACTCTCCGATGAAGAAATCCTTCTTGTCAAGGAAGAGGAACTGTATTGGAAGCTATATATAATGGGGTATTACCTATCAGACTCAGAATCAAGCCAAAACTTTTGCAAATTAAAGCATGCATTGGACTCATTTTTTGCACTCCAAAGGGGGTATTTTATGATATTTTTATTTTCTCTTTAAACCATGCACCAATAATAAAGCAAAATATAAAGCTCTAATTTTAGGACTAAAAATGACCCTTAATATGGGAATATCATGCCTATATATTTTTGGTGACTCACAATTAATCATCAATTAAGTGGAAGGCAAAGATAAAATTCATAAATTTGAGTTATTGAAATACCATGAAAAGGCTCGAGAATTTATGTGGCAAATCCTACATATTCAAATAATTAAGGTTCCTCGGTCCATCAATATGAGAGTTGATTCTTTAGTCAAATTAGCCAAAGCATTGACTAATCCCGATTAAAGAGAAATTCTAATCACAGTACGTAGTAAACAAATGGTAAGCTCAATTTCAGCATCAAACATGAGAATACAGAATCTGAACTGATAGAAGATGTTACAAATTGGAGAATACCATTCATTGACTACTTAAAAAATGGAGAACTTTCAAAAAATAAATCAACATGAATGCAGCTCAGGAAGAGAGCCGAGCACTTTTTGCTCATCAATGATACTCTTTATAGGAGATCTCTTGATCAACTATTTCTATGCTACCTTCAAATGAAGATGCAAAAAAGATCATGTATGAAGTATACTTTGGGATTTGCGGAGCTCATCAATCAAGTACAAAAATGATAATGAAAATCAAGTGCATGGGCTACTATTAGCACACAATAGTATGAGATTACATTGAATATGTCAGAAAATATCATATATACCAGATTTATGGTGACTATATTTACCAATATTCAAATTTTTTGCACCCAATGATATCCTCATGATCGTTTAAGGTATGGGGTACAGACATAATCGACTCAATTGAGTCATCTTCTTCCAAATGTCACTGTTTTATATTAGCAGTAATTGATTGATTCTCTTGATAGGCAGAGGTAATTACATTAATGAAAGTAAAAGTGGATACTATCATCCATTTCTTTTGTGAAAATCCTATAATGATTTGACGTTCCTCAAATGATCATTTTTGGTAATGTACAGTCATTCAAAAGCTTTAAGGTAGAATAATTTGCACATCATCACGAGATAGATTGAAAATATTCATCCATCTATAATGCAAGGATGAATGGCTTTGCTGAGACATTCAATAAAATTCTCAATAAGATATTAAAGAAAGTCATTGTCAAAAACAAAAGAGATTGACATCATCATAAACTTTTTGAGGAATTGTAGGCTTATTGCATCACATATTAAGCCCCTATGCAATTAACATTGCATGTATTGGTGTTTGGGATTGAGACAGTCTTGCCATTAGAGGCACAAATATCTTCTCTAAGGATTATTTTATAAGAGAAAATTATAAAAGAAGATAATATTTATTTTTGCTTAGATAAACTAGATTCCTTAGATGAAACAAGGTTTACAACTTAATAAAATTTGGAAATGTACCAATTGCAAATATCCAGTGCTTATAACAAAATGGCCTGACTTTGATCATTTCAGAAGGGAGAAATAGTCTTAGTATTAATAAGACTCATAATCCCAAATCGATACAAGAAAGGCAAATTCGAGTCTAATTGGGAAGACCTTTATATTGTCAAAAGGATATTCAAAGGATGATCCTTCCAACTGATTGGTGATAAAGGATAAAGACCTATGCTACTATTCAACACCTGATTCTTGAAGAGGTATTATGTATGAGCATCTGGGGATAACAATAACAAAATAAAAGTATCTATGTTTTGCTTATGATGGAATGCTCGACTTTCTCAAAAAAGAGTACTCAATCAAATATGCATTCCATGTTTTTCAAGATAAACATGGACACAACCTAATCCATTTTGTGTGATAATCAAGTCCACATTTACAAAATAAATTAAGTCTACTTTGTATGATAAACCAAGCCACTTTTGCGTGGCAATTCAAACCCCTATAGTCAATTCTTAGAATATTGACACGCGAGCAAGTACTCAAAGATTATTCATACCCTCTTCCCTTGTTGGAACTAGAGAACAGGATGCGAAAGAGTCAATTTTTTTAAGGTGATTTTTTATCACAATCAAAATTGATTGAAATATGGTCAAAATTAAAGCTTATATCTCACTAAATTATGCCTCAATTATAGTTTCAGTTAGACCTAAATCACAGTCAAATTTGACCAAAAATTGAGTTCAATTCGGATCCGAATTATTGACAAATTCGAACTCGAGCTAAGTTCAATCCAAATGAGTTGAGTGGATTAGATATTTGAAGTAAAATTAAACTCAAACTTCATCCAAAATCTAGGTTGAAAAGAAAAAAATATAAAAATTTTACAATTAGAACCTTGCACTGAATAGATTCTTATGAAATAGTCTTTGACCAAATTTTTTGTCCTTTTTATAAAAAGACTTGTGGAATTTATAAACATATAATTTGGTCCAAATTTTTTTTAAAAAATTATAAATAATCCCTTTATAAATTTAATATCAAAGTGGGTTTATTTTTCAAGTTTTCTCATCCATAGCAAATAGATATATCTATATTTTTTTTTACAAATTCATCTCATCTCAAGATAAGCTATATCCATATTCATCTATAATCATATTCATCATTCAAAAAAAATTTTTAAAAAAGATTATTTTCAAGCTTTATATAAACTCTGTTAATATAAAAAAAAATGGAGATTGGAGAAATATCATCATCCTCGAGGAGAGGTCAAAACAAGGAGGGTCAAGAAGAAATCAAGAACAAGAACAAGGATCTGAACAAGCTAAAGTCAAATTCGGAAAAGTTAGTACACTTACCTTTATCTTCTTTCCCCTCTTGTGTTCTTTGGTTGCTTTGTTCTGGAACAAGAGCATCTCCTTCGCGCTTGCTTGTGCTTGCATGACCTGTCGCGCTCACCACTGGCTTGAAGCCCCCTTCAACCCGAGCCACCAAGCCACCTCCACCATGTGTCATCGGCTTCTTCCCTACTCTCGTGCTTCCAGCCCGCAACTGTCTATCCCTCCTCTGACCTCTCCTGTGCCATCTTACCTGCCAAATGCACCACCACAAGCACCTTCTTGGCCATCCACCACCACCAAGGGCAAGGTCTGGTCAGAGATGGCCAGACCCGACCACCTTCTCCTCACTGTGCACACATCCAGTTATTGAAATCCCACTTGCACCACATCGAATTTGTCGAGGATAGACAGGTCAGCTCCTTAGGTTGTCGGTTCATGCTCGGCTAGTTCGCTCTATCGCAACTCACCGTCACCCTGTGCTCCGTCGTTAGCCTTGAACTCCCATTGCCGGCCCGAAGCCGCTCCAGCCTGAGCCACCAGGAAGCCGCCTCCATTGTACACTACTGACTTCTTTCTTGCTCGCCGGCCAACTTTGCTTGCTCGGTCCTGTCACTATTTGCCTCACCTCGGACTACCGTTGCCGCCTCAAAACTGCCACTGCCGCCTGTCTTGCTAAGCAAGCTATCACCTGTCCCACCGTTGTCCCCTCCAGGTGGCCCTAGCAGTCTACCATCTCTAATTATGGCCGGATCTATCCGGCCATATTCGGCCAGAAAGAAGATCCATGCTGCCATGGCCTGATTCAGTGAAAGGTGGAGAAGCATGGGGTTGAAGAAGGAGATGGGTAAAAAAAAAAAGAAAAAATATAGAAAAAAAGCTTGCAGCCCAAAAATTTTTTTTTTTTTACTAGCAGCAAAAAGAAAAAAAGAAAAAAAAAGAAAAAAATAATTATTTTAAAAAAGAGAAAAGAAAGAACAAGAAAAAAAAGAGTGGTTTAGATTTGCATGTATCAGTGTTCAAACCAGCCTTCAGACTCGCAAACTAAACTAGTCTTCGTGTTCGAAAATCAAACCAGCATTCGAGATTGTAAATTAAGCCAGTCTTTAGGCTCGCGAATTAGGCTAACCTTCAAGCTCGTAAAGTAAATTAGTCTGAAGACCCTCAAATCAAGCCAACCTTTGAAGTTGCAAATTAAGCCAGTTTTTGATCTCACAAACTAAACTAGTTTTTGAGCTCACAAATCAAACTAGTCTTCGAACTTGTAAACTAAGTTATCTTTCAGGTTTGCAAATCAAGTCAGCCCTTGGACTCGCGAATTAAGTTAGTCTTTGGGCTTACAAACTAAACCAAATTTTAGACTTACAAACTAAGTCAGTTTTTAGGCTCGCAAATCAAGCCAACCTTCAAATTTGCAAATTAAGTCAGCCTTTGAGTTCGCAAATTAATCCAACTTTGGGCTTGTAAACTAAACCAGCATTCAAATTCACAAATCAAACCAGCTTTTGGGTTCGTAAAGTAAGCCAGATTTCAGGCCTACAAATCAAATTAGCTTTCAGACTTGTAAACTAAGTTAGCCTTTAGACTGGCAAATCAAGTCAGTTTTTGGACTTGTAAACTAAATTAACCTTTAGGCTCACAAACTACGTCAGCCCTAGGCTAGCAAACTAAGCTAACATTTAGGCTCGTAAATCAAGCTTGCCTTCAAGATTGCAAACTAAGTTAGTCTTTAGGCTTGCAAGTCAAGCTAGCCTTTGGACTTATAAACTATGCCAACCTTCGAGCTCATAAATTAAGCTAGCTTTTGAGCTCACAAACTAAGTTAGTCTTGGGACTTGTGAAACAAGTCAGTCTTTGAGCTTGTAAACTAAGTTAGCCTTCGGGCTCATAAATGAAGTCAACCTTTGGACTCATAAACTAAGACAGTTTTTAATCTCATAAATCAAGCTATTCTTCGAACTCACAAACCAAAATAGCCTTTGAGCTTGCAAACCAACTTAGTCTTTGGACTCGCAAACTAAGTTAGCCATTAGGCTTGCAAATCAAGCTACCCTTCGAGCTTAAAAACTAAACCAATCTTTGATCTGACAAACAAAACCAACTTTCAGACTCACTGAATCAACCAGCCTTAGGGCTAGCTGAATCAGGTTAGTCTTTGAGCTAGCCAAATATCCATAAATTAGCCTTTGGGCTTGTAATCAATCTATAAATTAGCCCTTGAGCTCATCGTAATATCATTATGATAGGTTAAGGGCTATTGTACCAAATCAATTAACATAAATCAATTGAGTTAAATGACTTGACTATATTAAACTCAAGTCCAACGTCTAATTAGGTTAAATTGAGTTCAAACTAAACTATAATTGGGTTAAATCAAACTTAAATTCAAGCCAAAATTAGAATAAGTCTGAACCAAAACTAGCCTAAATCGACTTGATCTTGAATTCAGGTCCAACATGAGTTGAACCTAGCCTTCAAATTTACAAATTAAGATAGACATCGAGCTCACATATCAAGCCAGTCTTTAAGCTTGCAAACTAAGTCATCCTTTGGGTATATAGATCAAGCCAATTTTGGGCTTACAAACTATGCCAGACTTTGGGCTCGCAAATCAAGCTAGTCTTTAGGCTTGTAAATAATCTAGCCTTTGATATCACAAACTAAGCCCGTCTTTGGGCACGTTAATCAAGTCAGCCTTCAAACTCGCAAACTAAGCCAACCTTCTGGCTCACAAATCAAACTAGCATTTGGGCTCACAAACTAAACAAGCCTTCAAGTTGCGAATTAGGCTAGCCTTCAAGCTCGCAAACTAAGCTAGCCTTTAGGCTAGTAAATCAAGCCACGCTTTAGACTTGCAAACTAGGTCGACCTTGGAGCTCACAAATCAAGCCAACCTTTGAACTTGAAAACTAAGCCAACCTTCAACACTACAAATCAAGTAAGCCTTCAGGCTCGCATACTAAGCTAGCCTTCAAGATTGCAAATCAAGTTAGCCTTAAAGTTAGCAAATTAAGCCTGTCTTTGAGCTTGTAAATTAAGTCAACCTTGGACTTACAAACTAAGCCAACATTCAGGTTTGCAAACTAAGCTAGCTTTCAGGCTTGCAAATCAAGCTACCATTCGGGCTCACAAATGAAGCCAACCTTTGAACTCTCAAATCAAGCTAGCCTTTGGGCTCATTGAATCAAGCTAGCTTTCGAGCTCATCAAATTAGGCTAGCCTCCAAGATTGCCAAACATTCATAAGCCAGCCATGGGCATGCAATAAATCTATAGACTAGGCCTTGCGCTCACCATAATATCATCATGATAGCTTAAGGGCTCTTGAACTAAATTGATTAACATAGCTCGATTGAATTAAATAACTTGACCACATTGAACTCAAGCCCAAAGACTAATTAGATTAAATCAAGTTCAAACTAGATCTTAACTAGGTTAAATCAAGTTCGAATAGATCCCTAATCAAGTTAAATCAAACTCAAAATCAAACAAAAATCAGAATGAGCCTAAATCAAAACCAACCTAAATTGACTTGAACTTGAACCTAGGTTCAACATGGGTCAAACCCAAACCCATTAATGGGTTGAGCCTAAATCCAATAAGAATCCATTAAGAGTTAGATCCAACATCCATAAAAGATCCAATAAGATCCCATCGAGAGTCAGATCTAAGATTCATTAAAGATCTAATAAGAACCTATCAAGGGTTTATATTTAAGATATGTCGAAGATCCATTAAAAAATTGATAATTGTCCAACACAAGGTCGAGCTTGGCCTAAATCGATTTAAATGAAACTCAAATTAAAATTGATTTTGAATATTGAGCTGAATCAAATAAGATTCAAATCAAAATCAAGTTTTGAACATCAAATTGAATTAAATCAAAACTTCAGACCAAGTAAAGCAAAAGATAGGCTTGAACCTACTTAGTTAGTCAACCAAATGTCTTGTTCAATAGAAGTCAATCGACAATACATTTAAAGTCATTGGCCACACTTTGAGCTAAGTTGACACATATTTGAAAGCCATTAGCAATATTTTAAATTTAATCGGCAACACACCTAAGATTGAACTAAGATGGGCTTGAACTCGCTTAGTCAATTAGATGAATGTCTCGTTTAAAAGAAGTCAACTGATAATACACATAAAGCCATCGGCCATACTTCAAGTTCAACTGATGCAAGCTTAAAGTCATTGGTGATATTTCAAACCTAATTGATAATAAATCAAAAGATGTCATCGATTATCAAATCAATAATGATTAGTATAAGATAAGATTACTAATTATTTTTTGCAAATAGATCCAAAAAAGTTAATTGACAATGAGCAGAAAGCTGTTAGTAATGCTTCAAAACTTAATGACATCAATTAACGCAAATCAAGAAGTCAGTCATACCTTGAAACAAAGTCAAGCTATTGACATCCACTACGGATCAAATCAAGTCTACATTCGAGTTAGATTCTACTTAATCAAGTGCACGGGAGAGGGACAACAGTGAGCATTAAGTCTTTCCCACTTGCTTTCTCATTTTATATATTTTTTATGATTATAAATTTAAATTTCTTAAATTATAAAGTGAGGGTATATCCTTACTTAAACCATATATCCCTTTCTTTAAATTAATTAAATTATATTTTCTTATTTTTGTTTCTATTTTATTAGTTAGGTTTTCTTACTTTAGGAGATTTCTTATAATTGTCAAGATGATTAATAATAGGGGACTTTCACTTATTTGAAGTCATATTTTCATAACACCTAATTGCGCATTTAAATCACCATACAATTTGATTTGCTATTTTGAGATTACTTCCTGGGATCTTTGCTATCCCAAGTATTTAGTTTGGCTCCACAAATGGATCTTGAATTTAACCTTTAATGTGTTCTTATTAGATCGTTAATGTATCTTGGATCCAATTTCTAATGGATTCTTATTGCTCCCTTATTGGATCTTGATCGGGTTTAGGTTTGATTTCCTGTTAGATTTGAGTTCGGACTATGTTGGACCCTATTATGTCTGGGTTTAGATTCAAATTAGTTCTAATCAGGTTTGATCTGATTTTGGTTTAGGTTTGACCTAATTTTGGTTTTGGTCTAGGCTCGGGCCTGATTTGGGTTTCAATTTGAGTTTGATTTAATCCAATTGAGTTCAGTTTAGATTTGGTTTAACCTTATTTGTATTAGTTTGAACTTGGTTTGACCCAATTAAGATATAGTTTAAACTTCATTTAATCCCATTAGGATTTGGTTCAAACTTAGTTGACCCAATTAGGATTTATTTTAAACTTGATTTGACCTAATTAGGGTTTGGTTTGAACATGGTTTGACCTAATTATGATTTAGTTCAAATTTGGTTTGACCTAGTCAAGGTTTGGTTTAAATTTTATTTAAATCAATTGGGATTAGTTTGAAGCTGATTTAGGATTTAATTTGAACTCGACTTAATCTAATTACGGTTTGGTTTGTATTTAATTTTAGACTGATTGATTTGAACTTCATTGGGGTTGGTTGGACCAATTTGATTTGGACTAACCTATTCAGGATCAAATTGGGTTTGACTCAAGTTGACCTAATTTGAACTCAAGTGGAGCTCGTGTCTAAATTAATTTTGATTTGGATTATCTAAATTTGAATTTGGATCTATTTTAATTTGAGTTTTAGTCTATTTATTTGATCAATTTAAGTCTATTTGGTGATTTGTTTGAATCAAATTGGCTTAACTTAATCAGTTTATTTAATTTAGCTTAATCACATTAGTTTTAAGCTGATTAAGTTAATTGTTTTAATTAATTTATTTTAATCAATTTGGTTAATTAATTAGAGAGTTTTTGGGCTTGTTTATTAATTTGAATGACTTTGGTGAGTCCGTAAACTGATTTGAGTCGATTTAACTTTTAGGCGAACTTGTAAGTTGGACTTGAGTCGATTTTGACTTTCAATAGAGCTTGCAAGCTGACCTCAAATTAATTTGACTTTCATACGAGTCTACGAGCTGGCCATAAATTGTGTTGATTTTTGAGTAAGCCTGCGAATTGGCCCTAAATCAAGTTGAGGGTTTACTTCAGGTGAGCTCGTAACCTGCTTTTAGTTTTGAATTGACTTTTAGATCAGTTTGCCACTTAATCCTAAATTGAATTGAGTTTTGGATGGACCTATATACTTTTCCTAAGTCGAGTTAACTTTTAAGGGAGTTCGTAGGTTGACCCTAGATCCGTGAAGATGGCATCATAGTGTGGGCGGCGTCCTCGGCAGAGTCAAAGGTGCCGAGCTAGTACAGACAAGCTTTTAGGGCATGGACCTCGGTAGTAAGGTGATTCCCAGGAGGACCTCGGTGAGGGGTGGGCGACAGGCGCCGGTCTATGGTGAAGGCGGCCTGAGTGGTGCATGGGCAAGGTCGGAGCAGAGCTCAAAAGTTGCAAGGTATGGCCGAAGCAGCTGGTTACAGGCTTTGGCATGAGGCCAGAGCAGATGTTGCCAGCCTTAGCATGCTTGGGTCCAGAGGGGTCAAGGTAGGCACAGACATAGTAGCTGTGCGGTGAGCTTGGTGGAGGGCAAGTAGGTGCTAGTGAAGATGTCCTCCTTCTAGACCTTGGAGATGTTGAAGATCATGAGAAAGCAAGAGGAGTTGGTTGCAATCGTGTTGCTCAGCCTTGAGGTTTTCATGTTCCAACCCAATGAGGATGACGATGCTAGGCAGGAGGTTGAGGTTGCGGCTGCTGTGTGAGGCTTGGGTTACCATTAGCGGTAGCCAGGAGCATGTGTGGGAGTGACGTCAAAAGTCAGCCATAGTGGCTGCAGGTGGTAACCATGTATAGGTGGCTGAGGGACACGGGGAGCCTCACAGCAAGGAGCAGACAATGGACGATGAAACACTCACCAAAGACAGAAATAAAAGGGAACCTGAAGCAGCTAAGAAGGAAAAATAAAAAAATTGAGATGAGATCTCACCCTTCTCCTGTTCCTTTCCTTCTTCGTATTTAGTTTTCAGTCCTCTCATTTGTAGTTTTGAATCTCCTTTTTTATTCCCGATCTCCTCTCTCCTCTATTTTGCAGGTTTGGAGGGTTTTTAATGGATTGTAAAGATCGGGTTTCATCTTCAAAATTTGATTTGAGAATGAGCTTAATTCTCATTTAAAAAATTTGAAAAAAAATCATAATCAAAAGTTCTTGTGATCTTCTTGGGTTGATATGGATGAGATTGCATTGTTTGAGTTGATTTGGATGTATGATTATTAGTTTGTGGAATCATGAAATTCAAGTGGATTATTTATAAATTTTTTTAAAAAACTTGGATCAAATTATAATTTTATAAATTTCAGACGTCTTTTTATAAATGAGACTTTTTTGTAAAATTTTAAAACTCACAAGGTCTATTTTTTATTTACAAAATAATGAAATTTAGACTTATAAATAAAAAACTTCGAGACATCCACAAATATAGAATTTTTGAGGAGTTTGTTTGTGAATCTGAAAGTTTATAAAGATTAAATTATAATTATCAAACTTTGTGGTTTATTTTCAAATTCTAAATTTTTAAGGACTAATTTATAATTTTAAAATTTTTTTATGAATTTTTTCTTAAAAATTTTCATCTCGAGGATCTATTCATAAGAAAAAAATCTGACCAAAGATCTTTTTGTAAGAATTTATTTAATCCAAGATTTATTTATAAAAATTTTATATTTTTATTTTGGCCCAGATTTTTGATGAATCTTAGACTCAATTTTAGTCTAAATATCTGACCCACTAAGTCACTTGGGCTAAATTTAGCTTAAGCCCAATTTTTCAATAATATAAGTCCGAATAGGGCTTAATTTTTGGTCACGTTTGATCATAATTGTAGTCTAATTGGGATCAATATTTAAGTCATAATTCAGTGACATTCAATCCTACATACGGACTAAATTTTAATTAAATTTAGTTTTAGGCAAAATCAACTCAAACAGTCAGTGTTTCTTGTAAGCTGGCCACCTTGCCACCATCTCAGCGATTTCAGCTACTGTACCCTATTCCCGATCTTTCACCTTGTCATTGCACTCCCTATGTGTGCTCGATCGTAGCGAAGATGAACTCATGGACTGGCTCTCAAAGGCCATGAAGTTTGTGATCTCGAAGGTGGCGGGCCAATGTGTAGAACCTTGTAGGGCATAATCTCTTTTCTCATTTCAAAGCCATATCCTGATGGCCATGATCACCATTGATGGTGACTACTGGGAAGATGCCATCAACATCGATGACTCCAACCTTCCATCCCTCCTCTCTCTTACTCCTCCTTCTTTTGTCTCCCTCCCCTCTCTTTGCCCTTGCTCCCATCTTTCTCACTCTCCTTCTCAAATCCTAAATCCTACTTTCATTGCCATTTCGGTAAGGAGCCCTATCACACCAAGACCCATCCCAGGACTTGCCCTATCATGAGAGCCCTACCTTGTCACACATATTTCCAATTTGGATGAAAAAGATAAGGACTTTAGTTTGAATCCTTTGCTATGTGTCATAAGAGCCCTAGTTGAGTTATAATTAATAGTGGCTATGATTTGTTTCTCTTTTATTGGTCTAAAACCTAAAAAGGAGGGAAATCCAAGAGGAGGAGAGGGAAGGTTGGGAAGCCATGGGAGAGAGCTTGGGAAGGCAAGAGGACATGTCTGGGGTCGCCAAAGGGCTAGGAGGAGAGAAAATTGTGTATGGGGGTAAAAGAAATCAGGTGGCTGTTTAGTGTTTTAAGCTAGAAATTTTGTGTTCGGTGTCCGAATGCCCAAGTTCGGATGTCTAAAGATAACAAAAAAGGGAGCTAATTTCTATCATCAGTGTTTGAGCATCTAATCTATTATGGTTGGATGTCTGAAGATAATAGGACCAGTGAACACATTTCTATTTATAGAGTTCAGACGTCTAAGTTGTCTTGGTTAGATGTCCCAACTAGGCAACAACTTGCTCAATTCTTAAAACTCTAATTTCATTTTGAATAAAAAAAACCGAGTCTTATTAAGACATTTTATAAAATATCTGTGAATTGATAATTGGTTTCGATAAAAATCAATAAAATATTATTTTTAGAAGTTTAATTATGTAAAAAGTAATGCTAAATATCAATATACTTTGAACGAGAATATAGTACTAGATTTTTAGGCAAATTAATAGCACTAGTATTGTCATAATAAATTGCTACATTCAAAAAATAATAATCAAAATAATGAAGAGTTTGGCACATGTAAAGAATTTGAGAATAACAACAACCGGTGGTCAAATATTCAGCTTCGATAGTAGAAAGAGGCATACGGTTTTGCTTCTCAGAGCTCCATGCTACAAGTCTTATCAAGAAAATGGCATGTGCCACTTGTGCTTTTTCTATCCATACGACACTCGACATAGTTAGCATCACAAAAACTAATCAACTCTAGAATAACATAAACCTAAATCTAGTGTGTTCTTAAGATATCTAAATATATATTTTATGAACACTAAATGTGATTGAGATCTAGCACATAAGTAAATACTAAATATGATATTAGGTCTACTACCAATCATACCTCTAGACTATTTTTCATCAACCATTTCACCATCTTCATCTTTATCTAACTTGGTTGAAGGCTCATTGCAATTCCTATTGACTTAGCTTCATCCATGTTGAATTTTTTTTGAGCAATTTTTTTGTGTACTTGGCTTTGTTGATAAAGATCCTATCTTTTAGTTCCTACACTTGGATTCCAAGAAAGAAGGTTAATTCCTCCATCATGCTTATCTTTCTTTAACTCCTCTTGCAAAGTATTTGTAAAATCATGCATAAATTTTCATTAGTAGCACTAAAAATAATATCATCAACATAAATTTATACTATTAACAAATGATTATCAATTTTTAAAGAAAATAATGTGGTATCAATATGACCTCTTTTAAAACTTTTTAAAATCAAGAAAGAACTTAACTTCTAATACCATGCTCTTGGAGCTTGCTTTAAATCATATAATACCTTTCTTAATTTAAAAATATGATTTGAAAATTTTGAATCTTTAAAATTGAGAGGTTGTTTAATATAAACTTTTTCAGATAAAACACCATTTAAAAATATATTTTTAACATCCATTTAAAATAGTTTGAACTTTTTAAAACTTGCAAAAGTAAGTAAAATACAAATTGATTCCAAACATGCAACGAATGCAAAAGTCTCATCAAAATCAAGTTCTTCTACTTGGTTGAAACTTTGGGTCATTAATCTAGCCTTATTTTGAACCACAACACCCTTTTTATCTACCTTGTTTCCATAGACCCATTTGGTACTAATAATTGGATAGTCATTTGGTCTTGAAACAAGCTTCCAAAATTAATTCCGCTCAAAGTTAATTTAGTTTTTTTTTACATACCAAGAACCTAACTTGCATCCTTTTGAGCTTCATCAAAGTTCTTGGGCTCAACTTGAAAAAGAAAAAAAAAGTATAATGAAGATTATATTTAATGACATAATGTGGTTTTATTTCTTAGTCAATATTACCAATGATTTGATCCTTTGGGTGATTCTTCTTGAACGTTCATGCCTTGAGGAGTCTGTTATCTCTATCTTGCTCCTTTGGTTCATCCCTTTTATCTTAATCTTCCTTTTCTTTTGATCCTTTGCTTGATTCATCCTCTTCTTATTCTATAATTTTTAACTTGTTTATCTTCTTAGATATTTCTTCATCATCATGAATAATCTTTGTCTCTAAAGGAGGGTTAGCCTCATCAAATACTATATTAATAGATTCCTCAACAACCATAAATGATTTGTTAAAAACTTTAAAATCTTTTGAAGTTAAAAAATAACCAAGAAAATTTTCTTCAAAAGTTTTTGAATCAAATTTTGACAAATGATCTTTGGTGTTAAGTATAAAACACTAGTTAAGAATTATATGAAAATATATAATATTTGACCTTTTGCCATTCCACAATTCAAATGGAGACTTGTCAAGAATTGGATGAATAAAAACTCAATTTAAGAAATAACATGGCCTGATAATGGCCTCTACCCAAAAATATTTGAGTAAAGAGTATTTATTAAGCATAACCCTAATCATCTCTTAAAGAAACCTATTTTTTCTCTCAATAATACCATTTTATTATAGTGTATATAGAGCTAAAAAATTATGCCTAATCCTATTTTTAATGCAATAATTTTCAAATTCTCCACCATGATCACTATATATTTTGAAAATCATATATCCCTTTTGATTTTGAACACATTTGTAAAAACCAACAAATCCATCAAAAGAATCATTTTTTCTTGCAACAAATAAAACCATGTAAATCAAGAATAATTATCAACTATTACAAAAGCATAATTTTTTAGACTTGTACTCTCAATTAGTCTAAACAACTCTAGATGAAGAAGTTGTAGATGAAGAAGTTGTAGTGGTCTTGTTGATATTATCATCATTTTGGATTTGTGTGAGACCTTCACTTACTTTTCAATTTGGCATGCACTATATATGCAGTCCTTGATAAATTTGTCTTTGGATAGACCTCTCACTATCTTCTTCTGGTTGACTTTAGCAGTAGGGTTCATACTTATATGTCCAAGTCTTTTATGCCAAAATCATTTATTACTATCTTGAGTTACAAAGTATTTCTCATTTTTCATGTCCTCTTCATTAATAGTATAAACATTTCCATCTTGATGACCAATAAAAGCTACAACATCATTATTATCATATCTAATTATGTAAAGTTTTAATTAAAAAAGGACATAAAATCCTTTATCGCATGGTTGAGTAATAGAAAGTAAATTATGCTTAAGACCTTCTATTAAGAGGATTTTTAAATTAAAAAGATCCAATTGATACATGTGGAGCCAAAACTAACCACCTGGAAGAGCGAAAGATCCTGAGAAGCAGTCTCAAAATGATAAATAAAAAATATGGTGGTTTGAATTCTCAATCAAGTATTATGGGAATATAACTTCTCAGGTACTATGCGAATATGACTTCTAATAGGTGTAAATTTCTATAATTAATTAATCTAATAATTATTAAGAACCTTCTAAAGTGAAAAATCTAGCTAATAAATAGAGACACAAAAAAATATAATTCAATTAATTTAAGAAGGAGATTATGTTGCATAAGTAAGGGCATACCCTCACTTTACGATTTAAAGAATTTGAATACATGAATGATATAAAATAAGAAAGGGAATAGGAAGAGCCTAATATTTGCTTTTGTCTTATCCTCATGTGCTAGATTAAGTAGGATTTGGCTCAGATGGGTCTTGACTTGATCCTCGGTGGATGCTAATAACTTGGCTTGACAGCGTCATCCCATGGGAACATGGAAGGGGATGAGAAGTAGGAGAGTCTTGAAGTGCGGCCGATAGGTTTGATCATGCTAGTGATTAACTTTCTTTGATAAAATCACTAACAACGTTATATTTAGCTCTAAGTATTGTTGATAGTTTTAAGTATTAATGATTAACTTCTTTTGAACAAGATACTTGGCTGACTGATTAAGTGAGTTCAAGCCTATCTTTAGTTTAATTTAATTTAATAATCGATGGTATCTCAGGCATATTATCGATTAAATTTGGAACATTACCAATGCTTTTGGTTGACTTAGCTCAAAAGATGTATTGTTAATGGCTTCTGAGGTTGATTAGCTTAAAAGGTGTGCATCAATAACTTCTAGGATTGACTACTTCAAAGTGAGACCAATGGTTGTGAGCTTATTGTTAGTTGAATTTGTTTGAATTGGACATTATGGTTGACTGATTAAGTGAGTTTAAGCCTATCTTAGTTCGGTTTGATTTGATAATCGATGATCTCTTAGGTGTATTGTCAATTGAATTTGAAGTGTTGCCAATAGTTTCAAGTTGGCTTAGCATGAAAGATGCGTCATCAATGGCTTTTGAGTTTAAGTAGCTTGAAAGTGTGACCAACGACTGTGAGCTTATTGTTAGTTGATTTTATTAGAATAAGGCATTGTAAGTAACTGACTAAGCGAGTTCAAGCCTATTTTAGTTTAGTTTGATTTTATAATTGATGGCCTCTTAGGCATATTATCAATTGAATTTGAAGTGTTTCCAATGCTTTTGGGTTGGCTTAGTTTGAAAGATGCATCGTTAATTTTTTTTGGGATTGATTATCTTTGAAGTATAGCCAACAACTTCATGCGTATTGTCGGTTGATATTGATTGATTGAATAAGACATTTGGTTGGCTAACTAAAAGAATTCTAGCTTATCTTAGTTTAGTTTGATTTGATAATTGATGACCTCTTAGGCTTATCATCAATTAAATGTAAAGTATTGCCAATGCTTTTTGGGTTGGCTTAGCTTGAAAGATGCATTATCAACATCTTTTGGGATTGACTAGTTTTGAAGTATAGCTAATAGCTTCATGTGTATTGTTGGCTAACTTTGATTAAATAAGATATTTGTTTGACTGATTAAGCGAGTTCAAGCTTGTTGGTTCAATTTGATTTGATGATCGATGGCCTCTTAGGCATGTCATCAATTGAATTTAAAGCATTGGCAATGCTTTTTGGTTGACTTCGCTTGAAAGATGTATCGTCAAGGGCTTCTAAAATTGACTAGCTTTGAAGTATGATCAACAACTTTATGCTTATTATTGGTTGACTTTGATTGAATAAGACGTTTAACAAACTGACTAAACAAGTTTAAGCCTGTCTTAGTTTGATTTGATTTGATAATCGACTTAGCTTGGTTAAGTCTAATTTGATTTAGTTTAATATTCAGAACTTGATTTAGACTTAAGTATGGTTTAATTCGATTTCGATGTTCAAAACTTGATCTTGATTCGAATATGGTTTTATTCAGTTCAATATGTAGAACTTGATTTAAATCGATTCTGATTTGATTCAATTCAATGTTCAAAACTTGATCTTGATTTGAATCTGATTTGATTTAGTTCAATATTTTAAACTCAATTTTGATTCAAATCTAATTTAATTTGATTTGGGTTGGGCTTGGCCTTGTGTTGAATCTTTACCAGTTTCTTAATGGATCTTTAATAGATCTTGAATCCAAACCCTTGGTAGATTTTTATTAGATCTTTAATAGAACTTGGATTTGACTCTTGATGGGTTCTAGATGGATCCTTAATGGATGTTAGATCTAACCTTCAATAGGTTCTTATTGGATTATTAATGGACCTTAGATCTGACCCTTGATGAATTTTTATTAGATCCTTCAATGGATGTTAGATCCAATCCTTAATGGATTTTTATTGGATTCAGACTCAACCCGTTAATGGGTTTGGATTTGACCTATGTTGGACTCTCATTGGGTTTGGGTTTAAACCTCAATAAACTTGAGTTTAAGTTCAAGTCAATTTGGATTCAACTTGATTTTGATTCATGCTAGACTTAGTTTTGGCTTAGGTTTGACTTGATTTTAGTTCAAGTATGACCTAGTTTTGGCATAGGTTCAACTTGATTTTAGTTTAAATTTGAGTTTTATTTGAGTAGATTAGGGTTTAGTGTGAACTTGATTTAACCCAATTAGGATTTTATTCAAATTTGGTTTGATCCAATTAAGGTTTAGCTTGAATTTGGTTTGACCTAACTAGGATTTGATTTGAACTTGATTTGCTTTCTGATTGACTCGATTTGACCCATTTGGGTTGAGTTTGAAATAATTTGGTTTGGATTAACTCAATTTGGATTTGGATCTAGTTCAACTTGAATTTCAATCTAGCTAGTTGATCAATTTAGGTTTATTTGGTAGTTCATTTGAATCAATTTAGCTATGTTTATTGAGTTCAATTTAATTCAAAAACTCTCGAACTATCATGAAAACCTTAGGCAAACCACAAGTTGACTTTACATGTACAAGTCCAAATATGCGGCCCATTTAGTCCACTTGGCATGAGATATAATTTTTTAAAAAATTGGTCCGAATTGACCTCAATTTTTAGTCATATTTAACTATGATTTAGATTTAATTGAGACCCACACTTAAGCCATAATTTAGTGGTATACCAGTTTCAATTTTGATCATATTTCGATCAAATTTAATTGTGGTAAAAATTACTTCAAGTAATATATTACCAATACCTATGATTTACCTCTACCATTTTCCTAAAAATAATGTGTCTTCTGCCCTTGTCTCTTAATGCTACAAATATGGATGACTTTTTTGTCATATGTCGTGAACATCCACTATCAAGAAATCATTTTTCCTTTTGATCATTGTAGTGGAGGCATAGCTAAAACTTCGAGAATATTTAGTTGGTGCCCATCTTAAGTATGGGTCCACAAGATTAGAAATTCATAAGAATATAACTAAATTAAATCAAGAATAAAAAAAAATAATTTTCAAGGTATTAAACTATGTAGAAGAGAAAGCTTATCTTTTGTTGAATTATCTAAAAAATGACCAAAAATATGTAGCAAGTTAAGACTTATGAGTTATTTCTAGCTATCTCTAATTGCTCAAGTTTGAGATGCTAAAGGAATACAAAGAAGTTTGGATTTCTTGACTTTTGGAATCATCTCCTTAGGTATCGAAATTTCTTTTTTAGAGAAGAATTTCTCTTAATTAAGTAACTTGTGGAGATATGTTCATTATGATAACAATAATTATATTTTAATTTTAAAATTGTGGGATTTGAACTCTTTATAAAAGTAGACTTGTTACCTTTGAAATTTGAAGATATGATAAAACCAAGTCTGAATTTGCTCAAAATATTCCTTTGACTTCTCAAAATAATATTTAAAGTAGTATTACAATGAAAGAAGTTTTCCAAAGTCCTTTTCAAATCCATATTTTTCTTTTGAAGTGGTATCAAGACTCTTTTGCAATCAAAATATGTTTTGAAAGATCTTAAAACCATTTGAATAAGCTTAATATCTTTTTTTGCAATCACAAGAGCTTTTATAAGATCTTAATAAATCAAAATCATTCTCAAGTGAAGACAGTTTATTTTTCAGTGAAATATGTTTAAGAATTAACTTTTCATTTTTAGAATATAGACTTTTAAATACATCTTGTAATTCTTCAAAAGATGAATTATATACCTTATTATCAACAACTATGAGGTACAAGTTTGTAATTTCTCCATCAAATAAGGCTTTTTCACTATCTACTTTTGAATTACCTCAAGTAGCCATTATTGCCTCTTTTTCTTCCCTTTGAATTTTTTTGATTGAGGGTTAAGAGGGAAATTGACTTTCATGTGTTTGAGATTCTTGCATTTGAAACATGTGGGCATATCCTCATCTTCATCATTGTTATAGCTCTTCTCATTCCTTATAAGTCTCCTTGGCATGTACTTTTTCTTTAAATTTTTTTTGAATTTTCTTATGATGAGAGCCATTTTTTCATCACTATCTTTCTCATTCTCATCACTTGATTCCTTGTCCTTGAGGGCTATGCTCTTCTTTTTTTGGTCTTCATCATTCTCTTGGCTTTGATCCTTCATGGTTGTCTTATGAGTAATGAGTAATTTCAAGAGCTCCTCTAATAGGTAATTTGTTGGGATCGTTTGCCTCTCCAATTATGGTCACTTTTAGATCCTTTGACCTAGGAAGATATTTTAAGATCTTTCTTACCATTTTATCATTAGTGTATGTTTTATTAAGAGAATTCAAAATATTAATAACATCAGTAAAATGAGTAAATATTTTGGTAATCAACTCATCTGTCTTCATTCTAAAGAGCTCATATTGGCTAACCAATATGTTCACTTTGGATTCTCTTATTTACCTAATTCCTCATTTGGAACTTTAAGGTAATGCCAAATCTCATGAGTTATTTTATAAATGATAATGCAATTAAATTTGGACGGATCAAGAGCACAACATAAAATATATGTAACTTTGGAATTCAAGAAATTATTTTTCTTATCACTATCATTCATTCATCTCTAGCTTTGGGAACCCTTACACCATCAATTATCTTGGTGAATGGGGCATATTTTTCTTCTACAATATACCATAAGTCATAATCAATAGTTTTGATAAACATAAAAATATGTGACCTCCAATAATTAAAATAAGATTCATTGAAAAGAGGAGGTCTAGTAGTAGATTGTCTCTCTTGAAGAGATGGTAATGCATAAAAATTGGCCATGAGAATTAGATTGAAAAATCAAGGGGTGGGGGGGGGGGGGGAGGAGAGTGGGGGTTAATGGTAATTGGTAATTAGATTTTTTTAAAATAAGATTTATAATTCTATCCAAGATAAATTTTGAGTTGGTGTTAAAATGGGTTGAAGCTATAGGTAAACCAAATGTAGTTTTTTTGTGAGCTTCAAATGCCTGAATCTCATGGTTCAGATGCTTGAACATTTTAGAAAATTATTGGATTTTACTAATAGCTTCAGACACTCGAACCTATTGTTAAAAATGACTGAAGATTCTAAATTGTGATTTCAGACTTTGAATTCTCTAAAATTTTGGTTGCCCGTTCCTTCCTTACGCCACTCAAAGTGGATAGTTTAGACATCCGAACTGTTAGATTGGGTGCTTACACTTGTCATATCATTCAATAATAGCTATTTGAATTTGATCATTAGAGAATTTGGACTACCAAACTTATACTTTGGACATCTGCATATGGCAAGAAACAACTATTAATGGCTAGTTCTTTCCCAAATGGTTATATAAGGTATTGGAGCTTGTTTTATGAAGAACTTTTACATCCTTGAGCATTCATTGAGATAGAAAACAAGCTTCCTTAAGCCCTCTAGACTTACAAGAGCTCCAAGTCTAGTTTTTTAACTTTCAAATCTTTGACTCGACTTAAGTAAAAGTAAAAATCCAAACTTAGAAAGTTGATCCAATTTCTTGAGAAATCTTTAAGCCATCTACATGTCTTCAAGTCACATTCATTGAATTACCATCATGCATTAACCTTTAAGATTATCTTCATATTCATCTTATGTTTGAGACTTCCAAATGGCCTTTAACTTCATTGCACCCTTGGCCTATAAACTATATAACTAAAGAAACCATCAAATAATGGTTTAGTTATCATCAAAACAACAAAGGGCAATAAAACCTTTCCATTAATTTTGGTGTTTAGGGAAGAGAAAGAAGCCTAACTATTTAGCCATCCTCGAAGGCATATCAATCTTTTCCTTGTTCTTAGAAACATCAACATTTCAATTTGGTTTCATTATTCTCATTGATCTTTCAGAACTTGCTCTCAATCATGATATTCAACATTAGCTACACTTGGGGGCTCTTTCCAAAGAAATAATTTAATGACAAAAACATATCGACTTTAGAAAATTTTTTTCTAGCTTAATTTTCGGAAAAATGGGTAGAAAGTTAAAAAAAGGGGTTTCTCATCCTATGATTTGGTTTGAATCCTAGAGATGGAGTTAAGAAGTTGTTGCTCAATAGCATTTCATTAATGTAAATATTATTACTTTTAAATATTTTTTATGATATAATTCATATTTTTTTTATTATCTAAGCATAATAAAACTTAAGAGAAAAGGGAAAATTTCACATGAATTGAAGCAAAATAATCCATAATACAAGTATCTTTAGTGATACCATTTTGATGCATATTTTTCATAGTTATAAAATAAATCAAACATTTTAAAATTTTTTCATATATTTTTCATATTATTTTGAACTTTTAATATGTTCAAGTCAATTTGGTTGATTATGAGTGAGAGCCCGAAGATTGGCTTGGTGCAAACTCGAAGGCTGACTGAGTGTGAGGAGGATTCACCGTCTTTGAAGGGCCGCGAGTGGCCATAGCAAAGTCATGGATTCACGATCTTCATCGTTGTCTTCGAGGGACTGCGGGTGGCCGCGGGTAATGTCAAGAGTTCATCATCTTTGAGAGGCTGTGTGACAAAACAGTATCAAGATTCCACCGTCTTCGAGGGGCCGTGAGTCACCACGGTGTTAATGGAGTTCTGTTGTCGTGCCATAGACGACAGGTGGCTGTGATGTTAATAAAGGTTTTACCGAAAATAAAGATAAGAGAAGTCTTTTCTCCTTCTTTTTTTTTCTTTTTTTTTAACAACTCTTATTTTCTTATTTTTATTTTTTTGGCCGAATTTTTCTCTTTTTTTTACACAATAATTTTTTATATTTTTTTATATTTTTTTTCCTATTTCTTCTTCTTCCTTAAGCTTAAAACTCTTCTCCCCTATTTTTAAGCCTGATTTTTCTTTTTTTCACATAACAACTTTTTTTTAAAATTTTTTTCCCTCTATTTCTTCTTCTTTCTCACCTAAATCAAATTAAACCCTTGCTTTCTACTTCACGATCAGGCCATGGTGGCTTGGCCTAGTTCCTGGCAGATCCAACTGTCTCTCAACCGAATTTGGTCATTCCTCCCGACGATGAGGTGGAGTAGCATCTAAGAAAGTACGGGTGAAGCTTGGGTGGGCTAGAGGTGGAGGCAGCTTGGTGGGCTAGAGGTGAAGGCGGTGAAGGCTGGCATGGGAAAAAACTCATTGGCAGTTGCGCGGAGGTATGGTGGGGGCCAGTGAAGGGTTTGGAGGGGCTTAAAGGGATTAGAGTGGGTAGCATCGTGGCGGCAAGCTTATTGTCTTGGTAGTAGAGGGCGACGATTCATGGGAGATATAGCCGAGCAGGTAAGTGAGGCACATGCATAGTCGAGCTTTAGCTAGCATGATAGGGAAGAAGGGTGAGGGTGGAGGTGGAGGCTGGATAGGCTGCGGCAAGGTAGGATGTGACGCCCCCGACCCAGCACGATATTGTTCCTGGGCGTCTGCGGCCCGCAGCCCACCCGACCCCAGGATTTTGTTTTTCCCAGTTCCCCGGGAAAAGGCCTCGTTGTTGGGTCTACGGCAGTCATCATATTTAGCCCAGTCTCAACTCCAACACTTTGTCGATGTGGGACTAAAGACAACTGCTACCAGTTACAGGCCCATTGCCTGCCTACTGGCCCACTGGCCCCACCGGGCCTTACAATCTCCTCCCCTCAAGAGTTCAGCGTCCTCGCTGAACTAGCCCACATTGATTAAGAGGTGCGGAGTGGCTCTGATGCCACTATGTGACGCCCCCGACCCAGCACGATATTGTTCCTGGGCGTCTGCGGCCCGCAGCCCACCCGACCCCAGAATTTTATTTTTCCCAGTTCCCCGGGAAAAGGCCTCGTTGTTGGGTCTACGGCAGTCATCATATTTAGCCCAGTCTCAACTTCAACACTTTGTCGATGTAGGACTAAAGACAACTGCTACCAGTTACAGGCCCATTGCCTGCCTACTGGCCCACTGGCCCCACCGGGCCTTACATAGGAGGTTGGGTGGAGATCGTCAGAGGCGGAGGTTAGATGGATTGCAGTGTAGGTGGAGAGTGCATGGTGGGTTGCGAGGCTTGTCTGATAAAGAGAAGCCACGAGGCAGGTTCGACGAAAGCAACAATAGTAATGCAGAGTGAGATCACAATGGGTCTAGTAGTGGCTTGCGGTGAGGTAAGGACCAGAGGTTCTATAAGTGCAGTTCGGTGTAGCCTAGATTGTAGGCTGACATTGTTTAACTAGACAAATATGGAAGACCAGAGCTATGATAATAAAGAAGAACTTGTGGAAATAGAGACAAGAGCAAAGCAGGGAGAAAGAAGAGAAACAAACAGCGAAAATAAGCTAAGAGATCACCTTCTTTAACTTCTCATTTTTTGGCTCCCTCATTCCCATACTATTATGCTATTCATTCTTTTCTTTCAATTTGTGGAACTCTCCTCTTTGATCTCTGTCTCTAAGATTTGATCTCTCCTCTCTCTTTTTTTGCAGGACTTTTAGGGTTTTTATAGTCCACGTGTGGATCGGATTATCTGCATTTAAAATTTTAAATTATGGATATCGATAATGATCTTTTATTCAAATTTTGAATATAAATAAATAGATGTAGATGAAATTTATTTCTATTTTACTTTGGATGAGAATTTATTTGGATACAAATTTGTTCAGATAAACATTTATTTAGATAAGAATTTGTTTAGATGAGGATTTGTTTGGATAAGAATTTGTTTAGATAAATATCTATTTAGATGAGAATTTATTTAGAAGAGAATTTATTTGGACAAGGATTTATTTGGATAAGGATTTACTTAGATGAGAATTTATTTGGATAAGGATCTATTTAGATGAGAATTTATTTGGATGAGAATTTTATTTGAATGAGAATTTGTTATGGATAATGATTTGTTGTTTGAATTGGTTATGGATGGATATGAACATGACTAGATGAGTATTTATTTGCTACAATAATAATAATTTTAAAAATTATACCTATCTTGGATATTCAATTTATATGGGGTCTATTTGTAATTCTTTTTGAAAAATTAGACTAAATTATAATTTTATAATTTTTAGGGGGTTTTTTATAAAAAACTTATTTATAAAATTTTAAAACTTGCGGGGTCCTTTTCGATTTAAATTTATCCATAAATAAAGTTTTTTGAGAGACTTATTTGTGGAAAGTTGAAATTCTTGGAATTCATTTATAAATATAAAATTTTGAGAGATTTATTCATAAATTCTAAATTTTGTAGGGATTAATTTATAATGTTAAGGTTTTATTAAAATTTTTTGTAAAATTTTTATATGAGGGACCTTTTTATAAGAAAAATTCGATCAATGATTCATTTATGAAGATTTATTTTAAAGACTTATTTACAAAATTTTTTTATTTTATCATTTTGATTCAATTTTAGATAAATTTTGGGCTTAATTTTGATTTAAATATTCAGTTCACTCAATACATTTGGATTAGGTCTAACTTGAGTCAGAATTTTTAATAATTCAGGTCCAAATTGAACTCAATTGTCGATTAAACTCAGACACAATTTAAGTCTAACTTAGGTTGACATTTGAGTCATAATTTAATGGTATACAAGTCTTAATATTAATTATATTTTAATTAAATTTGATTGTGACAGAAATCATCTCAAATATAAATATTTTTGTATATCTCCATAGATTGAAAAGTAATAAAAATTTATTTTAATTTTTTTAAATAAAGTGGAGAATATTATTATTTTAAAAGAATAAAATATCATTATATTTTAGTTAATAATTTTAATTATATTTATATTTTTATTAAATAATTAAGAGTCAATTGCATATAATCCTAAAATGTTTTCCAAATTATATATTTCTCTTCCAGATTTAGAAACTAAATATTTTTGTATTACTAAATATATTATAAAAATTTCATCAGACATATATTTATTATTAAAATCAAGAATATTTGAAGAATATATATCGTTTAATATCATTCAAACTAAAATAAAAAGATAAAAATACTCGTAACTTATTTAGAAAAGATTTTAATAGTTAGGTCATTATTACAAAAAACTCTCTCTTGTTTAGTTGAAAGGTTTATTACATATTAAATTTGAACCCAAAATATAAAATAACTATTTTACTATTGATTTGGTTTAAACCCGTTTAAGTCTAATCTTGAATTAAAATTAAATCTGAGATATAAAATGATAATTTTGTCATGGCTTGCTTTAAACTTGTTTCATTCCAATCTTAATTAGAACTAAAGCTTAATTTAAGTTATATCTAAGGCTCGACATAAACTAGATCTAGAGCTCACTTTTAATCATATTCTCCATTACGTTAATGTATAATTAATTGGAAGTGTTTTCATTTTTTTACTTCAATCTAAATGATGTCAAACAATATATATTTTCTAAATATTATTAATTTTAATGATAAATTTACATCCAAAATTATTTTCAATATATTGAGTAACCAAATAAAAAATTATACTTTTTTTCGTTTTGAGTAAAAATATGCGATTTGAAAAATTTTAAAAAAGTTTTACGTAATTTTTCAAATTTCAAAAAAAATATGTAATTTGACAAAATTTTTATATGTGATTTTTTAAATTTGAAGAAGATATATAATTTAGTAAAATTTTAAAAAATTATATACAATTAACTCAATAATTAATGTGAAACCTGCGAGGCATATGTTCTATATTAGTTAATAATGAAATTTTTTAGTAAAATTTTTCTCACAACCGAAGGCAATTAACTTCGATAAAATATCCCACATCCAAGGGACGACTGAATTTGTACCAACTTATTTTATAATAAATAGCCTAAGTTTTACATGTAGGTCCTTTCCAAATAATTGCTTTCAAACTTTTCACGGACAACTCTTTGAAATTGTCTTATTTATAAATAAATTTTTAACTTATTTTCACATACTCTAAGGGGATACTTACAATTTTTTTTGGAAAAAATATAAATATTAATAATTGAGTTAATTGCGTATAATTCTTTGAAATCTTAATAAATTATGTATTTTTTTTTAAAATTTAAAAATTATATATTTCTCATTAAAATTTTATTATTATTATAAAAAAAAATTTCCGTCAAATTAAGAGTTTAATTTAAATTAAATTTAACTCAAAATTTAAAATTATAATTTTATTCCTCATTTAATCAGGGTCGATATAGGCAGAAGCAATAATCGTCCTCTCCCACCCTCATCGTGCCCCCTTGGCCTTCATCTCCTCCTCCGCCATCTAATCCAACCCTTAACGAATTCCTCCCTGACGAGGAGAAGGAGGAAGCCCTTGAAGCCCACCTCAAATCCAACCTGGAGGACGCACAATTGCTCCACGATCTCATGGAGGTCAAGGCCAACATGCGCAAGAAAAGCCATCACCGTTGTCGACTGACTAATCCCGCTCGAGCCCAGCGGCACCGACCTCCCTCTCTTTCGTGCCTTTTTCCAATACTACAATGGCGACATTGAGGCTGTGAAGGGGTTCGAGAGCCACCTTTCCGTCGACCCCTTCATCGTTGAGGCGTACCATGGCTTGGTGCTAGCCGCGGCCAAGAATGAAAAAGAATTGTATGGCATTTTGAGCAAGATTGAGGAGATGAAGGAGAGATGCACAGAGGAGAAGAAGATGGTCGAGCTGAGGAATTTCAAGCTGGTGGCTGCGCAGGTGAAGGTGATCAAAGAAGAGTACCGAGATGCGGCAACAATATATCGGGATTTGTCGAAGAAGGAGCCGAGGGATTTCAGGTCATTTCTGAATCAAGATGTCATATTTTATTGTTGAAGGAGAAGGACGAGATAGGGAAGCACTTCAGAATGCACAGGAGGCTTGTCCTGAGTTTGCATCCTTACTCCAATATGGTTGCGATTGCAGATTTTGTAGAAGCCAGGAAAAAAAGGCAAAAGATGAGGTAATGAATGGAAGGGTCGTGCTTGAGTTAGCTCTTAATGTTTATGAATTTTCAGCTAGATTTTTCTCTAATTCTAATTTACCCTGACATTAAGTTTGGTTACGAGCTAATTTTAGGACTAAACTTTTGGTTGCTTTGAGCAATTAGAAGAAAACCTTTAGGCTGAATCTTTGATTTCATTATATTAATTCTAATTTTTAATTGCTTCTGTTATATTCGATTTTATAAATTTTAACGTTTAGCTCCTGCCATGGATTTTCATTTGGCAGTTGTCCTCGTACCTAGGTGGGCACTTTGTCGACTTGTAAGTAAGCATCATGACATCGGGTCTGAATACTAGTTTTGAGCATCTAATTATGTACTCTTTTATCCCATGAAAATATCTTCTCAAGTTTATGAATATTGGTTCACTCATTTGAGGATATAACTTTTTCTTTTTTTGGTTGAACATTATCATTACCTTAGTCTGAGGTTCTTGTCTTTTTTAATATTAATATTGAAATAAGCATTAGCTTATTCAAGTAGATTAATATGCCATTTTATTGATAGTTTTGTTCAGTAACAAAATTCTCATAATGAATTCCACCGGACATTTAGCATTTACCTTGGTCAAAACCTTTATTTTTAGAGAATAACTTAATAGCATATTATTGTCAATTTGAGACAAATCTAGACCAATTTTGAAAGCAATTTGAACTAGATTTGAAACACATATTTTCTAAAAAATTAAAATTATAAAAATCTCCTTATTAAATTATTGTAATTGTAAATAAATTCACAAAAAATTATGTCTTTGTGAAAAATTTCATTATCTCTAATAAATTAAGGGATATTTTCATCTTTTTAATTTATTATAAATAATATCAAACATAATATTCTCTAAATATTTTTTTAATTCAACGAAAATTAACACCCGAAGAAGCTTTTGTAATATATTCAATAAGTTAAGAGGAAATATATAATTTTATGAGTTTTTTTTAAAAAAATATAATTTATTAAAATTTTAAGAAGTTATATATGATTGACTCTAAATAATTTATTTTTTAAATATAAATATTTGAAGAAAAGAAAGAAGAAGAGCATAGAAATGGCGTCTTGATCCAAACCCATGTCTCCTCCTCGTCCTTTGTCCTCCCTCTCCAAACCCTAACTTTAACCCTAGCCCTAGCTCCAACGTAATGACGCGCCACCTCTCTTCAATCTCTAATGATGGGACCAAGAGAGCGGGAGTGACTCTGGTGACTTGGTCCACATCTCCATATCTAGCATGGCACGTTCAATCAATTTGATGGGTTTCTAGTGTTGGGGGAGTCGAGAGAGTGTCGAACTGAAATAATATAGTGAGTCAGACACCAAACCATCCCAAAATCTTAAGCTCATGGGATATGAGTTTTTTTCACTATATATATTGGACCCTATTTATCCAATATCCGATGTGGGACTAATTTATCACACATGATATTATAACAATCTCCCTCTTCAGGTATAATTTGACCACATTAATTTTAACACTCTTAATCAATAACTCTTTTACTTGACTAGTTCCACCGTGTGACCCATACCAACGAGTTTTTATCTCATTCTTTTTATTTTTAAAGATAAACTAACATGCGACTCAATTCAGTCGCACCATCAGGGTAATTTTGGTTTTAAGAGTTTGCACAGCTTTGAACTTGAAACTCTGATATCATTTGTTGGGGGAGCACAGCCGAAATTTGGGATTTGTTCGGGGTGATGAGGGAAAAGGGATTCGGAGCTGAACAACCAATTGCTCTTTTACCTTCTGGTAATTTCACTAGATCCCAAGTATTGTTCTTTTGAAAGAAATCCATCTCTTCATTTATAGCAGCTTGCCACTGAGAAGAATTCTTATCCTGCATTACTTCTTTATAGGAAAAAGGATCACCATTATCAGTGACTAAAGCAAAATCTACCATATCTTCAAAATCATACCTTTCAGGTAGCTTTATTTTTCTTTAAGATCTTCGAAGTGGAGTATTCTCAGAAATTTGATTCTTAGAATTTTCTTGAGAGTTGGGCATATCCTGAATATCTTCTTCTGAAAGAACTACATGCTCCACCTCCACTTGCATTATATCATTGGGATCTTTCTTGAGAGATTTTAGTATAACACTTTCATCAAATACTATGTCTCTCTCAATAATTACATTTGAAATAGTAGGATTCTACAAACGATAGCCTTTGACACCTTTGGCATAACCCAGGAAAATACATTTTTTGAAACGTGCATCTAACTTATCCTTGACAATATGTATATAAGTAGGGTAACCAAAAATTTTTAAAGAAGAATAATTTACAGGTTGACCAGTCTATACCTCTTCTGGAGTCTTGTAATTAATGGCTGTTTGAATAGGGCGATTCATAATGAAGCATGCTGTATTGACTGTTTCTACCCAAAAATCTTTATCAAGATTAGTTGTACTGAGCATACTATGTGCTTTCTCCAACAAGGTTCTGTTCATCTTTTCAGCCACATCATTTTGTTGAGATTTTCCTGAGATGGTAAAGTGGCGTTTGATGCCCTCATCTTCACAAAATTTGAGAAACTCTGTTGATTTGTACTCTCCGCCATTATCACTTCTGAGGTATTTGATTTTTCTGCCAGTTCTTTTTCAACTGAAGTTTTTCACCATTTGAAAATAGAAAACACTTCGGCTTTGTGATGCAAAAAATAAATCCACACTTTTCTGAAAAAATCATCAATAAAATTGATAAAATAACGAGCACCAGATTTTGATGGAATAGGAGAGCACCACACATCAGAATGAATATAATCAATTAAGCTTTTAGTGCAATGAGTACTGATGTTAAACTTTACCTTGGACTATTTACCATAGAGACAATGCTCGCAGAAATTTAATTTGCATGAGTTAAGGCCTTTCAGTAATTTTCTTTTGTTGAGTTCACTTAAACCTTACTCACTCATATGACCGAGACACATATGTCATAAGTGGGTCATATCAAAAGAAGAAGACTGAGAAATTGTTGCTCCACCTTCAACGATTTTTTCTACTAACTCATATAAATTTCCATGCTTTAGGCCTTCATCACTATCAATGAGCCTTTAGCAACCTTAAGAACTCCACTTTCAGCAAAATATTTATAACCAGCAGAATCCAAAGCACCCAAAGAGATCAAATTCTTTTTCAAATCAGGAACATGTCTAACATCAGTAAAAATTTTAATAATATTATCAAACATCTTAATTTTGATTGTTCCAATTCCAACAGTTTTGCATGGATTGTTATTACCCATCAAAACTAAACCACCATCATAGGATTTGTAGTCTTCAAACCAATCCTTATTAGGACACATGTGGTAAGAACAACCAGAATCAAAAATCCAAATATCATGGTAATGATCAAAATTAGAACTAATAGAGAGAACATTACCAAAATCATCATCAGAACTTCCTTCAACAAATGACATTTCTTCTTTGGCTTGCTCTTTAGATTGAGATTTTTTTTCTTTCTTTGCTTTGAGCTTCTAACACTCTTTAATTGCATGTCCCATCTTCTTACAATACCTGCAGTTTATTTCTTTGGATTTAGATCTAGAACGAACTGTCTTTGATCTTTCTTTGGTACGACCTTTGACAATTAATGCTTCTGAGTGTAACACATCCCCTTCAATCTTTTTCAAATATTCATTAGATAGAAGGGCAGAAGAAATATCATCAAATTTCAAATCCTTCCCATACATGAGAGTAGTTTTTAGATTCTTAAGAAGAGGAGGTAAAGACGATAATAAAATAATTGTCTTGTTTTCATCTTCAATTTTAACATCCATGCTTAACAATTGAGAGACAAGTTTATTGAAAGCATTAAGATGATCAACTATATTCGTACCTTCTCTTATTCGAAAATTGAAGAGCTTCTGCTTTAAGTAAATACGATTTGAGATAGACTTACTCATATATTATTTTTCCAGTTTTTCCCATAACTTTTAAGGTTATGTTTCATTAAGAAACGAATAGAGTACCTCATTGGTGAGATTGAGGATGATTGTGCTATGTACACTAGCCTTCTAGTTTTTCCAGACACTTTCGGTGACATCTTCAACCTTGACGTCCTCCAATGTGTTTCTCAACTCTTGTTGAGTAAGAATTGCACGAACTCTTGTTTACCAAATAGGAAATCCTTGCTTTCAATTGAATTTCTCTATATCAAACTTCGTAGTGAATATATTGAACCAAGCTCTGATACCACTTGTAGCGCAAAATATCGATATCCACCACAGTTCACGATGTAGAAGAGAAACAGAAAAGGAGAAAAGATAGCACACAAGAGATTTATGTGGCGAAGACGATCTAGAGAATATTGTATTGATGAGAAGAGGAAGAGAATATTACAACGATGGCGACGAAATTCCAATATCACCAACTTGAAACAAGACCAGAGCGCCGTATGGGGTTGTCATAATACTTATTGAGAGTATTGATCTATATCTCTCTCTCACTCTATATTAAAACCTTTACATCAATGGAGTATTTATAGATGTGGCCTAACTGTATTTGAGTCAAAGTAGAAGACTGACTCAAATAAGACTTCTACTGATTTAAATCTTCTAGAAGAAGATAAATCCAGATAAGAATTAGGCCCACTAAATTATTTCCTAATATAATTAAGACTCTTCGAAAAATTTAGATTCGAGATACAATTAAGCTAACATTCTAGGGCTTCCCATCGAGCCCCAGCTCGATGTGCCACCTAGGGCTCTCAATGACAAGTCTGGTTCTTCTTGAGCCTGTGGATTTTAGTTTCTGCTAATTTTTAAAAGGCTTTTTCTATCATTGGTTGCAAAATGAGCTTTGTATCTCATTTATGTGTTTTGTCTCATTTTTATCGTGTCTTAGATTTTGAGAATGTTAGATATTTTTGTATCAATTCTAAATTCGAAATATATTTAAGATTTGTTTAAATTTAATCTAAATGATAAGATTTATTTTAGTTAAAATTATCTATTTTTTAAATTTGATTTGATCCATAATGTAAATATATTTCACTACAATATATTTGTCTTTTGACCGTGCTATCAACTAGGCATTAGATGAAACCCCCCCAATACATATCAGTAAACAACACTAATTTAGTGCGTTAGCTATACCTTGATTAGTGGCGGTAATATTAGTATTAGCACTGTCATTGCATATGTTTGAGGTAATTTTTACCACAATTACATTTTATTAAAATATAATTAAAATTGAAATATATATATTACTAAATTATGGTTCAAATATGGATCTCAATTGAATATAAAATACTGTCAAATTTAACTGAAAATTGAGCTCAATCCAACTTGAAGTTTTAATAAATTTGAGATCCAACTAAAGTGGGTTGAGTTGGTTGGATATGGAAACTAAAATTGAGCCCAAAAAATAATCAAAAAATATGGGTTAAAATAAAAAATATAAGTAATTTATAAATAGGTTCCTGGATCAAATAAATTTTTACAATAAAGTCCCTATCAAATTGTTTCTTATGAATAAGTCTCTTGGATTGAAATTTTACGAAAAATTTTACTAAAAATTTAAAATTATAAATAAGTCCTTGCAAAATTTAAGATTTGTGAATAAACCACTTAAAATTTTTTCTATAAATAAACCCCTAAAATTTTAATTTTTTGTAAATAAGTCTCTCAAAAAAATTTTATTTAAAAATATGTCCAAAATTTATTTAAAAAATAACTTGAAAATTTTAAACTTTTATGGACAAGTCCTCTTTACAAAAGACTTTCGAAGTTTATAAAATTATAATTTAATATAAATTTTTCAAAAAGTTATAAATAACCCCTTATATTTTGAAATTTCACAAAATGCTATAATTTCAATATCATCAAATATCTCATCCCAATATACCTAATACATATCCGGATCAAAACTGAATTACATCTATCCATATAAATATTTAAATCTTAAAAGAAAATCACCATATGCATCTACCAATGCAAAATTTTTGAATCAAAATTAACTCCATTTTCTCAATGCTTATAAAAATCATAAAACCTGCAAAACAAAGGAGAAGGAGGGATCAGATCCTCAAGATGGAGGACTCGAAACACAATGAAAGTCAGAGATCGGCTGAACATGAGAATGGAGAAGGATGAAGAAAAAAATACAGCGCAAACCTTCTTTCACTTAGCTTCTTTTCTTTTTTACTTATATGAGCTTTCTATCCCCCTTTCTTTCTCTTTCATTTTCTCCCTGTAGAGCTAGCCTAGCTGCCCACACCCGGCCATCTTCCCTGACATGGCTCTCCTGCGCCTAAACCACCGTGACCTCCTCCAGCTCATCCTACAGCCCCCACCCGAGCTCCATGAGCACAGCCGGCTTGCGGCCCGTCGTCAACCGCAAACACCGCCAGCACTAGCATCTGTGCTCGCACAGCCCACCGCTGCCATCACCGCCTGTGACCTCCACCTCACCGCGCTCGCTTGGCGTCTCCTTCCCTAGTCGTGATCGGCCCCACCTCCGTCGGCCTTCACCTCCATGCCCGCAGACATTGCCAGAGCTCCTCTACCAGCCCGGACCTCTCATCCATGCCTACAATGCACCGTCGTCTCCTTGCAACTCATCTCGCCAGAGAGGGCATCACACAGTCCATCGCCATACTTGCACGACCCGTGCCAGACCTGCTCGCACCGCCTTTTTGGACTTGCCTGGGCGTGCCCTGCCAGAGCTGTTCTTGCGCCACGCCTTGGCTCCTGCATCCGTCGCCATGGTTGCATCTAGGCGGCTTCCACTGTGTCCGCTGCCGTCCATAGTCAGATTCGGCCCAGTTCCGGCCGAATCCATCCCTGATCGGAAGCCCTGACAAAAACCCACAGAAAAAAGGGCACAAGGTTGAAGAAGGATTCCGGGCAAATGAAGAAAGAAGAAAAACTAAGTTGGGAAGAAAAGCTACATCTATTTTATTTATATATTATATATATATATATAATAAAATAGTTCTCACCAACAATGAGGAGAAAGAGATTTTTAGAAAACAAAATTTTTTTCTTAAAAAAAAGAGTTGTTGATCAGCAACAAGAAAAAAAAAAAAAAAAAAAGGTACACGTGTTTCAATTTTGGCACCATCAACACTACTGTAACCCATAGCCCTCTCCGCGTGATGGTAAAACTTCATCAATATTGTGGTCACTCACGACTTTGCAAATTTTTCGGCATTTTAAAAATGTTGCTAATGACTTTTACCAATGTTTTTTCTAATGATTTGCAAGTATTTGCAACAAATAATTTTTTTGGCACTTTTTTTGTAAAAACATCAGCCATTTCTTACATTTTTAACTCCTTTGTATTTCTGATCTAGACGATTCTTTATATTACTCTAACTCATATCCATCAAGTAGCCACCATAAAGATGTACTAGTTGAAATTAAATCAAACTCATAGGTTAGATGCCAAATTAAGCAAGAAAACATGCATACATATATTTCATATAATTTAAGATGCCAAATTTTATATAGTTTAAATGCAAATTTACATCAACCTTATTATGTCCTACCTGTATTTTCTCTTATTCTTCTATATCCATCTCATATCTTACCTATGTCCTATCCATATTTATATATGTTATCCCATGTCCAACCCATACCCTACTCGTACCCTATCCGTATTTGCCCATGCTCTCTTATATCAAACCCCTATTCTACCTGTATTCTCCTATATTCTACTAGCATCTTACCTGTGTTTAACTATGTTCTCTCATGTTCACTCTATATTATACCCATATTATCCTCGTGTTCATTTATGTTTTCCCATGTTCATCCCCTATCCTACTCATGTTCTCCTATATCTATTCTATATCCTACTTGTATTCTCCTCATGTTCATTTATATTCTCCCATGTTCACCCTATATTGTATTTGTGTTCTTCCATGCATCTTATATCCTACTAGTACTCTATCCATATTCTCTCATGTTCACTCCATATCCGACTTGTATTCTCCTTGTATTCATCCATATTCATCTGTGTTTTTTTTTTCGTATCCTACCTGTGTTAATGTCCATCCTGTATTCTACATGTGTTTTACCTGTGCTCACCCATGTTCACTCATGTCTTATTCTTATCTTGAAAGAACTTGTAGTGAGCTTCAATTGTATTATCTTTTATCTTTTTCCACTTATAAACACTTCTAAATTGTTAGGAGTATGAGTGTGTGAAATCTATGGTGTAGAGTAGATCTTCTCGATGGAAACAAGATTATTTATACGGACATGACTTCACCCTAGGAAAGCGATGAGTATGACTTCACCCAAAGAAAGCGTCACTTACGATTTATAAGTTTGTAAAGCTTAGTTTCGTCTCAAGAAGTGACATCGCAATGGAGTAATTGAAGTCCTCAAAAGTAAGATAAAGGTCATGGAGTAGGAACAGTTGGTCTCTGAACTACGTAAATTACGATGTCATTCTTTTCTTATTTTACTTTACATTATTGCACTTGTGATTAATTGAAATTTATGCGATTTGTATAAGTTTTATGAATATCATTCTTGGTGAATTATATTAGGCTTTGATCTAATGAAAACTTTTATTATTATATAAAAACTCTTTTCTTCCCCCTCTTAAAGGTTGCCATTTTTGAATTTCAAAAACATGGTATTTGGGTTCTTAAAGAAATTTTGTAAAGCAAAAATATGGTATTTAGATTCTCGAAAGAATTCCTTAGGTTTGAAATACGATGTTCAAATTTTCAAAAAAATCTTTTAAATTAGAAATATGATATTCGAATTCTTAAAGAAATCTCTTAGGTCAGAAGTATGATAGTAGAGCTTTCGAAAAAATTTCTTAGGTCAAAAATGTGATAATTAAATTTTCAAAAAAATCTTTTAGATAAAAAATATAGCGGTTAAATTTTCAAAAAAAATTCCTTAGACATGTTCTGGTGATCAATGCGCATGACATGTCTTTTATGCTTGGCTTACGTAGCTTGGCTTATGTCTTTTATGATTTAGGGCTATACGTAGCTTCAGTGCTGGAGACCCGATACAAAAGAAATATGTCAGCCAGCTCGAAGCGTTTAGACAGAAAGAAAATAGTTAGGATGTGGCATTTGACGAGGTGAAAGTCAACCTATTTCCTAACAAGGCACCAGTCCAAGTGATAGTTGCCAGCGTTAGGTCTTATGGCCGTTGTCGGAATCCTGCTTAGTTGTTTTCTATAACAACTGGAACGGTCCGAACCAATAACAACCCTCTTATCGTTAAGAGTAATGACGAATCCCTGAGTTTGAGAATTCGAAAGGTAAGATATTCTTTTCTTGAACAGGGGAAGGCAAGCCAACATTGGCAAGTAAGAAAGCTCGCCTGCTTCCGCGTGAGTGGGATCCTTTGGTCTCTCTCATCTTTAAGTCACTTTTCTTAGCAATAAGAACAGGACAGCAGACACTGCCCAAGCATGGGTCTTTGATCGATGGAATGAATGCTCTCACCTCTCGCTCCCATGAATAGCCGAGCTCTGATTTCCCCCTTCTCATGGATCCGAACCATCTCGTCCCCCTTCTGACGGCCAGGTTCGGCCTTACGAAAACTTAGGAGTGAGAGGTTTAACGAGGTGGTGTTAGTGGTGTAGTGTGAAGGCTCTTCACCCGCATCCATGGCCGATTGAGCATTGGTTCCTCCTTTCTCATGGCTAGATTCGAATAGCTCCAGCAGGATCTAGTCACACGACAACTACAAAAGGGAAGCTCCAGCGATGTGGTGCGCAGGGACCTAGTCTCAGGCAAGTGGGTCAACAGGGAGGAGGTCAATGGTCTTACCGTTGAGGGTGTGGAGGAGATAGAGGGAAGTAAAGCCGGGTTGGTGGCTTTCAAGGAGGAGCCAAGAGCGGTGGAATCAAAGGTGGAACCAATTATGTTCCGATCAGGGATGTGTGAGGCATGCACGTAGTGGAAATCGATGGAACAAGCAGTACATTAATGGCTTGGGTGTAGGACTGCAAGCAGGGTGAAGTCTAGAGTTGGCACAGCTGGGCTTCGACGAAGGCACGATGGACCACAGGGTCCTCAGAATGGGTGGGTTTGCGGTCGATAATAATGCTAATGCCAACACGGTGGAGAATAGCATGTGGGTAGTAGGCGGTGGCAGTGGGAGCACAGGGGCAGTAGAGAAGGTTCTAATCTCTCTGTAGGAAACCAAGGAGAAGCAAAAGAAGTATAGGGAGAAAAAAATAAGATTAGTTGTGCAACCTTACTTGTTCAATTTCCTCTTTTGTTTTCTTTGATCTTCAATCTATGATCTCTCTCTGACCTCTCCCTCTATTTGCAAGAATTTGGGGTTTTATAGGCTTATTGAGATTGGATCAATTTTTGTTCAAAATTTTAAATCGTGGATATAAATGGTGATTTGTTATTTGAATTGCTTATGGATGATGATTTGTTCTTTGAATTTGATGTAGATAAAATCTAGATGAAATTAATAAAATTTTCAAATTTTATATCATTTCTTGATATCACAAAATATAGAGGGTTCTTTGCATTTTTTTCAAAAAATTCGGATCAATTTGTAATTTTATAAATTTCGAAGACCTTCTTATAAAAAACTTATTGGAAAGTCTAAAATTTTTAGGATTCTTTTCATAAAATTTTATTTACAAAAATAACAAAAGATGAACTTATTTGTAAATATAAAATCTTCGATGAGCTTATTTATAAATTTATAAATATCAATATTTCATAAAGGGTTTATTTATGAAAATAAAATTTTCAGAGACTTATTAGTAAATATAAATTTCTTGAATGATTTATTTATGAATCTTATATTTTATAAAGATTAAATTGTAATTATCATTATTCGAGGGGTTTATTTATAAATCCTAAATTTTGCGGGATTAATTAATAATTTGAAGAGTCTTATAAAAATTTTTTTTCCCAATGATCCATTTGTAAGAAAAATCCATTTAGCGGCCTATTTATAAAAATTTATTTAGTTCAAAAACTTATTTATAAAATTTTTTTTTTGTCGTTTCGGCTTAGAATTTTGATAAACAATGGACCCAATTTTAGCCCAAGTACTTGATCCACTTAATCCACTTAGACTGAATTCAATTTGAGCTCGAATTTCTTAATTATTTAACTTTGAATCAAATTTAATTTTTGATTGAAGTCGATCGCAATTCAAGTCCAATTCTATATTTGGGTGATAATTCAATGGTATTTGATATCTGATTTGGTTAAATTCTTATCAAATCTGCTTTTGACAAAAATCACTCAAACAATTATTTGTTCAAAATTAATCTAACAACAATGTTTCTTCGTAACAAGGCAAAGAAATGTGCCAGAATCTCACAGAGTAAAAATCATACATACATATATTTATTATCCTAATATGAGTTCAAATGGTTAGAAATCGTTTATCTCATTTATAGAGAATTATTTACGATATATATATCTCTATTTGTTTTAAATAAAGATGGAGTGTTGAATGCTTTTGAAAAGTATAAAGTAGAGATAGAGAAACGATTTGGAAAATAAATTAAAATTGTGAGATTAAATAAAGATGGAGTGTTGAATGCTTTTGAAAAGTATAAAGCAGAGATAGAGAAACGATTTGGGAAATAAATTAAAATTGTGAGATTAAATCAAGATGGAGAATATTATGGTAGGTGCATAAGGACTGGACAAGCATCTATTTCATTTATAAAGTTTCTTGAAGAAAATGTGGGAGCTTGAACTATTCATTCTGGTGGAGAATGTCAAGAGGCAGCAAAAGTTATTATCGTTCTCTCATTTGCACTTGTTGATTTGCAAATGTGTGTGTACATGCTCTAGTGGATTACAGATGTATGTGGAACGAGAATTTTAATCGTCAGTCATTTGTTTCTGTAATCTGATTTGCAATTGAAAAATAAGTTTTCCCTTCGGATCATTTTCTGTGTATTATTGAGGCCCGAGATTCGTGGCTGTATGTCAAAATAGATACAGTAGAACATAACTAACTCTAAATGGTGTGATGTCTCTTTGGAAGTGAATCTAAATTCTGATGGGAGCATGGATCAGGTCTATGACCTCAGATCCTACTCCATGGTGTGATTGTGAGATATCAGATATCAAATATGTAGCATAATTGTTATGGAACATATAATGATGATCATCACACAACCAACATATAAGATTTTAGGCCGAATATTGTGATTAAACAAAAATAATAGACCAAAAAAAAAAGGGTAAATTATATGTTTCTCCTCTAAATTTTAAAAATTACATTTACCAAATTCCATCTCTCTCCTTTAAATTTTAAAAGTTATATATAATTTCTTAAAAATTTTATCAAATAACATATTTTTTTCTTCAAATTTAAAAAATTATATACCTTTTTTTTGTTATCGGATACTTTACAAAAGCCTCATTATGTATAGATTTTTTATTAGAATAAAAAATATTGAAATAATATATATCATTTGAGGCTATTTAGATTAAAGTGAAAAGGTAAAAATATTTCTCACTTGGTTAGAAGAGATCTTGATGAGTGAGTCATTATTATAAAAAATTCTTGTCTGCTTAAAAGGTTTATTTTAAATTAAATTTTATCTCAAAATGCGAAATAAAAATTTTATCCTTGGTTTGGTTTAAACTAATTTTGATTTATTTCATATTAAATTTTAACTCAAGATATAAAATGATAAAGTTATCCTATTTAAACCCATTTCATTTTGATTTGAACTAAAATTAAAAAACTCAATTTAGATCAAATATGTGGTCCAATATAAATCAAATTTAGGATGTGTTTTGTTTTTCTCGTGTTCTCCATTATGTCACCTTTAATTAGTTTAGAGGTATTTTTTTTAGTTCAATCTAAATAACTTCAAGCGATATATTAGTATAATATTTTTAATTTTAATTGTAAATTTACAGTCAGTGAGATTTTTATTATATATTCAGTAATCTAAAATAATATAATTATTTAAATTTTTTTAAAAAATATACAATTTAAATAGATTTGAACAAGTTATATATAATTTTTTAAATTTAAAGAAAAATTCTATATATAATTTTATAATATTTTAAAAAATTATAAACAATTGATTCCATATATAAATAATAAATTTTGTGATATTACCTATTATGTGGACACATAGGCTTGGTTGCTGGGTAACAACTTGAGTTACCCAACAAGCTTCTTATCTAATTGAGCACCAAAAACTATCTTTGCCATGGGTAACTACTAAAGTTGAATCTATTTTTGGCTAAAGGAGTCATTTTAATTGTATCAAGTTGAATCGATGTCTAAATCTAATTGCAAACTTAATAGTTAGGTTTATGGAGAGTAATTTTTATGTTTGAACCGGTCAAACTTTAGATATATATGGTGTCTCTATGTTGGCTAAAAGTATGTGTTCTTAGGAAATGAAGAGATTAAGGGCAAAAAATAAAGAATTGAGCACTTTAACTAAGCAAGCATTTTTAATCAATTAGAGATTACTAGAGGACTAGCATTTCCACTGAAATTTATGTCTTAATTTTAGGCTAGTAAATTGAGAAATGAACCATACAAGATGATGGATATGTAATAGTAATTTTAATGAGAACAATATTAGAATATGCTAATAGTAATTTTAAGGCTTCCTTTAAGGATGTCCTTGCAAAGAGAGGCACCACAGAGTTGCTTCGACATTGATGACCAACCATCAAAATTGAGGGAAAGAAGATGGCCAAAAAGGGATTGATCTTCCAATGCTGCCTCTATCTAGAGTGGGGACATCGCGTTTGAGAGTTGCATTACCCAATTATTTGTCAATGCTGCAGTGAGATTGGACATAGAGATTTTATGTCGATTTAGATCTACATGTGGCTTAAGAGCTCAAGGTGAAACTTCTAGCATTTAGTTGAAAGAGTTTTGAATATCTGATGGAGGTGAGATCAAGGATTTTCTTGATTCTATGATTTATTTTGCTACCATCAAGGTTGTTCAAGTGAACCCCATAGCAAAACACATCCAAGAGGCATGTGAGCTCCACTAGCCAAAAGTGTGGGAATGCCATGCAAGGGCAACCGAGGAGAATGAATTTATTCTTTGATTCCCAAATTGAAGTATTCTAGAAGAAGCAACCATCATTGATATTCCTTTAATTAAAGAATTGGTTGGCAGAGGTATTGCTCTTTGGATTTTGATGATGATCAAACTAAAGTTTAACATGTTTATTTAGTGATGGTAAGTTTATTTATTACTTTCATTTTTCTTTTATGTTGATCTCACTTGCAATATCTCTTTATGTTCATACTTGATCATATATTACTAATCTCTTGTGGAAAGCTAGCCATATTGTATTTTGTAAAAAATGAAGAGGAGATTCATATAGATAAAATCCTAATATGCATAAAAGGTTATATAACTACTTGAGGTAATCTTAAACTCTTCTATTTTTATTAGCTTTCTATTAATATAATGCTCTTATATAAATGTTAAGATCTTTTATAGAGAATATGGATTGTTTTAAGATAACTAATAGCCCTTGGAACTATTTTGAAAGAGGCTATGTGTATTATAGATAGGGGGAGCATGTATAAATGGTTGCTCATTGGATTATTCAAAATGGTTGCTTTGTACTCCTTCATAATTAATAATTATGTTGACTTAAATTTGGTAACCTATCTATTCATATACTTAGGGGGAGTCTTAATTGTCTCTTTTTTTTTTTGAATTTTAATAATCTAATTTTGTGGAGCTATTTAATTATCCATATATCTTGCTTATTCTTTAAAATTTTTATATCTCTTGATACATGATATTAAAATAGATAAATTTCAACTATTGCTATTATTACTCCTTCCTCCATGCTCAATGCAATGCATTGATTTAGGAGGAGTTACTTTTTTGATGATGTCAAAAGAGGAAGAACAATTGTTTGACTTGTTAAACTCAATTGCATTTAAGTAAACTTTATTAAAAGCATAACTTATTACATTCATTGTCATATATTTTAGCATATTTACTATGTATAGTTTATCATCATCAAAAAGGAGAAATTATTGCCCTTTGAATTTTAGTAATGATCAAACTAGAGTTTAACGAGCTTATTTAGTGATGGCAAGTTTTAGGATTATCAATGATCATCCAAGCGCAAGAAGCATCGAGTAGCAAGATAAAATCTATTACATGATGAAGATAATAACTAAAAAATAATGAGGATGATATTTTGAAAATGAAGCTTGAAGATCAAGGTGAAAATTCAAGGTATGCTTAAGATGCGGGATCAACTCCAAGGCTCATAGGTTTAGAATTTTCATTTATTTTGTGTTGAGTCGGGAATTTAATAGTTAGTATATTTGAGCTTTTGTTTAGCACCCAAACTCAACTAGGGATACCTTCATTGGCCTATTATTTTATTTAATATCAATTACGAGTTAATGTAATTTGGGAACCGAAGTTACAGTAAACGAGTAGATTTTTTTGTTAACCTTGGATGCTCAAACTTTTATATTTGAACATCTGAATCTAACAAATAACTTTGAAATTACTGACAAATTCAGATGTCTAAACCTCAAGATTGCATACCCAAAAATTTAGAAATGGTAATTTCTAATTTTTTTTCATGTTTAGAGTTTGAATATCTGATATATTGTTCGAACGCCCAACATTGTAGTAGTGGGCATCTGAACTTGATGAGCTAGCATCTGAATCTTTGACATTATTTATAATGACTAGTTCAATTTTGATCTTTGGGATGCTTTAGATACCTGAACTTTTATATTTTAGATGCTTGAACTCGGCAGAGATAGTCAAGGTTGATTCCCAAATGGCCAATTCTTGTTCCAACGATTATATAAAGGCTTGAGATTTTTTTTATTTAGGAGATGATGAACTTTCAATATTTTTAGAGTAAGATTTAAGTCTCATAAGCTATCTAGCCTCAACAAGAATTTAAATGTACCTTAATTTTTATATCCTTATTGCCCTTTTAATCTTTAAGTGACTCTTGTTGTGAGCTTTTTTTTTTTCTTTTTTTTATTTTTTTTCTTGTAAATACTCCTAGGTTGTTAGAAGTGTGAGAGTCAAGGCTCCAGATTGGAGTGGCATTTACTCAGTTGGAGTTAGGAATTCTAAGGGGGTGATTTCACCTATGAAACAATAACTCTATTGGAGAGTCCAAGTCCTCAAGATCGAGATAAGAACTATGGAGTAGGTGCAGTTGGTCACTAAACCATGTAAAAAATTAGTCCATTATTCTCCTTGTCTATTTACTTTATTACATTCTTGATTTAATTCCTTACTTGTAGACTTGTAGTTTTACCTTTGGGCTATAAATTAGTTTTGTTTGTAAAAAATTATCATTATTCTTATTGAACCTAACTTATCCTCTTTCTTAAGTTGTCATTTTACCTTTTAAGAGATTCATAACTTGAGACTAGCTATGGTAGATGATAAACGAAAGGTGTAGATCATGATTAAAACCAAAGATTTACAATTGTGAGACAAATAAATTCTATCTAAGGTTTTGGCAGTTTGGGCGATACTAATTGGGATGGACTGGACTTTGGAGATAATCTCAGATCTCCATGAATTTAGAGCTTTGATCTCTGTAAAGAATATATAGGATATAAGAAGATACAATACACCATTGGCAACACCCAAGCAAAAGCACAAATTGAAGTGCTAAAGGAGCTTTAGGATAATGCACCAACGAATGACACTGCAAATGGCTTTGATTGGTATTGGGTTCAACATCGAAAGCCTATAAAACTGATATATAAACTAGTGAGAGTGAGGTCCAATGAAGAATGGAAAGAGGAGTAGGAGATTGAGATAAAGGCTAATAACAGGCTTTCCCCCTTATTGGAACAATGCCATTTCTTCCCAACAAACATGAATAGTCCACCTATAATCATGTAAAAACGTGCCTGGAGAGGTGTTCCCTATTGGATAGATCAAGAGATGTGGAAGACAATGGCAGACAAGTATCTCTTACAAGATCCAGATTTTCTTATTAATGTCTATTTTGCTACTAATGAAATCATAGAAGAGGGGGGAGGGGGGAGAGGGGGGGGGGGGGGGGGGGGGGGGGGGGGGGGGGTTGTGGTTGCATAACATGGCCATAAATACTGGATAGGATAAGCCATATAAAACAGACTCACAGTTGCAACTCGACCCCAAGACCACTAACTCTTCTTGGAGTGGAAACTCCCTTGGCAGTAGAAGCTCCTCCAAATGAAATAGAACCAGAGGCAACTCCAATAGTACTGGTTTAGGCTCCATAAACATCATCAAGGGCTTCTACACCAACACTAAGGAGGAGCACTAGAACCATCATATTAACTTGCAAGATTGCTAAAGAAATAAGTACTTATAAAACCTTACCTATGCGTAGTTCTTCTAGCAAAGAAAATCATTGTATGTTTACATCTTGGTCTCTAGAAAAACTTACACAAATAGGGTCCATCCGTGGAATCAATTTAGATATGTCCAAACCTGAAAGTCTAACTATATATCAAGCCCTTCAAAAACTAGAAATTCAAAGAGTAGGGAATGTATTCGATGGGATAGAATTACAAAAAAAATGATAATTCTATCATGGAATATCAAAGAAATGAAGAAGAGATTTGTTAAACATATGCTATGTGAAGCTAAGGTAGACATTGTAGGAATTCAGGTAAGGAAATTGGGGGAGATTAGTAAAAGTATCTTAAAATTTATTAGAGGAAGGGGAGTAGATAGTTGGATTAAAATGCCATCTCAAGGTGCCTTTGGTAGAATCTTACTTGGATGGAATGTAGGAATATTTTCAAGTTCTGACTAATATGTGGAAAAATATTCTATAATTGTAGTCCTCCTATAGTTGGATGCACAAAAAAAATGGATTTACACCATAGTATCTGCTCGACATGTAAGAGAGAAGAGGATTGAATTCTCAAATGAATTAAACATAATTAGAAACAAATCGGCCTTCCCATAGTTTTTGGTGATTTTAATGCCACAAAGTAGGCTAAAGATAGGAAAAATACTATGGGATATAACATAGATAAGAAAGAGTTCAACAGTTGGATTGTTGAATGGGATATGTTAAAAATTTCCCTTTTTGGTAGATAGTTCACATGGTCCAACAGAGAGATGAATCCAAGATTTACAAAATTGGATAGATTTCTAGTTTTATTATATTGGGAGGCAAAATTCCCTATGTCTATATCCAAATCTCTTTCTCAAACTACCTTTAACTATGTTCTCATTAAACTATCCTCTGAGGATAATAAAAAGAGAAGAAGAAGATTTCTCTTTGAAACCATGTGATTAATCTCTGCTATACTAATAATACTCTTATTTTCGGAAAAGTAGTACCAAAACAGTTTCTAAACATAAAGGCAATTTTATACATTTTTGAAGGCTTGTTCGGTATGAAGATTAATTTTCATAAAAGTGCAATGGTCTATTTTGGTTTAATAGCTTTGATTGTCACTAAACAATTTACTAAAATTATGAATTATAAGATAGAATAACTTTCTTTCACTTATCTTGGATTTCCAATCAAGGACAAAAGTCTTAACAAAATTGAATGACTATCCTTGATCAACAAAGTGGAAAAAAGATAGAAACACTGAAAGGTAGGAGCCTGTTCATGAAAGAAAAAGTGGTCATGTTAAATTTAGTATTATTAGCTACCTCAATCTATTGGATGACTTTCTACCATCTTCCAAAATGGGTTATATCACAAATTGACCAAGTTAGAATCGGGTTCTTATGAAAAGGAATTGAAGAATAACATAAATATTACTTAGCTAGTTAGGAATTAATCTATATAGTAAAACATAATAGAGGCATTGGGGTTTAAGATACAACAACCTTCAACTAAGCCCTACTCATGAAGTAGTGGTAGAAGCTATTTACTAATCAAAATAGCCCCTGAAGATAGATGATCATTTCCAATTACTACAAAAATGAACTACTTATTTTGCAGAATCAACAAGATCCTAGCAATTGCTCTAGTTTTTAGAATGGAATCTTGAAAGTTAAGTAGATTTTCATGACTAGTATTGATTTTGAAGTGGGTAATGGTCAGCTAATAAACTTTTGGAGGGATTAGATGGCTCAATGGTTACACATAGAGATGTTATCCACTGAAGTTGTTAAATATGCAAAGAACAATGGCTTAACAGTATAGAAAAGTGCTTTACAAGGACACTACTAAGAAGAAGATTCTCTACATATACCAGCTTCCTGGAAATTGGAATCAAAAACACATTTTCAAATCTCTTACATTAGGAGAGAGATAACATTATATGGAGATGGGACAAATCCTTCTTCATGTGTTCTAGTTACCAATTTTTTATTAAAAGAGGCACCAAGTCTTGTTTCCACCAGTGTTTGGCAGCTGTTATGCTCTTCGAAAATTGAAATTTTTGCATGGTTGGTTGTTCAAAAAAAAAGTTCTCACAGTAGAGAAACTTGAGAAGAGAGGCTGGAAGGATAAAAGTCATCTATGTCTGTTCTGTAATGGTATTCCAAAAATCACAGATTATCTATTTTTTGAATGCAATTTTTGTAGAAAGATTTGGTAGCAACTGTTGACAAATCTACAAATTTCCCACACCCTTAGCTTTAATATATGTCTTCGGTTAACTTGGAGAAAAATCATTCAACAGCTAGCAAAAAAAAATTATGTATAGTATAATCGTAGCCACTTTTGGATGTTATGACTTGAAAGAAACAAAAGAATCTTCCAAGGAAAAGCAAGGACAATACCTTGTATTATACATGTAGTTAAACATTTGTTAGAATCTTGGTTCTAGGCTTGTTCTATTAAACATAAAAAAAAGGGGAGATATAATCTCTATGTTGCAATATAGTAATAGTAATTCTCACAATGCAATGGAACCAATGTAGAAGAAGAGTAAATCAAATATAGAAAGTCATTTCTAAGTTGGTTCGTTGTTGAATTGAAAGATTATTACTTTTTGATATAAGATCTTCTGTATTGAGTTTATTTTTATTTAACTTGGAAAAACTTAAAACTTTTATTTCTTGTTTTGTAATCATACAAACTTTATATCATTTTATATCTTACTTTTGGTAAAGTTATAATGGTAATCCCAATTATTAAAAAAATTCATGTTTAATTTTAATTATGTATTTTTTTTGTCGTATAAAAATAGTGATATAATAAAAATAAGTTACTTAATCTTTTTGAAAGACCAATTTGGGTGTTAAGCAGTCCCCCAACATCCAAACCAAGCTCCCAAAATAATTTAAATTCTTTTGTAGACCCATGTTTGTAATATAAATTTACAAAGATACAAGAAAAAGTATTATAACTTGGATATAAATGAAAATGTTTCATTTTTTTTTAACCTTTTATCTGAATAAGTTTCTTGTTTTTTTTCTTGATGAAACCAAATAATAAGTTTGCAGTTATTCTGGAGAAACAAACTAAATTCGATACAGGTCTCTACTTATTATTACTTTTTTCTGAATAACTTCGTTTTTTCCTTTTTTCCTGAAACCAAATAACTTGAGTTGTTACAATAATCTACAACTCTCTCCTACAATCAACACCCTGAAATCCCATCAACTTCACTCCAAAAACCATCTCATTTTCCCCCTTCTTCGCTAAAATTCAACCCACATATATTCCAGCAGAACAGTATAAGCTGCAGTCTGGAGCAGCAACAATGAAAAGAAGAAGGAAAAAAATGGTGTCCAGTCTGCTGTGTGGACTAGCCCAAGTTCAACCTATTAAATTTTACCAAAACAGTGACAACTGAAACCCCCCTGACCAATCCCTGTCCACCACATGTCACTTCGCTGGATATCGGTCAATGCAGTCGGCCCAGGGGTTACACCGGTCGTCCCGTTCCACTGTTGGCACGTCCCTCAGTGCGCGCCACACAGCACTGTTGCACTTAAACCCGCTCCCAAACCCAATCTGCCATACCCGGTGACCTCGTTGGACCCTGCCCTTAGCCTCGGCGTAGGCAAGCTCGTACCACACCGTGCTGTTGCTGGTGTTCCCCCACCTGTGCAACGCGCTCCGCCCGGGCTCCATCTCCTTGTCCCCCAGTCCAAGATTCTTCTCCACCTCCTCCAGCACCGCCCGCCCGCCGGCGTGCACGCAGAAGTGCTCGAACGCCTTTTTGAAGTCCGGTATGTAGGGCCTAACTCGTTTCATTCTGAATGCATGCCGTGCAACCAGCGTGGCCAGGAACTTCAGCTGCTCGCTGAGCGGCAGCACGAGGGGACCCAAGGTCGTGATGTTTGTTTTCAAGGCGTCGCCGGCAACTGCCATTAGTTCTCTGGCGAGCGACACGCCGAGCTTGCCGGCATCGTCCTCGCGTTGGTACACGCTCCCGTGGCACCCCTCGTCAGCCCCCTTGTGCGTCCGCACCACGTGCATTAGCCGGTACTTCGCTCGTGCCGCCTCCGACGCTGTGTTTGATAACAGCACCGCGGCTCCACCCATCCGGAATATACAGTTAGACATCAACATCGATCTGTCGGAATTCAAAATTATTTTTTATACAGTAGAAGGGATATTATCTTTTTGTCAAGCATTGATTGACTGACCTCTCATTGCCGAAATACCAGTTAAGCGTGATGTTCTCTGTGCCGACCATGACGGCATAGGAGTTTGGCTTCGTTTGAAGGAGGTATTTGACGAGGTCGAGGGAGATCAGCCCCGCGCTGCAGCCCATGCCGCCGAGGTTGAAGCATTTCAGATCAGGGCGCATATTGTATTTGTCGGCCACCATTTCGGCAAGCGACGGCGTCGGGTTGAAGAGGCTGCAGTTCACGACAAGGATACCGACGTCCTTACTCGGGTCGACGCCGGTGCGCTGGAAGAGCGCGTCGAGGCAGCCGAAGATGACGGCTTCGGCTTCCATCCTTGCCTCCGCCATGTTCAGCCGGGGTGGCCTTGCCTGCACGCCTGCTGGGAGGTATGTCTCGTTTCCTAGCCCTGACCGCTTAGTGATCCTTGCCTGGAATTTGTACTCGGAAACAATTGGTAAATAGTTGAATACGTCGGCAGCCAATGAGTGATTTATATTCTCATAAACTCCCATACCTGAAACGAGAGTGACTCATCGTTGAATGCCCCCGTGCTCTCGGTCATCTGTATGAACTCACCTTTCGAAATCTTCAGCTCCTCGGCTGGCTTGTAACACGCGAAGTCGACCAGATAAACCGGCCGTGGACGCTTCAACAAGTACACTGCAGTAGCCATGGCCGCGAGAAAGACAGCGCAGAAACCAGTCCTCAATTCCAGCCGGAGAGCCAAGCCAGCGGCAGCAACAGCAAGCAGAGGGACGAGAAAAGGTGCGGCGGGGACGGAGGCTGAGCGGAGGCCGAGCTTGACGTACTTGAGCTTGACGGAGTGGAGTAAGTCGGGGAGGTTGCGGCGAATCTTGATGACGATGGAGGAGGAGTCGGTGAAGGCCATCTCGGCCGTGAGCCGCTCTTGCTCCATCACCAACGCCTCCGCTACGTCCATTCTCAGTGCTTCCAGCTGGTCAATGGGGAATGCCTGAGGACTGGCGTATGCTTATGTATAAATAGCGGATGCACGGCAAGTTGTTTCATGGTTGGTCTGAAAGAGAAGGGTCCTGCTGGTGAGTTGGGTGGGCTGATTAAAGGGAGTAGCTCGGAGGGGGAGGGGGGAGGGGGGGGGTGTGGGGGGTGGGAGAGAGGAGAGAGGAGAGAGGAGAGAGAGAGAGAGAGAGAGAGGACAACAGGAGGGGATAGCTCAACTACCAGTGCTGGAAATTAAGAGGGCCAATTATATTGGCCTTAGCACTCGGATTACGTCGGTCCAACGCCGGCAGAACAAATCCGTCGCCCGCCTTGTTCTGAAAAGTGCCACATGGCAAAATTCACATGCTGACACAATCGCGCCGTTGAGCGTTACTAACGTGCCATGTCAAGAAAATATGGGCGACGGGTTCGTTCTTCCGGTAGACAACAGAATTTGAACTCACTGAACGTGCGTGGATATTGACCGCGGATGCCTGCGTTGTAAGCAGCATTAGTGACCACTTGGCATGACAGGCGGGGATATTGAACGTGTTGTTTGGCTGTTGATTGCTACAGGGTTTCCATCAGCTGAAGGGGAAGTCGAACGAATTGGTGACGTCGATGTGTTACGATGAGTCGAAAGCGTTTTAGTTTGAACCGAGATTTAAACACGTGTTTAGAATCATAACAATAGTGAGGTTAGTTAATGCTATAGATACTGGCGAGTACTGGACGGGCTTAGCGATCTACCTGTCAAAAGCAATTTAGTATTTTGATGAGAAGGCCAGGGAAAAAATGTGGGCAGAAGGAGGACCACGTGTATTGGAAGCAATTAACGAGCGACAGTGCCCCAGATACAAGGTTGGCCACTGACGAGAACAGCAGTGATTGTTTAATCAGTGTCATGTCACGTTACAATATTTATTATATATATTCTATTGCAATCATTTTCATTTTCAGTGATTTAATTATTATCTTTTTGTTTTAGCTTTGGAATGTTACATCTCACTGTTCGTTATAATGTTTCTATTTTTTACGCATTTTGTAACTATTACGAATGTTCTCTCACTATATCGTCCCATAGCCTGTGATTAGACTAATTGTGCCCAAATAGCATTGGAGATTGTTCCCAATAAAAACGATGATATCAGAAAGTCAAAAAAAAAAAAAAAAGTATTGTCCGCTCATATATTTGTTTAGATCCAATGAAAACTTAACAACACAAACTAAAGGATTTTCTAATTATTGAATTTGCTTCTGTTGGCCTTGATCGAGTCCAACGCATTCCCAAAAAGAGGACTTTGGCTCAATTGAACGCCTTAAGTGGGATTAGAGCACAAAATATCTAATTAGACTCTAAACTAACAGAAATCAAAGTTCAAACTCCAACTGAACAAAGTCGAATATACCGAATCAAAAATTTTGGTTTAAAAATTTAAAAATCGAATTGAATTGAAATGCTACAAAAATCGAATTAAAACCGAACCAAAATATTTTGATTTGATTCTGCTTAAACCGAAAATCGAAATTTTAAATCAAAACCAATATTATATATATATATATATATATAATTTGGTTCGATTCGGTTTTTACGGTTTTTTAAAATTAAAAAACTGAAACCTAAATCGAATATCAAAATTTTTCGATTTCGGTTCGATTGGTTTATTCAATTTAAACCGAATAATGCACACCACTAAATTTATGTGTCCCCTCTCAAAAGCCCAATCCACATTTAATTATTTTTTTTTTTACCCCTGCAAGCATGTGGCTCTCCAAATCAGGAGAAAAATTTTTTGGACTCTCCTTCTCTTAAGGCAAAAACTGGATGTCCATATGGCATTGTTTTTCCATATCTTGTTTCTTCAAGAGAGATTTGTCAAGGCAAATATGCTATGAAAATAAATCCGCTTGTTCACATTCTTGCTTTTCTACGGGAAAGATTTCCTTATCGCATTTTCTCCAAAAAAAATTCATTGAAGTAGATTTTATTAGAGTTAACCAAAATATATGTATGAAAATTTAAGAGATGTAATGTTTGGAAAGTGATGCAATATTTGGGAAGTAGTGTAATTCATTTTGTATTTCTAGGTTAATATGAATATACCTACAAAAGAACACATCTTTTACTATTTTAATGCATGTACCTAAGACATAGGAAAGGTTGCTTTAGTCTCTATATAAAACCCTTATTTGTAAGTGTTTTGAATAAGAAAAGAAAGTGAATGAAATTGTGTTTCTTCAAATAATTCATCTTCCGCTTCTCTTTCCAATAAAGTAGTACCAGAGATTTTGGTGTCGACGTCATAAGTTTGCAATGAGTTGACATTGGTCAAGAAGGAAATGATAGTTAATATCTATCCTATTCCAAAATTCACCAAGGAGAACTATGACTATTGGGTCATGCAAATGAAGGCATTACTAGGGTCACAAGAGTTCCTTGAAGTCACTAATAGAGGCTTTGCAATGTCTTAAGATGAAGCATCTTTGACTCAAGCATAATGAGAATTCCTATGAAATTCTCGAAAGGACAACAAGACGTTTATCCTTCTCTATGCTGCTCTTGATGTAGGGGACCTTGAAAGAGTTGCTAGTGTTACAAGTGCAAAAGAAGTATGAGAGCTTCTTCGGAATTCTCATAAAGGAGCCAAAAAGGTAAAAAGGGTTAGGTTACAAACCCTAAGAGCTGAGTTAAAAGCCCTTGCAATGAAAGAGTCTAAATTAATTTTAGATTATTTTACAAGAGTTTTGGTTATTGTAAATCAAATGAAGAGAAATAGTGAAAAGATTGATGATATATGGGTGGTGGAGAAAATTCTCTGATCACTTGTTTCAAATTTTAATTGTATTGTTGCAGCTATTGAAGAGTCCAAAGACTGGACACGATAACAATTGATGGGCTTATGAGTTCCTTACAAGTTCATTAACAAAGGATCCTTAGAAAGAAAAAAGATTCTTTGGAGCAAGCTCTTCAAGTAAAGCTAGCATTAAAGGAAAAGTAAGGAGATACAAATTGGGAGCAGTCTCAAGAAGACTGAGGAACAAGTCATGGGTGTGGTTGTGATCATGGTCATGGTCATGGATGAAGACGAGGAAGAGGTGGACGACTATCAACAAATATAGAAGAAAGAACTGAAAATCAAGTAAGAGGTCGTGGAAGAGGAAGAGGTCAATTCAAGCTTCGATATGACAAATCTAAAGTCCAATGCTATAGTTGTGGTAAATATGATCATTTTGCTTATGAATGTTGAAAAAATTTAAATACTGATGTTGAAAAAGGTGTCAACTACACTAAAAAAAAAATAGGATGAAGGAGCTACTCTTTTGCTTGCCTACAAAGGAGATGATGGAGAACAAGTGGATGCATGATTTCTAAATACTAGTGCAAGCAACCATATGTGTGATAAAAGAAGCTTATTCTTGAATCTTGATGAATCGATGAGTGGTAATATTACATATGGTGATTCTTCCAAAATTTCCATCAAAAGAAAATGTAGCATCTCTATTATCTTGAAAAATGGCAAGCATGAATTGATATCCAATGTTTATTATATTTCAAATATGAAAAATAATATCCTAAGTTTAGAACAACTATTGGATAAGGGCTATTCTATTATTATGAAGGATCATAACCTTTATATGAGAGATGCTGAAGGGAGAATGATAGCAAAGATGGAGATGACAAAGAATTGAATATTCATATTGAATATTCGAAGTGATATTTTGAAGTGCTTGAATTCTTCTTATTTCAGAGATTCTTCTTGGCTTTGGGCATCTTTGATATGGGCATCTTAATTTTGAAGGACTAAGGCTATTAGTAAAGCTTCATATGGTTAAGGGATTACCTTTCATTAATCATCAACATCAACTTTGTAAAGAATGTATTATTGACAAGCAATCTTGAAGGAGCTTTCCAAAGGAGACAATTCAAAGGGTATCAACACCATTCAAGCTTGTGCACACAGATGTATGTAAGCCTATTCTTCCTACTTCACTTGATAAGAATAGGTACATTATTACATTCATTGATGATTTTTCTCAAAAAACTTGGGTGTATTTTTTGAAGAACAAGTCTGAGGTGTTTGATGCATTTGAGAGATTCAAGGTGCATGTCAAAAAGAAAAGTGGCACAAAATCAAGCTATGAGATCTGATAGAGGCGGGGAATTCACCTTTAAAAGCTTTGAAGCTTATTGTAATGATCATAGCATTCATTGTCCCTTGACAGTTCCATACTCTCCACAACAAAATGGTGTCACCAAGAGAAAGAACCAAATCATACTCAATATGGCGAGAAGCATGCTCAAGAGTAAAGGAATGTCCAAAACCTTTTGGGTTGAAGTTGTTGAATGCACCGTCTACTTGTTGAATTGGTGTCCTTTTAGAAGTGTTTGGAAGATAACCCCTCTTGAAGCTTAGAATGGATGGAAGCCAAATATATCTCATTTGAGAGTCTTTGGAAGCATTGCCTATGCTCATGTACCTAAACAAAGGAGAAACAAGCTTGATGATAAAAGCACAAAGCTTGTTTTATTAGCTATGCTAGAAGTTTCAAGGGTTATAAGCTATATGACCCAATTCAAAAAATGGTAATCATCAGTCAAGATGTTCAATTTGATAAAGAAGGTGCTTGGGATTGGCAAAATCCTGAAGAGTGGAAGAATTCAGTGACTTTGATAGAAGAGCAAGATGAAGATTCTCAAGCATCTACTACTCCAACTTCTTCGTCGTCTACTTCTTGTGATCCTTCATCCTCAGCAAGCTCATTACCACCACCAACATCCTCATCAACTACATCTTTTAATGCAAATTCAAGTCCAAGGCCACAAAAGATGAGAAAAAAAAAGAATTATATGAGTTAATAGAGAATCAAAATAATTTTACTCTCTTTTGTCTTTTTGTGGATTGTGAACCTATAGATGTGAAAGAAGCTATGTAAAGTAAAGTTTGGAAGCATGCTATGGATGAAGAAATTTATTCTATTGAGAAGAATGGCACTTGGGAATTGACTACTCTTCCAAAACATCAAAAAGTGATTGGAGTGAAATGGGTATTCAAGGCAAAGAAGAATGCTCAAGGCATTGTGGAAAAGTTCAAGGCAATATTAGCAGGAAAAGGCTATAGCCAAAAGCACGGGGTAGATTATGATGAGATATTTGCTCCGGTAGCTCGACTTAAAACTGTTAGCCTAATTATCTCTTTGCAGCTCAATATGGATAGAAAATCTTTCAAATAAAATGGCTATCTCGAAGAGAAGGTGTACATTCAACAACCTTTGGGGTACATCAAGAAAGGGCATGAAGAAAAGGTGTTAAAGTTGAAGAAAGCCTTGTATGGTTTGAAACAAGCACCAAGGGCTTGGAATAGTAAGATTGATTCTTTTTTCAAAGAATATGGCTATATCCAATGCCCACATGAACACTCTCTCTATATGAAGAAAAGTGATCGAGGAGATATTTTACTTGTTTATTTATATGTAGATGACTTGATTTTCACTAGCACTAATTCTCTTATATTCAAGGAATTCAAACAAGTCATGATATAAGAGTTTGAGATGATAGATATAATGCTAGTGTCTTATTTTCTTGGTGTCAAGGTGAGTCAAAATAAAGAAGACATCTTCATGTCTCAAGAAGCTTACACAAAGGAGGTCCTCAAAAAGTTTAATATAGAGGATTGTAAACCAATTGGCACACCAGTTGATGGAAACATAAAACTCTCCAAACTTGATGAAGGACAAGAAGTTGATAGTACCTTCTTTAAACGTATTGTTGAAAGCTTAAGATACTTAACTTATACAAGGCTCGACATTTTTTATAGTATTGGATTGGTGAGCCACTATGTGGAAAAGTTAAAAATCCCCCACTGACAAGCTGCAAGGAGGACTCTTCGCTACATCAAATGTACACTTAGTCATGACTTATTCTATTTATATTCTAATGATTTTCAATTACTTGTCTATTTTGATAGAAATTGGGGAGGTGATGTGGATAATAAAAAAAACACCACTGGCTTTGTTTTCTTTATGAAAAATTCAGCTTTCACATGGTCTTCAAAGAAGTAACCTATTGTTACTCTTTTTACTTGTGAAGTCAACTATGTAGTTGCATCTTCATGTGTGTGTCATGCAATTTGGCTAAGATATCTACTCAAGAAAATTCATCTTCCTCAAAATAAACCAACCAAGAACTATATTGACAATAAATCTGCTATTACATTGGCAAAGAATCTAGTATATAATAAAAGAAGCAACAACATCGACACCTGATATCATTTCATTTGGGATCTTGTGAAGAAGAAGGAGATCGAACTAGATTATGTGAAATATTTTGATCAAGTTGCTAATATCTTCCCTAAACTACTAAAGTGTATCTCTTCTACCAATTTAAATCATTGCATGGAATAGTTGATGGAAATATTTTTTATTTAAGGAGGGAAGAGGGCATTTAAAGTTAGAGTTAAACCAAAATGCATTATATAAAAATTTAAGAGATGTGATGTTTGGGAAATGATGCAACGTTTGGGAAGTGGTGTGATTCATTTTGTGTTTTTAAGTTAAGATGAATGTACCTACAAAAGGACACATATTTTAGTTTTTTGATGCATGTACCTAGGGTATAGAAAAGGTTACTTTAGGCTCTATATAATACCTACATTTATAAGTATTTTGAACAAAAAAAGAAAGTGGATAAAATTGTGCTTTTTCAAATTGTTCATCTTCCACTTCTTCCTCCAACAGATCTATCCCAAGAATACATTCATCATCACTCATGCCACTCACAAGATACCGCTATTACATTCTACGAGGTAAAATTGCTCTCTTCACTGATCTCTTTTTCCTATATTTTTCGAGTGATCTAAAAATATTTCAGACCCATTTTATCAATTTAGTTTTATATTCACCCTTTAATGACCTTCGTCAAGAAGTTATTTGCAATAATACAATACAAGAGTGAGGAATGTTTGTTTTCTATCTCCATTGTTTCAACTATGGATTATGTTTCTGGGAAAAAAGTGAAAGATGGTTTCTTAGGTCTGATGAGATGTACCTGAGGTATTTCATTCTTGGTGATCTGAAGATACTCATTTTTCTTAATTTCAATAAAAAAGTGTGTCGATGTGGGACATCTATCATATATTTTACAAGCGTGTTATGGATATCATGGTCGATGTGGGTGATGGCCATGTAGGCAACCTAGACATGCAAAAATAGATATGCGGCCCGAGGGTCAGCCCGTCACGGTCTGCAATCTACAATATCTAGGTCGTGCTTAGCACAACCCATATGTGGGGTCATGCTTGGAGCCTCCTCACAGCCTGTAGGCCAGGAATAGCCCATGGCACAATTGAACCAAGGCACCACATGCAGACCAACATGGCCCTATTCAATAATACATTTTTTTTTCAAAACTTCATTCCCTTTCCCTCTCTCTCTCTTTCAAATTTAAAACCAATCAAAGGTTCAATCAAGGAAGTACAAGGAGTCATTGGTTTTTTTAATTTCAATATTATATTCAAATATATATATAAGGTTAAATTTTATAATTATTACATTATTTTTTATTTAAATATAATTTATAAAATAATAAAATAGGTTAAAAAATTAAAAAATTATAAAGTAATTAAAAGTAAGTATTTATGATTTTGCAAAAATATCCTTCCTAGCAACTCCTTTTTAATGTATTTTAGACATTTTGCGACTCAAAATTCTCATAAATACTCCCCCATATTGCCTATTTTTTCATACAACTTACAATATTCTTCTTCTTTCATACTCTCTTAACTCTCAAATCTTTAATCTTCAATTCAAGTTTCAAGCCTCAACAGTCTAGCCTTCAACTCTTTAGCTTTTTGGCTCTTCAAGTTGAGATACTTAAAATCAATTTTATTTTATTATCCTTTGTAATTTTGATAATAACAAAACTATGTATTTGATGATTTCTTGAGTTATATAACTTGAATCTTAGTCAAAGTTAAAATGAAGTTCAAGCCTGTTCAGAAGTCTCAATTATAGATGGATATGAAGATAATCTTAAAGATGAGGTATGATTGTGGATCAACGAATGAAACTTGAAAATATGTAGATGGCTTGAAGATCGCTTAAAAAATTGGGTCGGCTTAGTAGATTTGAATTTTTATTTTATATTTTAGTTGAGTCAAAGATTTGATTTTGAGATTATTTATTTTAAAGTATTCGTCATGTTAGCTTTTGCAAAAAGCTCTTAACATAATTTTTCTAATAGAACTAAACATCTGCTTGGCTTAACGGAGGCCGATTGTGTCAGACAAGATTTAAACTTCTGATCCTAAGCAAACCAGATGACTGGTTAAGAAACTAGATGACTGTTAGAAAATTTCTATCAATTTTGGTATACCCAAACTGAATGACTAATTGATTATGAAAACACTTCAAAATTAATCAAGTTATCACCTACGGCTCATTGGCTATGGTAGCACTTCAAAATCAATAAAGTTATCATTACGTTTCATTGATTATGAAAACACTTCAAAATTAATAAAATTATCATCTATGCCTTATTGGCTATGAAAATACTTCAAAATCAATGAGGTTATCACCCATGCCTCATTGGCTATAAAAATATCTCAAAATCAATAAAGTTGTTACCTATGCCTCATTGGTTATGGAAACACTTCAAAATTAATGAAATTATTGTCCACACCTCATTAGCTATTGAAACATTCCAAAATCAATGAAGTTATCACCTACACCTCTTCGGCTATGAAAATATTCTAAAATTAATGAAGTTATCACCTATGCCTCATTAGTGATGAAAATATTTCAAGATCAACCGAGTTATCGCCAATGCCTTATTGGATAATGAAAATACTCCAATTCGAACAAAATTATTGCCAATGACTTGTTGGCCAATGGAAACACTTCATTACAAGAAGTTATCACCAAAACTCAAAAGCTATCAAAGACACTCTGGCTAATCTCAACAAATTATCGTCAATGCCATCCAACAAAATTATTGCCAATGGTTGGACTATTGGAAACACTTCATCCCTCATTCTCCTTCCATGTCCCACCAAATAACACCATCAACATCTACCGAGAATAAAGCCAAGATCCATTTGTGTTAGCATCACATGATCTAGCACATGAGAGCGGGAACAAAACACATATCAAGAGCTTCTTCTCCACTCTTTCTTTTTCTTTATTTCTTTCATGTCTTCTATAATCTCATACTGAAATTTATTATAAAATGAGAATATGCTCTTACTTAAGCCACATATTTTTTCTCAAATAAATCAAATATTATTTTTTGCTTTTTTTTTATATCTCTATTTTATTAGCAAGGTTTCTTAGTTTAGGATATTCTTAATAATTGTCAGGGTACTTAACAATAGGGATTTATACTTATTGAAAGTCAATATTCCCAAAATACCTAACAACATACTAAAATTAAAACAAACTATGACTTGTGCATCAAGGTCACTCTCTAGCATCTCTGTTACTTTAGACTACCAAAATCAATCCCATTAGCATGAGATAAAAGTATAAATTATAAATTAGGTTTTCATAAATTACCTATGGTACCAACAAGTAGATCGAATTCCTCCTAAGCTCATATGTGTACCAAATCCCTCAATTTCAAGTTGGTATATATTCTCCGAAACCTATTTAATTTTATATATTTGTGTAGTCATATGAACTAACAGTATATAATAAAGAAAAAAATTGTTTAAATGAAAATATATACCATAGGGGCAGTAGTAAGTCCACTGCTAATATGAGCATCTAAAGATGCAAAAGCTCTTTACAGTCTAGTGGTAGTATTCTAAAGAGGAGAAAGTTGTGCTTGTTCCTATGCTTGTACCTCTACTTATACAATCGCATTTACTTTGTCTTTTCTATAATGGCATATGCTGTGCAACCCTCCAGAGGTACTCCCAAAAATCTACATGGATATGGATCCTAACTCAAAAGCCCACAGTCGATCATGTCTCTCACAGTCAAATACTCTTGTGTGAATCTTGATTTGAGCTTAGTATCTGATTGAGAATCCTCCAGTAACTTTTATCACAGTTGTTCAATTTGGACCGATACATAGAAAAGAGTAAAAAATATAAGGAGATTATTTATTAATATAATACTAAAATAAATTATAGAAATATTCTCACTATTATTATTGCAGATGTCCTGTTGATCAATTGTCTATCTTTTTTCATATAGGAGGCCAAAAACACATCAAGATTTGAAGACTTGGAACCAAATTGTTCCTTTAACTGCAAAAAGTATTACATTAGACAAACTTGATGAAACATTACATAAGAACATATAACAATTAACATCAATTCACCTCTAAATGTGAACATATCTCAATTCTCAAATTAGCATAGCCCTTGCATCCCAAAGAGTAGCTTATCTTCTATTTTTTTCAAGCTCTTCTATTTTCTCTATTTTTTCTAAAAACAATAATCACATTATTAGTTTAATAGATTAACATGTATAAAATTTTAAATATATAAAATTCAAAGGGACAAGAGATACATCAATAACTAAGCTCTGCCAATATGTTACTAGAAGAGGCCACTGATTTGGTTCAATCCTAGATGATAGGTAAGTGGCAGATTGCTCTGGTTGATTTTTAAACAATGTAAAATACTTATTCTTTATATCTGCCTTCCAATCTCATCATCTCTAGTCCAAAAACTATATTATGGACTTCTTACAATCCTCCTCTAGATTCATGTAAAAGATTAACATGTTAGTATAAAAATATACAAATATAAAAATAGAAACATAATATTAATATTACTTTGATACCTTCCCAAATTCTATGCTTATTCACTTCTAATATTGTCTACCAATAAGTGTAAGTCAAAGACAATTTACATCTATTCTTTGCCTTTATGCCTAATTGGGTGGCAAGTTTTGCCGAATTCTCCCTAATAATTTGGTCATATTGATTGACAATTAACATAAACCAGTATCTCTAAGTGCCTTAAACTCCAATAGGCCTACTAGGCCCAGTAGCATGCTCTACTCAAATAAGATGTACCACACAGACTAAAAATGAAGATGTATAAATATATAAATTTATAACTTATAACATAATATGTACAAAGACATGAATTTAGTTGAAGATTCTTCAAACCTTCATTATGGTCCATCTCCTGATCCTCTGTTCTATAGGGTTAGGAAGTCATACTATCTCTACTAGAATCTAAAAATGTGAACCGTCATTCAATAAGAATTGACTCTCTAACACTGATCCCTCTATCTCCATATTCACAAAAACGACTTGGATAGTCCCAATACATCTTCTTGAATAAACAATTTTAACCTAAAAGCAGTCTAGATAGTCCCAATATGTCTTATTTTTATAATCACTTTCCCCAAAAGAGATGTTCTCCTCTTCCATTTTAGATTCATCACCAATGGATTCATTTTCTTCATTTTTCTCTACACATTGCCACATTGAATCAAAATGAGGCACATTTCTACCCTTGCATTTTTGATGTCACATTCCTTAAGATGTTGAATGGCCAAGAGGGAGGCATACTATGCTCATATGTCCAATCAAATGATGACTTACCTATCTGAAACTTATGATCTATAAGCAAAAATTATCGATGATACATATAACAGAACTTATGGTCATATCTCAACTAACAAGAATGTGTGTTTTTCCCATAGACTAGACAAGCCTTTTATTATCTTGTCATATAAGCTGACATATATGTATATACTAAAAAATTATTAATAGTTCACATCAATGTTGCACACATACTAAACATCTTTTTTTTGCTTGCATCATATGTTGGCATACCTAGTTCTCATAATTCCTTTACTTATTCTGTCAATAATTGTAAATATGCATCTATGTTATTTTCTAGATCTATTGGTCCCTCGATAAGCATAAATAAGATGAATGATTGTTGCTTTATACATAACCATAGAGATCAATTATATGAAACTAGAATCACAAGCTATGTGCTATGCAATATGATTATTGTATAGGAAGGGGTTGAATCTACTAAAGCTAACCCCAACTATATGTTGTGATAGTCCATTATAAAATTAAGATATTTATTATCAAAATTCTTTCAAGTCATGCTATTTGCTGGATGCCACAATGACCTGTCTACAAAACCGCCTTTTGCATGCCACCTCTTTATCTTGATATTACTCTTATCCATCGGAATTTTGGCTTACATAATGCTTGTTGATATGGTAAGGATAGTAGAAGGAAAAGATAAAGTTGGCAAAGTAAATCAATGATATTACACATAAATTTCAACAAAAAGTTGACAGAGTAAATCAATGATAATGCATAAAGTATTTGTTTGTTATAATTTTTTTTCTCAAGAATATAACTCTTAATAATAAACTAAAAGACTTTTGACAATTAAGTCGCATAGCAACATGTAAAATATCTAATACATAGATGAAAAATGAACACATATTTTATCTTAAGATTAATCAAGACCTTCTAAGCATCTCTCAATCCTCATAAAGCATTCAACCAGTACAAACCTATTTCCAACATAAGATATATGACATGAATTTTTAGATACATGCTTCTTGAGCATTCAACCACTACAAACCTATAACTAATGACATAATTTTTAGGCTCAATTGTTGGATTGGGAAAAATACTTCTTGATACTGAAAATAGGTGGAATACTATTTATAAGTTGTTAAAATCTTATTATGATTATAAACAGGTACTCTATTTTGTGCACAATACATGAGTAATTATTTGTTGATTAATGCAACTTAGATGGTATGTAAATTATGTTGTTATTAAAATATTTTTATGTTGTAACTATAACTCTTTCAAGTAGTTATTATTCTACAATTTGTTTAGTATTTAATGAACTTATGCTTATTTCTTCTGCTTTCAATAAATATAGATCACTTTTTGAATTTACACAAATTGTTACTCAATGGAAGTGACATTTGGAAAATATTTTGAAATTATCACTCTGTATTTTCTCTTTCTACCATATTAAATCCATGAGATAATCACAATCTTTCAAGTTTTGAAATGTTAATTTATGAGTATTATGATAATATGTATTTTTCATAAGTATATTAGAATATAAACAATATGTTAGAAAATAATTATATGATATGTGTATTATTTATCAAACATGATATGGTAGCTCATCTCATTCTGGTCTATCAAAATATGTCATAGAATATTTCCAATCAAAATATTACATATTTTCTATTTTGCAAAGAAAAAAATAGAAATCGGTTTCAACATTACTAAACTGTAGACTTTTTAACTGATGAAGATGCTAAGTTTTGGGTGTCTCAAACTTGTATTAGAGTTTGAGTTAAAGTAAGAATCTAAAGTTGAATTCAGACTTATGATTGATTGGTAATATTAGGAGTTGTAATTAAAGTAAAACTCAGAGTCAATAAAAATATATAAATATTCCAGTAATAAATAGGGTTTAGAGGGATCTTGCTGAGGTTGAATTAGAGAGAAATAGAGAAAGAGGAATAGAGAGAATAGAGAGAAGAGAAAGAGAGAGTGTGTCAATTCTAATGTGTAAGTCTTTCTAGTGCTTCTCGGTGGTCTCTTGTGGTGGTTCCTTATGATGTTCTTTTGAAAATTCTCTCTGAAGGTGGAGGCATTACCAAGACTTGGTGAAAGAATTTAGTTAAGTAAAAAAAAATACAGTCTTTCTTGTAGAATCTTATAAAGCCTTCTGATAGTGAATCTTTCATTCTCCCCGTGGACATAATCCGATCTTGGGTGAACCAGATATATCGTTGTGTCTTTTCTTGTTATTTTCTTTTATCTTGCATTACTTCTTGTTTCTTGTGTTATTTGAGAATAAAATGATTCGTGAACCTTTCGCTGCGAATCTCAACATGAAGATGCTAAAAATTTTGATATATTATCACAGTAAAAAATACATGCAAGCAGGTATCTAATATTTTTCACCATGGTCCATGATTTATTAATTGTTCCAATGTCCACAATTACATCAGAATATTATTTTAATGCAAGAAAAAAGTATTAAATAATAAGAGAATTAAGCTAATACCTGAAACTTTAGATATATGTATCTGCATGAAAGATTGGCATGATGCTGAAAAAAGAATCTAAGAACTTAGTGGAAGTTTAACTGATGAGAAAATTCAAAAAATTGTAAAATTGAGTCTACTAATCCTAAAGATTAAGCATGATTTTTAAGAAATTATAATAGTAAGTTAGAAACATAATGGACATATTATTGTATTTCAAATTATTTTTCATGTTTTGGTTGAACTATTTTGCTGATTTGAGCATCGAAGTAGGATTGCCAAGTATAACCCTAAACTCTAAATCCCTAGCCTCGACGATCTTTTTTTTTGTAGATTTTAAATGATGATATAGATTTCTCATATCTGAAATATAGGTACACATAATACTCATAAATCAATTTAAATATGAACATTATTTTTTTTTATTTGCAAATATCTTCAATTTTTATTAACATTATTTTATATTTTTCTTTAATTTTTTTATGTTTTAGGTATTTGCAAAAAAATTTTACTTTTTAAAATAAAATTTTCATTGGCAAAGATTTGAACACCAAATCTTTTAAATATATATATAATTCATTATTAATTATTTTTTATAATTTATTTATATTTTTAATATAAAAAAATCGAGTCAAGCATGGCCCATAGGCTTATGGGCTATGGGCCGTAATTGGCACTCTTTTTTTTTTCCATGAGAGCGTTTGACATGTTTAGAGCAACCAATCACAATACATATCTATAAAGTGATATATGATCTTCATAAAAGCCTCTTTTTTCATGTGTTATGAGTTCTTCGATTTTATGCTTTTTTATTTTATGTGTTATGTGTTATACACATTCTTTAATGCAAAAAATGAGTTATCTTTTTCTTATATTTGTCAAACTATGACTTGAAACTTTACAAAATAATATATGCTTGTGATATCATTCAAAATTCTGATGGTATATGATCATTTTGTAATGTAAGTAGCTTATATACATTTTTAAGATTATGTATTTGTCCCCTAAATATTAAATATTCATTTCTGCTAGTATGTCTTCATTTTTTAAGTAATTAGATAGTATTTTAGCAAAAGAAACTCTAAATATGTATTTCTAAGTAGAAACATGATATCATTTATATGATTTGAATAAAAATATCTTAGGTTAACACCAAAAATGTCTATAGCTTCTTTTGTATCGTACTTATTTTATTGACTTATAGTTTTGATTATAAATATATTCACATGTATTCATTTATTTGCAAATGTATTCTTATAAGTACTATATTCATCTAGCACTGCAACAGTATTCATGCATTATTGCAAGAATATTTATTTTTATAAGCCTCATGTATTTCATGTGTTATTGAAATATTATTCACTTAGTAAAATTTAGTACATGCGCACTTTGTAAATAACATATATATTCTCATTCTGGTGTATGACTTATCATGTTGATATTTTTATTATATATTTATATTAGTTTGAAATCATTGTACTTATTACTCTTTTGTTTAAAAAATAAACAAATTTAATTGGAACAACTCCTCCTGAAGGAATATTGTCAAAAGAGTGTACAAACTGGACTTAGAATATTGTTAGCTAATACAATGAAGTAATATGTGCATGTCAATATTTTGATTATACAGATTATTTCTGATAAGAGATTCGAAATTATGCCTAAAAAATAACTTTGATTGCATATCTACAAAGAACAAGACAACACGTGTGACTATTAGATATAAAGATCCAAGTTGTAAATGGAGGATCCACTCGCGAAAAATTGTTTCTCTCTCTGCCTCAAGATTAAAAAATAACCAATCATCCTAAGGCATTCAAAAAGTTGGTGAGTAATTTTGTTCAATCAAAATTGAAAAAGCAATCATTTATATCAAGCAAATGAACTATAGAAGGATGTTTTGAATGAATATGGTGCCAACATAAAGAACATAAAAGGCCTAAAAGGGTAAAGAATGACATTTTATGATCTTCCTTTTTGGTAACGAGACATGATGAATGGAACTAATTAAGAAAGCTTTGCAGTCATCCAAAAGAATGAAAACAAATTCAAGAGAACTTGTTTTCTTGTGAGTTCTATTGAAAATTTTTAATATGGGTGTCGGTCATTAATTGATCAGTTGGAGTGTTTGGCTATTTTGCTTCTCTCAAATTTATGTCATATGCAAAAAGTGAATACAATCACCAAAAAAATGATCATTAACAAGAATTTTGCAGAAAATCAGAATCATGAGAGATATCCTAATTAGAACAACATATAGGGGGCCATCCGTAAATATTCCAAAGAATATCCTCGCTCATAATTACAGTCAGCTATACATATCAAAGAGGAGGCCGATCCAAGTTGAGCATATCAACAAGCTGCAATGAGTCAGATTGAGCAACGTAATTGAACTGCCACTCAAATGCATGTCTCTCTCATCTGAAGCTGACCCAGCCCTCTCTCCATCCCTTCTCTTTTCTTTCTCATTGATCCATAAATGCCCTAAAAAAACTAAAAAAGGGTCGCGACTCATCCCCAACACATGATCGAACAGCGAGTTTTATTTATTTATTTATTTATTGTTGTTTTGTGTTGAGAGAAAGAGAAATGATCTTAAAGTTCGTTGAAATGGATAAATACAACGGGCATAGATCTCCGAATCTACTGTCCAAATAAATAAATAAACTCTAAAATTCACCTATTAATCTGGGTCATAGATCCCAGACTCTGAAATCAGACTTAACCAAGAACAATTTGAATTTTAATATCTCTATTGGATACGATACAATACCTATTGGATACGGCATGCAACCGCATAAATTCAAATTCTTTGAGGAAGTTATTGGTTTTGTCTCACTTTTTTCTAAGATGCCTCGTGCATTTTGCTACTTCCAATTGTAGTCAACGTTAAATTTTAAACTCACTCCATAAATATGGATATGTTGAAGTGGTGGAACTTAAGCCTCCTTCACTCGTTTCAAGTACTTAAGGGCTAATCAAACAAACCTGTAACTCTCTCTGTATGAAAAATACAAATCCAAGGTTTCAAGGATTAATATGAAAATTTTAAAAAAAAAAAAAAAAAAAGGCAAGCATGTTAGTAATCCTACTTTTTCAAAATTGTCTTAGAAAAGCAAGTTCAATTCAGAGAAAAAGAAAAATTTTGGCTGAAGTTAGAGCATACTAAATAGTAAATTAATAATAAGTAATTTTTTCTAAGTTATTTGGTTGTCTGAAAATAAATAAAAATATGATAAATTTCACTTCCTCTCATTTTCAATCAGCTTCTAAAAGTGGTCAAAAATAGTCTTCTGATATTTAGTTAAATGAAAATGTGTTTCGAAAATGTGAAATATTATTGATTTAAAATTATTCACAAATAAAAAATTAAAAAAATAAATACTATTATAACATGTGAAATTATTAATGTTATTATAACTCAAGTCATTCAACCTAAATATGGGAAGTCACTTGGATTGAAGAATACAAAAGTAAAATGCAAGCTCCAAAAGTGGACTAGCTTCACTTTTGTTTATTTTTGATAAACCAAATAAACTCCAAACTATTTACACCCATAAAATCTAAGTTTGCATCTATATAGCCCATGAAAAACCAAGATTGCAAATATACCCGTAACTGTGCCTTTTTTGATCTCTTCAGGTGTGTACTCTACGGAGATACGTGTACAGATAAAATAACAACTTATAAAAGGTACATGACAACTCCGGGTGTGTTTGCAAATTACGTGGGGGGGCATTTGGAAACATCAACATAATTCAGCAGAAATTACAAGACCGGCTTGAACACCAGGGAAGAAAGATGCAATGCATTATCCAATAGAATCCCCTAAAACATGCTTGCTGAAATCAATTGTCCATCTCAAAGAATCAATGCAACAGATTTCAATGCTAGGCAAAGAACTCAAAGCATTCCCAGATGCTTCTGGTCGGAGGGCTCAAATAAATAATTACACTCGAAGTTCCTCCATGGAAATTATATACAGCATCGTGCCAACAAGAAAGCTACTGGTTTTAACAAATAATCAGAAGCTAAATCCCAAATGCAAATACACTTTAGGGGAAAAGACCACATTATTACCTATGAAATAGATCTATTTTCCTGATTTCCTTGTGACTGCAACCACGTTACACTTACCTCATGTCTTCAGTGTTTGCTTCAGTTTTCCAGACTATATCTTTTAGACCCAATGAGAAGCTTTTGTAGAACTGCAGATTAATTTCAATGTAAGACATCACTTAAGGCTCAATAAACTAAAGGTCTTAATCAGAGTATGAATTTGGCATACATTGTGGAACTCCAACGTGTCGCCTCCAGTTTTACAAAGCTCAACAACGTGCAGAGAAGGAGCTACCTCGAAAACCTGATTAACATGAGAAAATACTCAGAGAAACAACAATTAAAAAAAAAACATATTAAGCGCATGAACTATATCTTTCAAATGATTGCCAAGGTGCAGGGAACATTTATTCTCAAAGCAATGCATAACAGTTAGAAGAAATAACTGGAATGAAACGCGAAGTAATTCCTTCTCCTGATGGATTGGATACTTTTAAGAAACTAATTGGTGAAAGTATGGACTTGGATCGATAGAGTGTTACTCCATATAAATGAGTAGATAGCCAATAGTTACATTCATGAAATTATAATATGGACTATAAGAGGATAATCTATGCTTAGTTATCTCAGTCCCAGTAAATCATAGCAGGCCCTTATATTTCCATATCTATCTTCCACAGGTCTAAAGAGTGAAAATTTGAATACAGCATCAGGTCTCAGTACCTCGGTGGCCACTGATAGGTGGCCCTTTCTTCCAGTTTTGTAACCCTGCAACTTCATCTGGAAGACAAACACATTAAGAATCAATTAAATTTCTCTAGCTCTAAATGTAGAATATAGAAATACAGTTCAATGTCACCAAATGTTCAGAACACAGAAAGAACATATATAAACAATCTGTCATTTACCTTGTAGTTGTGCTTGCGCACATTGAAACCTAGAGGCTTGGCTGTTTCTTCTATTTTTGATATTATTTCATTAGGAGGACATTGAGAAGTAAAGCGTGTTTCCCCCTTAACAAGGCCCTGAGTAATAATAGTTTTGCAGTATTATTACCATTGAGAATATATGAGATTGAGCTTAAACTTGTAGAAGACATTTACAGTAAGAAATATTAGTGGAGAACCGAATTAAGCCAAAATAATGCTGAGCATACCATATGCTTTTCAAACAAATTTCCAAGATTGAAACCTTCAGACCTCGATATAAGTGCAAAGGCATTCATTGATTCTGGTTTCTCCCTATTCTCTGTTACATGATGCTCCTACAAATGCACAGAAAAACAAAGTCAAAAATAATATGACAATATAGATGTCATGCACTTCCACCAAATGCAATGGAACTTGTTTTTAGAAAAATTTTTGTGCACACAATCCATGATACACATTGGTACAAAAGTACAGGAATGCAGACTGATAATGTTTTCCAGCATAATTGAACTTGCCCCTACTTTAGATGATCAGCATTTTAATGGTAATATCAGTTTGAGCATAAATAAATAAATAAATAAATAAAAACTTTCCAGCATATTAAGTCCCATATATAGAGTAAGTTGCCACCTCTGAATCATTGAAAACAGCATCAACATCATCGAGACTTATTTCTTGACTTTGTGGAAAATCTGGAGGCTTATACGCTTTCTTAAACCACTCATTTCCTAAAATTTGTTGAATAGTCATACGCTGTAAGTTAAAAAAGACTTGTCAGTTCTAACTAAAATTGGAGCAGAACTAACAGAAATCTCGTCAAATTTCATCACTTACAGTACGAGGATTTGGATCTAAAATGCCTTTAATCAATTTCTTTGCACCAGAAGAGAAGTGTGATGGACATGAAAAATCTGCTTTAGAAATCTGTAATTGACACAAGCTAAACTAATAGCTAAGCATTCTTCAAAAACACAATACTATATTAGAAGCATGGAGCCAAAATATTTAAATACCAACTTTTTTATACAAAGCCATGAGATTTGGTTCATCAAAGGGCAAGTATCCAGCCATTAGGACAAACAGAATCACCCCACAAGACCATACATCTGCAGCAGCTCCATCATAACCTTTATCACTGAGAACCTAATGAGTAAAGTCTTTAGAATAGAAGATTTTAAAATAAAATGCAACAGGGTTAAAAATGAATTGTCTAGGGATCACTGCCTATACCTCTGGAGCAACATAATTAGGAGTTCCACATGCTGTGTGCAGCAGCCCATTCTCCTATGGTACAAAAATCATAATAGTAAGAATTACAATTTTGTTGAAGCTCAATGCTCAAGGAAAAATTTACATGTCTGTATATTCGCATGCAATTCAGTCATTGACTACTAAAAAAAATGTAAATGATAAAAAGGTAATGAAATTTTCAGAATGTCTCACAGACAGGAATTTATATCATTGACTTCACAAGATAAAAGTGAAACCATCAAGAAAGCTTATTTATACTTGGAATCATATAAATTGACTTATTCTCTGTTGATAACAATGCATTACCAGTGTTCACAATCGATAACAAACCCATATTAGGCCCCAACACCTAAAAGGGTTCAAGAATGAAATATGCATAAGTAGAGATCAAGGGTGGGCAGGTGTAGGAAAGGGGCTTGCAAACCTCAGACAAGATGTCTTCAGTCTTCTACTTTTTACAACAATGGAATTGCCCAAATCAATAAAGAAAGGCATCCCCTATAATTTCCAGTATGCATTCTTCTTCAAAATTGCAGACGAAAGCATACTGCTTCTCTAAATTCCCATGTAACTGGATGCTGTACTCACATTTTCTTTTGGTAAAAGACATTGTAGTCAAACTTTAAAAGGAGAAAAATGAAATTACAACTCAAATATAGCAGAACAAAAGCAACCTTCTCTACCAAGAAACAAAATGAGCTGTGACAATAACATCAACTTTGACTTTACTGAAGAAGTATTCGTCGTACAAGGAGACCGATTAGTGCCCATTCGATTGTAGGCTAGGGCAGGTACTCAGGCTTTAGTCTTTAGTTGGCCTGGCATGTCATGAACTGGGTCTGGACACACCAGGCTTAAACTGAGCCTTACAGAAAAGATTATCCTTAAACTTAAACTAACAATCAACAATGCTATCTATTGCCACTTCTGCACATAAAACATTATGCTTCTGAACTTATCTGAAGATCAATGGAGAAAAGAATAGCAAAAAGTAAGTATTCTTGAATTCAGGATTAGCATGCCACTACAAAAGAAATGTTTAAAAGTTGTTCATTTCTGTCATATTCAGATTGCAAAAGAACCATTCTTCTTCATGCAATAAACAGACTGAAGACTACTTTGATGGAACTTGCAAAAGGTAAAAAGACTTACCCGTAGCACTGGTACAAATGTACTTAAACCAAAGTCTGAAACTTTAAGAACCCCATATGAATCTAGGATTAAATTTTCAGGCTGCAGACACAAAGGCACATATATTCAATCAATTGCCTCCACTATTACCATTAAATCTGCAGCATCAACCAGATATTATGTTTGAAGAATGAGAAGAATATAAAGTCTCTTTGGTCAAACCTTTAAATCTCGGTGATAAACACCTCTACTGTGACAATAATCCACTGCATTAATCAACTGCTGAAAATATCCTCTGGCTTCGTCTTCTTTTAGCTTTCCATGATTGACCTAAGTCAAAAGGTCCACATTGTATATAAAAGCACCACACATAGAGAGAATAAACAAGCAAATTGCAGAACTCATTTTCCAGAAAATTCTAACAAATCCTAGCTATTATTAAAGTATGCACATGTAGATTTTATATTGAAGTATAGAAGGCCCTTGTGTCAGATAATATTTTTTTTGAGAATCTGAAATTAGACAAACACAGACACTATTAAAATGTTAAGTATCTAAGAGGAAATGACTCACAATTCTGTCAAAGAGCTCGCCTCCATCAACATATTCAAGAACAATATATATCTTCGTTTTGCTGGCCATGACCTAGAAATTGAACAAAAAAAATTAAATTGTATAGATCAAATTGTTCGCCTAAATTGAAAGAAACAAGATGCACCAACTAACAGATTGAAAAAAAGTAGGATTCTTTATTGATTGCAAAAAGTAGATTCTTCAAAAAGCAAATAATGCATGACAATAGAAATATCTTGACCTGTGAAGAAAATCAAAATTTGAAAGCTAAAAGGAAATCGAGCAAACAAGACTGTAAGCTAGAAATTAATCAATTTTGTGAATAAAATTAAGGCAAACAGATGTAAAATAAAATATATTAGCATGTTTATTACACAGATAATATTCAACTCTGGGCATGAGTTGGGAAAGAAACCATGGAATAGCAGTGGATCTTTGCCTGATCCCTTGTAAGTTATAACACAACTACTTTTTGTGAAATGAGGAAGGAAATTCAGCCTACCTCATAGAGCTGGACAACATTTGGGTGCTTGATCAACTTCATAGCAGAAATCTCTCTTTTAATCTGGCAGAAGCAATAACAGACCACCTCAAATGCATCCACAACAAGGAAAACGTTTAACAACTGATGATCACTCAAAAAGGAATAAGGCAGCCTAACAATCTTTCCCAAAATCCAGTATGACCACTCAAAAAGTAATCGGAGTTGACAACCCTAAAAAAAATTTACTTTTTAGCGAAAAGGTGGCTTAACCACCTTTGTCAAGTAGGTAACCCAGAAAATGAAATGTCTAACGAACAATCAAACAAGGCCATCTCAAAAATATCTAATAAAAGAAAAGAGACATCACTTCATCAGAAAAACGAAAAAATGAAAAAAAAAAAATTGCCAAACTTAACTATTTCCTTCAGAAAAGCCCAACTTCTTTGGACCTATTGTTTTCCCTGTTCCATCTTCCTTTTTTGTTATGGTACTTCTATGAAATCCAACAACAATGACTCGGTAGCAAATAATATCTCCCCAGACCCTTTCTCCTTGTTTCACAATACCTACTATTTCTCTCTAAACTTCCCACATAATATGGCTTCCTTCTCAGATGAAAATACCTCATTTAATCAAAGTGAGAAATCACCCCTGGATATTAAAGAGACCTAATTTCATCACAAAAACGAAAAAGGACAAAAGAAAATCCAAACTTAACAATTTCCTTCATTTTGCTCCCAGAAGCTAAACTTCTTCGGATAAATTGTATGCCTATTTCCATCTCTTTTATCTGTCATATCAGTTATGTTCAATCCAACAGCAAGGAATCAGTATTATTTCTCCTTGTTTGTAAAAATGCTGTTAATTCTTTCCCAATTTTCCCCACATGAAATGATAATACAAGCATTTCAATGGAAATATTAAAGGCAAACAATTTTTTTAAAAAAGAAAAATTTAGAACTAATTTTTCTCAATGAAGAAAACAAAAGGAAAAAAGGGGAACATCAGAGACGAATCGAATAGCGGGAAATCACATCGGACGAACAACCTGCTCGACCATCTTATGGAGGAGGACCTGCTCCTTGTTGAGGATCTTGATGGCAAAAGGCTCGCCAGTGTCGGTGTTGCGGGCGAACTTGACCTTGGCGAAGCTGCCTTCGCCCAGCGTCTTCCCCAGCTCGTACCGCCCCACCCGCGTCCGAGTCACCCCGACGCTCATCGATGCCGCTGTGCTCAACTTTCTTCGCCGGAGCAGATCGATAGATAGATAGAGAGGGAATCAGATTGAAGACGAAGAAGGGCAGGGAAATGGATATTGATTGAAGAATGAAGAAAAAATGGAGAGTTTTGTCGCGGGCGGGACGCGGAGAGAAGAGATGGAGGCGTTTCGGTTGCGATTTTCTATTTGTAGCACACGCGTTTTGCCATTCGGTTTTGCCACTTTTAATGGGATGCTGATGATTTTACCAGAATACCCTTTTACCGAATTTTGGAGGTATACATAAATTTTCTTACGTGGCACCGAGATCTTTGAGATTTTTATGCATGCCTCGAAAAAATGAAATTATTTTTACCTCTAATTTTTTTTCAACAATAAATCTAGTTTACAAAGTCATGAAAAATATTGGAAAACTAATAAATAACATATTACCTCTTGATTTATCCACTGTCGTTTAATATAAGAGGAAATAAAATACCTCTAGTATTTGGCAAAATAATATCAAATATTTTAAAAATTAGAAAATATCCAATATTTTTTCAGTTAAAAGGGAAAGAAAAATAAGAGGTATTTTGGGAATAGAAGAATCCCGTCATAAACATTCAGAGCTATTTCCATTTTTTTTTTTCCACAACATGTACGTCCTGCGGGAGGACGAAATCGACAAATCACAAACCCACGACATAACCTGCAATAATCGGAAGCGCCGAAACAAAAAGGCATACCGTCGCTGCAGTTTTGAAATCGGCTTTATCCGAAAGGCACCATCCTCGCAGCTTCGCGGCTCCAGCTCCCAGCAGCCTTCTTCCTCCTCCCAATCATTCACAGAGCCGTGCAGTGCAACGTCAACCCCAAATTTGACCCAAGTATCTGTTTCTCTTCTTCTGATCCACAAGCTCAAGTGTGTTGCGAGGACATTATGTACATTGTCAGTCAGGCGAACCAAATCCTTCGTGGAACCGCTTTCGATCGGGAGTGGTTGGACAAGGAGAATTTATTCTGCTACTTTCGAGTTTCTCATCCAAAATCCTATCCAAATGCACATTATTCCCTACTTAGATGCTTATAATTTAATAAACCTCCTCCGTCTTCCGCCGGTGCCTAAATAATATCGGTATAATCCTTGGCTCTAGGACGAGTAAAAATCAGACCTCCGCTCTATAAGGTTTGTATCTCATTGGGTATTTTTGCATTAAGTTCATTATAATTGCCCAATATTAGTAATTTTAACTTTCAGATGTTATTCGTGTTTCCTTTGCTATACCAGAATTGCATCTGTTGATGAGTAATGGACCCATCTACTCTAGAAAAAGAAAAAAGGATGATTTATGGTCCCCAGACCATCACAGTTGCCGCCAACTCCTGCTTCTCATCACAAAAAAGTTGTCTTTAAAGCGAAGAAATATGCTAACATATTGAAACCAAAACATTTTGATTTTTAACAAACCAAAACGTTTTCCTTTCAACCCCTCCAAAGATGAAAATCACAAGGGAATCAAGAGACCTATTTGCATTAGTCATCTGCCGTAGAATGGCACAAAGCAACACAGAACCTATTTGGATTGGTATATAGAATAGCAATAGAAATTTCGGGTAAAGAGTAAATTCAAATAAGAATCATGACACAAAAAAAGACAAGTTCCTAGTTTTGTAAGTTTTTGGATGATGCTTCTCAAGTAATTCAAAATAACATAAAAGTCAGATTCATGAATTTACCGCATCATAACATTAGAACTGTTACCACTTGAGGCGAGGATTAAAATGTTACTCCAATTTTTACCCCATCTGATCTGGGGATTTAAATGAACTAAATCCTGAGTTCACTCTCCAACCAAACAGCCCCACAATAAAGAATTTCAAAGCCTAGAAAGAGCCCCCTTGCTGTTGAATCCCTATTCACACAATCCCAAGATTATGCAAGAACAGCTAATCTCTAATTAACATAACAAAAACTTAATTTACAAACCCTCCAAATTCACCGAAAAACTTACTTGTGTATTCCCTCAAGATTGTTATCACTGAAAAATTCCATTTCATTCCTTCTCCGCTCAAAGTGGTGAAGGAATAAGCATGAATTTTCTTGAACATTAATGAGTTGAATGAGTACTAAATGCTCAACTTAGGGAGTGTTTGTTTGCTGAAACCCCAGGAATTTCAGAATCCCTCAAGTTTTAAAATCAGATATTTGTTTCACAGACTTGACACAAATCCAGGGTTAATAAGCCTAGGATTCTGGAATCTGCAAAACAAATGCCTAAGATCACCAAAATTCCTGGGATCTAGATAAAACTCAGAAGAATGCGGACCAGGTCAAACAGGCCAGATTCAGTCCAGAACATTGAGGCAGACAATAGAATTCAGAAAACAATCAAATGCAAATCCACTAATCTGCTCTAAATACACTTGAGCTTTATTATTCACATTGTTTCATCAACGACTGTCAGCATCCAAAAACCTATTTTCCCCTCCCAAGAAAAGCCTTAATGAGAATGAGCACACAGCAGAATCCAAATTGAGGATATCAAACTTGAACTAACATTTACTCCATCGAACAAGATGCTGCATTTATCTAAGCATCGAACAATACCCCTAGCATTCACTTAGGAAAGAAGCCTCCAGCCTCACAAGAAAAAAAAATATATAAATTAAATAATAAAGAATGGCAAATTAGCTGAGCCTTAAACTTGCCGTATCAAGCAATGGCAAATGAACCCACCAAACATCACAACAGATTAGAAAAACACAAGCTCATGGAACATAAGAAAGAAAAGACTATAATAACACACTAACTATCTACAACTGCATGCATCCATGCTATTACCTCATGGATGCAAAGAGTCACAAAGAGTGGCTCTTTGGATGCATCACATTGGGCTGCAGCCAACTCCTCAACAAAATATTTAGCCAATATTTCCCAAGACAGGATTCGAAGAAAAAGAAACATGCATGTCCACAGATCTCCACCTGAAAATACAAGTCTACAGTAGTATCAGAACAGAAAGATATGATTATTTATTTGCATCATATTGGTGGTTAAATGCTTAAGTACCTATTACTCAGCTATAAAAAGAATGGAGCAGTATGATGACTATACTTGACGTGGCAGGCAAATGATAACACACCATGCAATTCCTAAGCCTCAACATCTGAATGCATAGGAAATTCCAGGCCTTGGAGTGCTGGAATGTTTTCCAGATCTTCCTTTGAGAGAAGGGGAACAAACCAAAGTATCTTTTTGGTGCCAAAAACCTTGACTCATACAAGGAAAAAAATGCCATTAACAAAAAGAAGTAAAGGAAATTATTGAGACCAAAGGTAACACTAAAGATGATCTGACCTGCTCAAAATTCTTCCTCCTTCCTAAGTCATACTTCCATGAGACTGCCTTCTTTTTCTCAGAAACCTGAAGTTTAAATCACCCATTTGAATCAATTGAACCATGCAACTAAATTAAATTTTTCATTATCTTATATTCTTGTACATACATGTTAATATTAAAGCTGCGTAGCTGAAAGCCCACAAATGAACCAACTAGAAACCAACATACCCTATAAGATAGCACATAACTTCCATAAATGAACAAAGACAACATGAAAAATTCACAGAAGTGCATCACCTCTATTGTGGTCGTATTGCTCAGTACAAGAGAAGTATGCATAACCACAAAACAAAGAAGGCTCAGTGCAAAGGCCACATTAAGAACTGGATCAAGAAGACAAAATATCAGCATCATGGCATTGCAGCTTCCTTAATGATAAAACCAGAACAAATCATTGTAAGAAAATCTTACCAAAAGCAATTACTGTAACAGCAAGATTCCCAGCAGAACTAGAGTGATCTCCAAAAAAGGTGATAAAATGCGGAAGCAACGCAAGAGCAGCCAATATTGTTTCAAGGAATGTATACAGCTAAGAATAAAGTCATCAATGAATAGTCTCTTAGACAAACCAGAAGCATTGATAACCAACCACCAAGCAGCATTATTAACATTAAAAATAATAATAAAACAGAGTCCAATCCAATATTTAATTGTAAAATAAATAAAATCCACCATGAAATTCAAATTCCCAATCACTCAGGATATGAACATGATGTTGCTTGTTTCTACCAAGCACGTAGCACTTGCTGTAATGTCATATCACGAATGACAAGGAAAGGAAAATGATAACACCATGAGAAGAAGCTTATATCCATGAAATAACCAAGGAGAAAAATGCAATATGCTGTATTATAAGTTGGTCAAAGACCTTCAACAAAAAAGATTTTGACTGTCCTTGATGAAGCACTAGTACAAACATAAGCTACATGCATCTGCTATGAGATCCTGTTCAATTACTGAATATCAGCAAGAAAAGCAATAGTTTCACCATCTATAAAATGTATGGGAAACCTTAGCTCCATATCTTAGCTCAGATGCAACAATACTTTTGGTTGCTCACAAGGATTATTCTATTTTACAATAATCTTAGACATAATTTAAATAATATAGCCATACAAACTTTATGGAAATTTCATTGACCAAAAAAATAAAAAGCTTTACTACACATGAGATTCTTAATCCAGTAACTGTTACAAATATTCACTGACCAAAACACGAAACCATTCAACTTCTATAGATATGCATTCTGTTTTCACATTTGTCTGAGTTTGCTAAAATTAGAACTTATTAGAATTAGTTGAGTGTAGCATTTTTGCGAAAACAGCACAAAGATATTTTTCCATAGCAAATCAGCTAACTTTTAGAGAGGAAACAGTTGGAGGCATTTGAATCTGCCATTTCATTACCAGTATACATACTTCAAAAATTGGTTTAGGCATGAATTTTGGGCTCTTGGTGACAGCTCTATGTCATTGTCAATTCATATGTAGAGAGCTATCCTCATAATCTGAACACTCATCATTGAGCAGTCTATTTGACCAAGGTAATAAAACCAAAAACAAATCAGAATGAGTAAATCAATAGACATGAACTGAAGGCGTTATTCATCTAGCACCAAAAAACAAAACCAAAGAGACTCATCAAATACAAACCAGAAAGAGAAGAAAACATTTATAGTTGCGCACACCAACACAGTTGACAACCCACACACAATGATGGTCCATCTTAAGCACACATCTTTGACCTACAAAATTGAATCACATCAACCAACAAATATACCATTAAGAAGGAATCATAGAAAACAAGAAAATTTTAAATATTCAATTCATAACATAACAAGTTAGGGCAAATAACATTGAAGGCAAGCACACTCCTTCCAACTGGATAATATGTTAATAATTACACAGTTAGGTCTCTTTCACATCTTGTAATTCACAAATCACTCAACATAAGAAAAAAGAAAAAGAAACCATTAAGCACAAAAAAGAATGACCATGTCATACTTCAAAAATAGAAGTTTCTATGAGCACCAAGACTACATTTAAGCATGCAGAATTTCGAATTCCTGGTTAATATATAATAGTTAATGGTGAACTATTGATAATTCCAATGATATTGGCTAGTAACACGGCTTGCATAACTGTGTATGAAAAAGATAAGAACATGCATTCTCCTTTGTAGTACAATCAAGTAACTTTAATTGGTTTGCGTACCAATTATTAAATAAAAACCACCAACCAGAAAAAAGTAATTATTGTTTTGGTTTAGAAAAAAAACTCAGGTATGCTAGGAAGACTTACAAATTGAACAATGATGACAGCGTGGAGGTTTGCCATTTTGACAACGAATGCAGTAGCCTGTAGTTTGTCTTCTTTCAGATCCTTCTAGTGAGGACCATGTGGGAACCACGGTTTCAAGTGCAGCAGAACTTGACAATGTCATAGAACTAACCATTTCTAAGCTCTCCTCATCAAACGTGGGCCTCCAATTGGGAGGAACACTGCCTGGATCCCGGAAAACCGCCATAACATAGCACCATATTAACAATACAAGCTGCAAGAGAAGGTGCATCATTTAAAAGATCCCATAATAAACACAAATCAAATGGAAAAAGAAATGCCTATGTAGGGATGAGCACTCAAAGACACATCAAAACACATTATATAGTAAGAAATCATTAGTGAGCATTTGCTCCAAAAACATCAATTGCCAACTCTGGAATAGACCAACTTTATCAAAGTACTTTTCGCATATAAAAGTTTTACTAGAAAGAATACAGCTCATGATTGACTCTTAAACACTTCATTGATGCTCTGAGGATACTTTAAAAATATCAAATGACATGGGCCTGATTTATATTATTTATGGTAGACAATGATGTATCATGTTTTTGTATAACATTAGGTCAAATATCTAAATAACTGCAGTATAAATATGAGTTGAAGGAAATTATATGGAATTTTAAAATATACATGCATGTCAATTTCCAAAACAGCCATGTCGCTGGATACTTGGACATGCCATGCCTATGTCAATGTCAAGTTGACACTGGTGCAAACAACTCAAATTCTTCTTTCCAATTCCTTTTTGAGCATTAGAAAGGGAGTCATAGTAGCCTATGTTTGGATAGGGAATAAGTAGTGGAGTTAGCCTCTTATTCTAAAGATCCACACCCAAACACACATTATTCCAGGTGATAATCTTATTTTATTTTAACTTATCAGACTAAGTCATTTACTCTTAGCTAATTTTACCATAGGGGTCATAATAATCTTTCTATTCCTTCATTTTCTTAAGCTCAAACTAAACTTATTCTCTCTTTACCATTCAAATCTTGCTTTTTTTTGTCCATTCCTTATAAACTAGAAGTAGAAGGTTAACCAAACTAGTTTTGTACAAAAAGAAATCAAAGAAATTTCCATGAACCTTAACTCCACATACAAAACACTCTTATCATCTCTGAAGTGGATATAGAAAACATAGTTATAGAGCACATAAACCTCTAAGCACTGTTTGATTCAAGATCAATGTCAAGTTCGAGTTCAAAATCAAGACTAAAGTATAAAAAGATAGTCTAGTCAAATTTTTAGTGTTTGGGTGCTACTCTGACTAGTGAATAGTTAAATTTTTTTTGTACCTTTATACCCTTGGATATCTTATTTATTAAAAATTGAATGAACAAATATAATGGTAATACGATAATTTACTTTTTAAAATAATATAAAGATAGTCTGATTTTTTTTTTTTGATATTTGAATAGTAGGTTGGTCAATATAGGATGGTACTGATACTAATCCCAAACCAAACGCACCCCTAGAGTCCACCAATGAAACCTCAGATCAATCTAAATAACAAGTGAAAATCAATGATTTGGTGCATGTCCATGTCAGTCTAGCAGCATTCTGCACACATTGTATATCTTATTGTTAAATATGAAGGACAATGGCTTCAACAGTTATATGTAGCAGTTAACTCTATCCCACCTCCTGTCATAATTCGACCAAATATACTATTTTCCAAGCCATAGCTATCTTTTTTTGGCAACAAACAACAAATGGACGCTTATACATAGTCATAAATCAGTTTGTGCGTATCCAATTATTATATGTGGCGAACACTAACAATCATATTAGACGTGTTTTACATATGTATGTCACCTCTTATCCTAATCCCTTGGTTTTTTGAATTCTACGTGCACAATACCTGTGTCCGTGTCACTCATGCTTGTGTTGTGGCCACCATTCAAAGGTTATAAACTTCTAATCAAATAATTTTGGCAAAATAGAGTTTCAGCTCCAGAATTCCTCAGTGTCTTCCCCTAAAGGAAGAAGGGATTGTTGGCCAGGCATTACAACTGATTACCATGTTTAGGAGTCTTGATTAGTCCTTCATGCCCAGCATGCAAAACTCAAAATCAATCAATCTTTGGCAAAAATTAGACTTTTTGGCTCTAAATTTCCTCTTCATAAGAGAAGAAGAGATAACCGGTTGCGATTTGTTAACATGCGCATATTTAGTATTAAAATTCCCAACCTAAAACCTAAAGTTTCCCTCATTACACAAACCTACGTCAAGAACCCTGGTTTCTAATAATGAAACCAAATCTAGAACAACAAAGAACCAGTTATATAGTTCAGATCTCTAAACCAAATGGAATGAACACAAGACATCAATGCAGTACCAGGATGTGGAAGAGGACGAGGATGACGACGGCGAGGGCGGAGTCGGCGCCGCCTTGGAGGAGGCGGGGGCCCCAGGCGACGACGACGACGGCGTCGTAGGTGAGTGCGACGAGGACGGCGACCAAGACGACCATGGAATAGCCGAGGAAACGAAGGCCAGAGCAGAGCCGGAAGGGGCTGGGCCCGGACTCGAGGCAGCTCATGGCGTCCGGAGCGGCGAGGTGGCGGCGGCCCTGCTCAAGCCCAGGGAGGGAAGGAGACCGCCTCGGCCGCGCCGGGAAGAGGCGTCGCAGGACCCCGGCGGCCAGTTTCCGAGCGCGATCGAGGCCGGAGATCGCGGTAGGAGAGCGGAAGAGGAGAGGAGGAGGCGTGGACTGAGGGTAGAGCAGGAGGTTGTGCTTGTCTTGAAGAGAATTACACGTAGGTGTCGGATTTTGGAGCCGACAAGTGCTTTAGCAGGATCAGCGAAGGGTGTCAGCGATTAATCACGATAATCACAAATTAAATGGCGATTTTATTTTTTAGATTTATACAATACCAAAATTATGCTTGTAATTAGTTGCTGTTATTATGTCATTTTTTAAATTTTGTGGTAATTTTAGGTTAAGTGTTTTTTATAAGCTTGGTCAAACAATATTTTTCATCTTTTGATAATAATAAAACAAAATTCAAACAGATAATTTTTACAGTAAAAAAAAAAATATAATCATCAGATTAATATAAAAATATTAAGATAATATTATTAACTTAAAAATTAAGAGAAAAGATAATATTGATACCTAGTTTTCTCGTTTGAGTAACAATTAAAAACAATATTTATTTTATTTGATGTTAAATTTTTGGAAATTGGACCATACTTATTAATAGTTCCAGTATATTAAAAATGCTTAATGATTCACGATATTCACCGTCACAAAATATGGGGACAAATCTTTTAAACGTAAATACTTGCCAACCATGCGCCTTAAAAAACCCATGTGCCTCGCAAGCTTATCTGCCCCCAAATCAACGTTTTTCAAACTCGTGAAAAATAATTTAAAATTATCTCCGTCATAAAATATTTGTAAATAAAATCTCATCACCGCTCACCATCGCATTCATAATTTTAATTAAAAAATATAATTGTTGCACGAGATCAGAATTTCAAGCACAAAACTAAAAACATTCTCACCCCGTTTAGTACCAAGTTAAGTTTAGTGCTAACCCAATTTTAAATTTTTTTTAAAAAAAACTAATATTAATTATTTTACATTATTATTAAATTAAATTATTATAAAAAATAATTTTAAATTGTAAATTTTAATTTATTATAAACTAATTTTCATCTCGATTTTAATCAGATTCCTTCTAGATCAGTGTAATTTTTCATAATTACCCAACCACTACGACAGCTCTTAAACAAAAAGCTAAAATTTTTAGAATTCAAAGTAAAAAATATGAAATGAGAAAATCTTTCAATAATCATATTGTACCCTTTTTTTTTTTTAATATATCAGCTTTTCCGTGTATCGTCCCATATATGTTCCAACTGTCTGGCGAAGGCCTTTCGGCGGCCGAGGACGATGGAGATGTGACCCTCTCCCTGCACCACCTGCACCCGGGCTCGGGGGACCCGGGACTTAACAGCAAGGCTACACTCCACTGGGAGGAGCTCGTCCGCACTTCCATGAAGCACGGTGACAGCGCAGTCGAGATGTTCGCGGATGACGTCGAGATAGCCCTCCAGCTTGCCGGCGGTGCCGAAGACCACGTTGTGCATCGTTTGCCAGGCTGCGTTGTGTGTGTGGCAGAAGAAGGAGTCCATCAAGAAGGTCCGGATCCTGTCGGACATAAACCGAATCAATTTTGGACTCCATCAATTCAATGAAATGGCCCACTATGCCCCATATCGAATGAGTTCGACCATAAAAAATTTATTTAGAAATTTTACGAGTAAAAGCAGAGAAAAAAAATTAACGCGTCAATTATGAGTCCCACACGAGTCCACGACAGGTTCTGCGCGTCGATATTATTGATCAGTTTAAGGAGGGAGGAGCCAAACCCAAACTAACCGGACTCCGGATACATACTTTTTGACTAAGAGGTGTGTGCATGTGTCAATCTTGTTGTGGATAGCTAACTAACGATGTACTTGCCTGTCTGAGAAATAGATATTGTTCAGAGCATTTTTGTCAAAAAAATATAAAAAGGAAAATAAATTGGAACACCATCGTCGATTTGCAAAATTAGCATAAATTATTTTTACTGAAATAATCATTTTAATTGTAATAAACTTTTTCACTAAATTATTAATAAAATATTTTCATTGATCAGCTGTCCGGATGGTCACTTTTGTCGAAGCTCATTATAAGATTAAGGACCCACCAAGTCCTTGAGCAGTCCATAATATTGACTGGACCATGAACTCAGACCTCAAATTTAAGTCCAATCAATGCCCGGATCCGAGGTCAACCGAGCACACTATTCTCACCGCTGGTCCACTTTAGAACAAGGAGAAGAAAGAAGAAGAACCTGAGGAACAACATACCGGTTGATCGTCATCAGCTTCACGATGAGCTCCCAGAGCCGGTGGTTCTTGCTGACAACCAGGCACACCGTGCGGCTTATGTGCTCGTACCAGCACGCCACCGACGCCCCCATCGCCATCACGGGCCACACCCGTCTCGGCGCCACCCTCCTCATAACGCACTCCGCCGCCTCCACCCCCTTCGGCACCGGAAAATACGGCTGCAGGTGCGTCAATCCCCATGCCCACCAACTGTTGGCTTTAAATGCCTCGATGAAAAAAAAAGGCGAAAATGTATAATTGTATTTGTTGGGTTTATTACCGGAGAGACAAGCGTAAGAGACTTGACGGCTAGTGGGTGTTTGACGGCGAGCGCGAGGGCAAGGATGCAGCCGAGCGAGTGGGAGACGATATGGAAGGAGCGGAGGTTGTAGGGTGCTACCACGGAGCGCTCGATCATTTCCACGTGCTCACGCAGCGTGTAGTGCGAGTCGCCAGGCTTCGGGCTTCGCCCAAATCCTAGCAGGTCGACGGCGATCATCCGGTACTTGGATTTCACCTCCGCCGAGAAGTTCGGGAACACTGTTTCTGTCCAAAAGGATGAAGATGATATGAATCCGTGTATGAATAGCACATCCTCGGCTCCATGCGCCGCCTCAGTGCACTGGACGAAGAGGGCGTCGTGGCGCCCGCCGGCTGAGGCCCAGCCGCCACAGGTCTTGCAGTCACAGTCGGACCAGCGCGGCGCTGGAGGGCTTCCGCGGATTCTCCGTTGGAGCATCTCCACTACGGTGGCGTTGGCAGAGAACGTGGCAGTTGCCGTTGCTTCCCGGACGGCGACCCGGCGGCGACCCCGTTCTTGGACAGCGCCCTGCTCCGGTTTTATGCGCCGGAGCTCGCGGATGATAGTCCGCGAGATCTCCGACAGGAGGGAAGGGCGGAAGTAGAGCGTGTCGGAGATGTCCTCCAGCTGCAACTTGCTAGAGCGGAGGCACAACACCTTCGGGCCGCCCCCGGTCTCCGACACCAGAATCTTCCTGTCCCTGTCGGAGCTGGAGCAGTAACACGGCCGCCACTCCGCCTCCAGAGCGAAATCCACAACCTTATAAACAACACAAAGAATCACGTCCAATAAGTCGAGAACCAAGAAAACGACGAAGCTCACGACATCGTTGGCCAGCCATCCGACGACGCGCAAAGCCTGCGTCGCCGCCATGGTCACGGCGAGGGCACCACGCAGACCATTGGGGATCAAGACAAGATTAAAAGAGGGGAGAAACGGGAAGCATTGTGAAGAGAGTGGAGCGCGAATTGATTGTTCCATTAAAATCGTTTGTTGGACCAGGGAAGCTGGGTAGGTGGTGATTGAACACACCGGCCTGCAGAGGCCTCTGTGTAGCATCATACGCTACTATTTATATACAATCAGGTGGCGACTCCTCAACAATAGGCTGCGATTCTCCCGAAAACAGAGGGCATACGGTTTCGGTCTAGCTCGAGTCTTGTTGTTCAGGATTATCTCGCAGTCGGCGACTCATCCGTAAATTGATGAGTCTATCAGCCATCGGCTGGTCAGAAATGATCTGTGAGTCTGTGACGGATGTCACTTGCCAGAAAAGGCAATGATGTTTTATGGTACACATGTAGAAGCCCTTGAGACTGCTCGCTTTGTCCATTCGTTGAGAATGTGAACATGTCGCTCACAGAAAAGCTTTTGGGTTTGGAGATGGAGCTCAATTGAAGGATGTAAAATTAATGCAGCAGAAGTAAAACCGTAGCTCAATCCTGTATGATGCATTTAAATAACATCATGCGGTTATTCTTAATTATGATCAAATAATATATGATACCTCGGTTCACTCTATTTGATTAGTAACTTTGCGCGTGGAAACTATGGATGTTGTAGAATGCAACGGATAGACATACATCCCAGTTAGGAATTTAACATAAAAAAAAAAAAAAATTAGTTGATATATTGGATAAATCCACCATAAAAATAAAGAGACCAATTTTTTTAATGAAATTTACCGCTAAAATATAATCCAAAAAGTCCAATTTTAGATAGAAAAAGAAATCCAAAATGCTTTAATTAACAAAAATTGAAGTCGCTTCTCATTATAAAGTACAATTATCTGTGCATTACATATACACCTATTTTTCTAATATACATGCATTTTTTAAAATTCCTATGTTCATGCATTTACCCTAAATCCGATAAATATTTTAAGTACTTTAACGAATATAATTTATCATTTGAACCTACTAAATCAGTTAGTTATTCTAATTGAATACTACTAAAAGTTATATAGTAGACCTAATCAATATATGTCTTAATGTGATTATATTTGGATGATGAACTTCCTGTGTCAAATTTTTATTTCAATTTGAGACTATGTTTAACAATCTGGTTCCAACACGATTAACAAAATAAATTAGCAATTTTCAAAAATAAAAGAATTTTTTATGTACAACTTCCTAGAAAATAACTAAATTACGTATTGCCTAACTTTTTTTATAATTACGTAAAACATCTTCCTTAATTTTCAACAAAATTTCAGATTTCTAGGTTAAAAAAATATTTTTTAAGAAAATATATGGAGTATATTTCTCAACAGGTATAACCAAATGATCAAAATACTCAAGTTACAATTAGTAGAAAATTCTCTAAAAAGAAAATTTTCTCAAGAGTAGTTACAAGTAAAATATAAGATCTAAATTTGAATTTTCAAATAAAAATTTTATTTGTTTTGTATGTAAAATATAGCTTCTACACTAAGAGAGGGTCCGTTAAATTAGAAGGTAAAATGAACATTGTATCTTTTAATTCAACCATAATTAATTTTTTTGGACTAATTAGGATTGCAGAGTTTGAAATCTTATTGAAAATTAAAAGAGAAAATTATATGTAATTATAAAAAAAAGTCAACAAATTATACATAATTTAGTTATTTTTTAAAAAATTGCATGTAAAAAAACTCAATAAAAATTATAATATAATATTCATCGCACACAAGCCACCAGTAATATTTTTTTTAGTAAATAATTTTTTTCATTGCAATATTATTTTTTATTTTTGGACTACTACCTTAGATATAGGAATAGATTTATCGAAGAAAATTTGAATGGAACTTCCACATCCCTTGGAAGTTATACAAGTTAGTTTTTGAGCAAGGACCATCTTCGGTTGCCCAACAACTCTTGAACTAATCCGTCAAAATTGGTGAATGAGGTTGCTAATAGAGACACCAACTGTAGAACTCGAATTGCCATCGTCGAAACTGGAAAGGTACGAATTATGACGGAACCAGTTGAAGCTTGAGGTTCTTCCATTTATTGTGTTTTTTAAGATGCATTCCAGTGGGCATCAATATTTTTTGTAGTAATATGGATACCATTAATAAATATTGGAGATTCATTTCTAACATACTAATTTGAGAAAATAAATAGGAAATTGGATATACACCTTCACAAATAATATTTGTAAATATTTTTTAGTGTCTAAAGATACATGTTGCATCCATTCAATTACGGATTAGAGTTTATGAGATTTTTTTATCCTCTCCGGTCAATTGTAGCTTTCACAGAAAAAAGAATATTATTCGTCCAATTATAACTTGGGTAGTACGCTCCGATGCTCAAATCACTATGTCATCTTTTTTTGGTCCTTTTCACCTTTGAAGGAGGTAGGATTTGCTATCGAATGAAATGTAGGAATTAAACTTTAAAGAAAGAAGAAAAGGATCATGAACTCTTTACCTAAATGCTTCTAGTCCTATTATATTGGACACCCTAGATAACTTGATCAGGCCCTCAAGGATAACTCTACTCTACTTGGTGTGTGAGTTAGTCAGAAGCGTTTCAAAAATTTTGCTTGGCCTTTTTGTATTGTGATCTAATAAGATTTGTCATGTAATAGAAAGTGGAATAGGAGTAGCAACAGGGCTAGGTGCCATGTGGTGCAGGTAGTGTAGGTGACATAGGTAGTGCAGATGTTTATCTCATAGAAGCACCGTTAAGATTATCCCTTATAGAGACAAAAGAAACATGTAGAGTTTGTAGATAATTTGTTCAAGCTGTGAAGTTTATCTTTGGGGTGATGAGTTATGGAGCTTATTTTCTTATAACAAGACTATAAAGTCCATCCTCTAGGAACCAACCCATAGAGCTTGTCCTTTGATGGCTGAGCTACAAAGTCCATCTTCTAATAGGCAGGTTGTGGAGCTCGTTCTCTGGTAATGGAATTGTGGAGTCCATCCTCTGATGGATGAGCTGTGAAACTCATCTTCTGATAGGTGAACTATGGGACCATTGAACTACAAGATTTAGCCCTTTGGAGTCTTGTCGGACTCACATGCAACGGTAAGATTAATGACTTTGATTTCATTTTGACCCACCTTCTAATTTATCCCGGAACTTGATTTTGATTCACCGTTGTTCTTTGACACATTAATACACAAATATCATAATTTTCAAGAAATATGTATACTACTTAGCGAATTTTTTAGACTTATGTCTGAAACCTGGACTAATTCTTTAGAAGAAGAATGTCTCCGTAGTTATGATATAATAGTTTATATATAATACTCATTTTTAAATGTATTTTTTATGTACAAAACTTAAAAATTAGTTAAATTACATATTTATCTGATTTTTCATAATTATGTATGACCTACTCTTTTAATTTTCAATGAGCTTTCAAGCCCTCAGTTAAAAAAAATTGCTTTATACAAAAAATACATCTAGTACATTTTCAGCAAATATAACAAAAAGACCAAAAAAGCCTTGTTATAATGGTTGAAAAAATTTGTATAAATATATTAAAAATGGGAACGATAAGACAAAATTTGGAAAAAAAAAATTCAACAATAGTTACAACTAAAATAGAAGTTTCAAATAAGAAATTCTACTTTTTTCGCATGCAAAAAATTTCTTTCAATTTTGAAAAGGAATATATTAAGTTAAAAGGTAAAATAAGTATTTTATATTTTAACTTAATCAAAGTTGGCCCTTTTTGTAATTAGGTGGATCCAAAGACCTGAAACCTCATTGAAAGTTATTTGTAATTAAGAAAAAGTTACGAAATTATATGTATAGCTATTTTTCAAAAATTATATATAAAAAACTCTTAAAATTTATATTTGGGAAGAAATCTCCCCGGTTTTTTGTTAACATTATTATTATTATTTTTGTTGTTAATGTGTTAGTATTACTCTATCAACTAACTTTGATATTTTCAATAAAACAATTATGGACAACATTAATTTTAAATGTCATTTACCATTAAGTGCTTATTTGGTTGATAGAAAGTGGTGAGAAGCAAGATTTTATGTGTCAATTTTGGAATTGATTTCGATACCTACTAAAATTGATATATTTCAAAATTTTAAAATATTATAAAATTAAAAATATAAAAATTTATACACACACATATATATAATTATTAAATAAATTATTTTTTGGTAAATAATTACCTAAAATATTAAAAAATTATAAATCCTAAAATTCAAACTCAGGCTACTTTGAATAAAATTGAACGACTTAACCATCTAAGTCTGAAATGAAATTTAAATCAAAATATTGCATGTTGGACCTTATTTAGAAATAAGACCACGTTCATCCACTTTTTATCTGAAATTGAAAAAGTAATTAAATTTTTTTTCATATTTTTTGATCTAAAGTAATTTTTAAAAGTGAATCTAATCTCATATACAATAATAATATAATTTTTTTAAAATTTTTTTGTTTATAAATAATAGTAAATAAATAATATTTTATATATTAATAATAATATTTTTTGACTAATAAAATACCAAATGTGGACTATTTTTAATTACTTCTGAAAATGAATTGAAAAAAAAAAAATTTCCATAATTTCACAATATCTACTAGCTTGGCTTTTCTTATGAAAATCAAAATGGTCTTAGTAAACAAACAAATAAATAAATAATCAGAGCTTTTCTGTCTAACTAATCTGCCACAATCCTAAGATAGCGGGGCCAAATTAATTAATTTGCTGGAATTGTTTGTTGCCCTTTGCTATTTTTTTGAAGGTTGAAGATATTCTCGTTCCCTGGAAGATATCTGTGTAGGTGCAAATGCGATTGCCTCCCAATCAATGCCCATAATTCATCCCAAGCAGCTAGATTTCTTGAAGATATCTCAGTAGGAATGCGATCGCTACCCAATGAATGCCTATAATTCATATTTTCCGATTTCATCATTGTGGAGGATAGATCTATCAGCGTGTAAAATTCATTAGATTCACATGCTAAGTACATTAAAAATTCATTTAAGATTGATCTAAAATATCTAATAAATTTTAACGAAATGATATGTGAAGTTTTAAATTTATTTAGAAAATTTATTGAAGATTCATAGGGAGTCAGTTCAGAATTCCAAAATATAAAACTATTTTATTTGATTATACATTTGCCCACCAATATCAACTTTGTTGGCCCCTGAATTTAATTATAAATTTGAATAATTAGCTTTACTAATGCTATCAGTGAGTTGATTAATGAAATCTTCGTGCAAATTAATTATGAGTTGAACAACTTTTTTTTAGCAAATTATGAGTTATGCAATTCTCTATTAGCATTTGGGATTCAAGTAAGACTGTCAATGGGCTCAAACAACCTGGAACCTTGACTCGATTGAAGCTAAAATTTTTGAATTCGAGCTTATGTTTTTTGAAATTTGGATTGAAATCAAATCCAAAATTTAACAAATTATAGGCTTAATTCGAAACCCAAACTCATCTCGAAAAAATTAGAATATAATTTTAAATTCAGATTTGAAATTTGAGTTTCGGTCTTAGACTCGGACTTGCTAGTGGCGGATTCCTGTTTGACCTAATTACACCCTAGATTTAGGATTAGGGCTGACAATAAGCTCGAATGGATAAAAAATTCAGCTTGGATCAAAATTTTCGAGTTTAGGCTTGTGTTAGCCGAACACCAAATCATCCCAACAGCTCAAGCTCATGGGATATGAGTCTTTTTCACTATATCTATTGGATTCTATCTATCCAATATTCGATATGGGACTAGTTCATCACACCTGACATTATAACAATCTCCCCCTTCAGGTGTGATTTGACCACATCAATTTAACACTCTTAATTAAAAACTCTTTTATTCGACCACTTCCACCGTGTGACCCATGTCCTCGCACTGGCCTCTAGTGCCTGTGCCCTTGCGTCAGCTTCTGGCACCCACACTTGTGTGCTCGCCATCCTGGCGCCAACGCATGTGCCCTCTCTCCGGCCTCAAGCCGGCCTCGCACGAGCGCCCGAGCTCTTGGGCCTGCACTCACACCCTTGCCGGCCTCGCGCCCGCGTCCTCTCGCCGATCTTTGCCATGAGACTAACATGTGACTCAATTCAGTCGCATCATCGCGGTAATTTTTGGTCTTAAGAGTTTGCACAGCTTCGAACCTGAAGCTCTGATACCACTTGTTGGGGAACCACAAGAGCATCAAACCAAATCCATATAGTGAGCCGGACACCAAATCATCCCAATAGCTCAAGCTTATGGGATATGAGTCTTTTTCACTATATCTATTGGATTCTATCTAACCAATATTCGATATGGGACTAATTCATCACACCTGACATTATAACAAAAGTATTGTGCTTCAAATTTGGACTTAGCAAAACTAGAGCCCAACTAGTCCGATTACACCCCTAAATTCTATTCAAAATCATGTTAATGAACATTGGAATTATATCCACATTTAATTACTTGTTGGGATTCGCAACAGAAGGTTCACAAATTACTTTATTCTTAGACAACATAAGAAATGAAAAGTAATATAAAATAAAAAAATAACAAGAAAAAACACAGCGATATATATTGTTTATCCAAAATTGGGTTACGTCCACGAGAGAATCAAGAAATCCATAATCAAAAGGCTTTATAGGAGTTTATAACAAAGACTGCACTCTTTTTTACTCAACTAAACTCTTTCACTAAGTCTTGGTAACGTCACCATTTTCAGAGAAAATCTCTAAGAGAATATCACGAGAAACCACCATGAGTGACCACCATTAAACACTATAAAGACACACACATAAGAGTCAACATTCTCTCGCTTTCTCTTCTCTCTATTATTCTCTCTTTATTTCTCTCTAGTTCAACCTCAATACTACTCTGCATCTAAACTCTATATATTATAGTATATTTTTAGACCCTTATTAACTCTGAGTTTTACTCTAATTATAACTCTTAATATTACAAATCAATTATAAGTCTGAATTCGACTTTGAATTCTTACTTTAACTCAAACTCTAATCTAAGTTCGACACACCTAAAATTCAATAATTATCTCAATAATTATAAGATAAATACATTTGATAATTTACTTTTTGGTACCACATTAGTACGTCATTAAAAATAATGAATGTAAATAAATAAAAGTAAGTTTGAGTTGTTAAGAAATGATGATCAATGTGTGTGCTCATCTATGATTGACATGACAATATATGATTATATATATGTCTAGGAATTGGCGGATCTTAATATGCTTTAATAAACTTATTATTAATTTAACAGACTAACTTTTAAATATATTTAATATAAAAATTAGCAAATGTTGACGTGTTTCGGCTTGTATCAAGTTTGTGCATACTAGACACATTGACAACTCTAGTGGAAAGTTAAATTTTATTTTTTTAAAAAAAATAATAATATTTGATTAGTATAATGATAATGATTAGGCAAAAAAAAGTTTGAGTTGGATGTTTACCCACGTGAGAATCAAATGTAGGTCTTTCCTAAGAATTAAATAAAAATTTTTGGGAACCGAAGGAACTAGCAATCAAACATCCTTAAGGAAAAAAGATCACTGAACACACCTCAAGGGCTATTAATGGATGTGAATATAATTAGTCAAAGGAAAAGGAGGCTTAGGATTATCATTATAGTTAAGTAAATAGGATTAGGTTTTTAATTTGATGACTTTTTTGTTTGATTAGAAATTCGTTTTCTGAAAAATTAAATTTTTAAATACTTAAAATTTTGAAAATTTAAAAATTTCTTTGCAATTGGCTAGAGAGGTTTGAAAATATTTAATTTTAAAATTTTTTATTTAATTCGAGAAATTTTAATTTTAGGTTTTGAAATATTTGGGCAAATCACTGATTAAATACTCAAAAAATTTCAAGATTAATGTTAATTTTATTTTTTAAAAATATCTTAAATATCTATAGCATTTTAATTATTCAAGTTTTAAAATTAATTATTTACACTAAATTAATATCTAGAATATCTTAATTATTATAAATTTAAGATTAATTATAAAATATCTTCGATATCTAAAATATCTTAATAATTAAGAATTTAAAATTTCTAAAATATTCTTAATTTTTTTAATTATAAAAAAATTTGAGGATTAATTAAGCATGTAACTGACGTGACTTGAAAAAAAAGTTTTCGTGGGCTTTGATTTTAGATTAATTTTGCAAACAATTAATTTTTTGGACTTAATTTTTTTTAACATAAACATGTCTTAAGTAGATTGGATAAGGTTTAGGGAAAAATTTGAGACCCATATAAAGTTTTAAAATTCCCAATATTCCCCTTTCACTTTTGAATTTTCCAATTAACCCTTAATAAATAACTATCTGAGTCAATTTTAATCAAAAATTAAATTTAATCAAAATTCAATTAAAATATATAATTGAATACCATTAGATTATGATCCAAATATGGGCCTTAATTATGTCTGAATTACAGTCAAATTTAATTAAAAATTGAGTTTAATTTGTATTTAAATTATTAAAAAATTTGGGCTCAAATTAAAATGGATTAACTCAGCATGATATTTGAATCAAAATCGCCCTAAAGTTCATTAATGTCTAGGTCAAAATGAAAATTATATATATATTTTACAGATATATCCATGGCAAGACTTTTCTAACAAATAAGTTTCTAGAATAAAAAATTTTGTGAATAAATTTCTCAAAATTTTATATTCTCAAATAAATCTTTGAAATTTCTAACTTTCATAAATAAACTCTTAAAATTTTTGACTTTTACAAATAAACTTCTCAAAAATTTTTATATATAAATAAGTCTAAATTTTATTTAAAAAAGATCTTGAAAGTTTTAAAATTTTATGAATAAATCTTTTCCGTAAAAAAACCCTTATAACTTATAAACTTATACTTTGGTTTAAATTTTAGGAAAATTTGTAAATAAACCCTGAAAATTCAATAACAAAAGATGATACATATTCTGAATCTCTTCATTACAAAAATAAATTCTAGTTAAAGAAAATTACATACTAATCACAATATTTGACAATCCAATCCAATTATAATCAAAATCTAATATATTTTAAAATCAACCCAATTAAATATATGATATCAAATCTCCATGAGCTTATAAGACTAGTGAAAACCAACAGAGATGAGACAAAGATAGAAAAGAGAATAAAATGTGGAGATGATTGAAAGGCCATTATTGAAGAGTTCATCAAGAAAAATTAAAGATTAAAGATTGAAGAGGTGAATTATTTTTCCTCTTTATGTTCTACTCTCCCGTGGACCATCAAGCTGTCCTACGCTACTCCACCAGCCTGCACTGTGCGGCCTGCTCCCCATGCTCATTGGTTGTTGTTCCCATCTCTTGCTGCCTAGATCTGACTGAGGAACCCTCACTTTTGCCATGATCCGTTGTCCTGCTCCACACACCTGTGCTTACACCCCGTTAGAGACCTCGTGCCCAACCACCTCACTAGCCACCAACCCTTTCTTTCACCCGATCACCGTCATTAGAAGCCAAGCCTAGCCAGAGACGGCCGGCCCTAACATGTTCTAATGTTAGGTGTGATAAATTAGTCCCACATCAGATATTGGATAGATGAGGTCCAATATATATAGTGAAAAAGACTCATATTCTATGAGCTTAAGTTTTTTAGATGGTTTGATGTCCGGTCCACTATATTATTCCGCTTCGACACTCTTTCGGCTCCCCCAACAAATGGTATCAGAGCTTCAGGTTTGAAGTTGTGCAAACTCTTAAGACCGAAATTACCATGATGGTGCAACTGAATTGAGTCGCATGTTAGTTTCTTTTAAAAAAACAAAAGAATGAGATAAAAATCCGTTGGTATGGGTCACACGGTGGAACTAGTCGAGTAAAAGAGTTCTTGATTAAGAGTGTTAAAATTGATGCGATCAAATCACACCTGAAGGGAAGATTGTTATAATGTCAGGTGTGATAAATTAGTCCCACATCGGATATTGGATAGATAGGGTCCAATATATATAGTGAAAAAGACCCATATCCCATAAGTTTAAGTTTTTGGGATGGTTTGGTGTCCAGCCTACTTTATTATTCCGCTTTGATACTCTTTCGGCTCCCCCAATACTAGCCATCTCCTTCTCGATCTGTGACCCTGAGTCAATCGTCCCCACCTCCTCTCTGCTTCGATCCCAAATCTAGGGTTGTTCCACCAAGACCTCTGCCATGGAGAAGTCCTGCATGCTTCTCGCCCACTTTGATAAGTCGATGCTAACATTGGCGAACAAGAGCAAGGAGACACTCGAGGGTAGCGACGTTGAGGCCACAGTTGACACAATAAAGAAGGCTGTCGTGCTCCTCCTCAATGCTTCTTGTGCCATCCTCTGCTCTAAGCCACTAAGCTTCACTGCCTCTCAGCCCTTCATCCACCCATTCTGCCTCACCCGACTACCTCTTTGACCATGGCACCACCTGAGCTCACCAAACTCAGGATACCCATAGCCTGACTTGCCTCCTTCGACCATGGCACCACCCGAGCCCGCCATTGTCGGAGAAGTGGCTGGATTTGACTACAATCGGTCGAATTCGGCTGAGAAATGGGGAAGAAGACCCGGGGAGGAGTAGATCAAAGTTTAGGAAAGAGGCCAGCCATGGTTGAAGAAAGAAGACGAGGAAAACTAGTAATCAGTGCAAATATATCGATATCATATATTTGAAATAGATATTTTACATAGTTTTCCTAGGCATAGTTTAAAGTATCAATGCAAATTTAATCACCAAAGGTTTTAGAAATAGAAAATTAGAATATATTACTATCTTCCAAAAAGGAGTTAGTGTTGAAATCAATTCAAACTCAAATTGAAATTAAATGTTGAACTGATTTCGAACCAAACTCGAACCCGAATCATATTAGTCTTGATGAAACTAAATAGAGTCAAATTTGGTCCTATCGGATTTGTTGAACCTTCAATGATACTCTATGGCCATGGACAATAGGTGATATTACCATTCTGACTTAAACCAAAACTAGCTCGACTGGAAGTAAATTAGATTAAAATAAGTCCTATTGGATACGTTACAAAAGCCTTTGACAATACTTTGAATCTATACCCAATCCCTAACCCATTGGTGATGCACCATATCAAAACAGTTGGATACTAACATGATATAGGACAACTACATCCTTTTTACAGTAAAATTAGAGATTCAGTCCAAATTGAATTTCAACTTCAATTAGGATCTGTCAAGATTCGTACAACTACAGTTCAAAGACCATATCTCCTAAGATATTCATCTAAATCTAGCAAATAACTATCCGTTAGAAAGCTGAAATTGATTCTTACAAGTTTCTTATTTACTATCTTGAATAATTCAGACTTTGTATTGGTCAAAATTAGGGTTTATTTATTAGTCCGAGTCAATAACAATCCTAGCCCAATAAGGAATAAGATTTAGATATTTTTATTTAAGATTTGTTAAGTAGAACTCTTAGTAGATTCTAAGTCCTATTTTTAGTTTACATTAAGTAAGACTCTAAGTTTACTAGAGGGCTATATATACAGCCCAAGCTTGTATTAAAAAAAAGCTTTTCTATCAGTAATATTATCATATTTTAGGTTTATTTCCTTTCTATTTTTCTTATGGATTTAAGGATATATCATTGTGAGAAGATGGTGATCTTCTCCCTATCTCTCTTGCCCTCCCTAGTTGCATCAAGAAAAAGACGGTGATCTTCTTCCTACCTCTATGCCCCCTCCTCTCCTGTTGCATTAAGTGGATTTATCGTGGTGAGAAAACGGTACACTTCTTCCTATCCCTGGTGCCCCCTCTCTCGCAGTATCAAGTGGTATCAAAGCGATGTTGTTCCTGAGCTCAACTTCATTGATTGTAGTTGGTGGCTATAACTTCATGAACAGTGATATATGAGATTATCAAATTCAAGATTTGATCAAACAAAATTTTCTTATTTCTATCACTAGGAAGTATGAGGTTTTGAAGTATATTGAAAATAAGAATCAAGTTTGTGAATTGATTGTCAAAGAGGCTCGTGGTTCGACGTCTTGGAGATTATCACATAAGACAGCTTCTTCAAATCAGCTTTCTGATTTTCATGGATATGAAAACTTTCTCGATTGGGCAACAACTTGAAGACTTCTTTAGGTGTCTAAAAGTTCTTGAGATAATGAAAATTAAGATTGTTGAATTAAAACTCAAGGGACAAGCTTCATCATGGTGGGAGCAATTTCAATAATAACGTGCAAAAGAAGGTCATCAAAAACTCCAAACATGGTTAGAGATGTGGCATCTTTTAGAAAGAAAATTTCTATAAGAGGACTACTTTATTTATTATGAGGAGGTACGCACCAAATTGAAGTATGAGATTCACGAAAGGATAAAATTCGATCTAGCTTCTCAAAAATTTTAAAAGAAACTCACAAATTACGAGATAAATTATTCAAATGTTAGTATTATCATGAATTCTACTATAATTTCTTCATATACACTTTATTCCTCTATAATGATGAATGCCAAAGAAGAAGATGATAGTGGAAAAGTAATTCTAAATACCTTTCCTATGGATGAAGTAAGTCTAAATAAGGATTTGTACATGCCTACTAATAGTTCTTAAGAAATTTTTAATTTACAAGAGAAGTCATTAGCACATATTGAGAATTTCAATCGAATATGTAAAGTTACTAGTGATACAAATCACAATATTATCTTTGGAGAGGACCAATTATCTCATCCAAAATTCACTAGTGAAGATGTGAAAATGTCACAAAATTTTTCACCACTTAAGGATGATGAAATAATACCTGATTTGAGTTGTTATTCACATACCCAAAAGTTTATTATGATTACTCGAGGTGCAAAATTGAATATAAAAGTCTATAGGTCATAAAGATTATTTTAGGGATTGAGCAGAGGCAAACAGGTTGAGTCATTGGAAAAACAAGAATCAAACAAGTAATATATTTGGGTAAAGTCTAGTTGGACTTCATCATCAAGTTTTATACTGGAAAAAGTTCAAGAGGAGCAAAATTGCAACAATAAAGACTTCAATATTTGACTTGAGGACAAGTCTTTTACAAGTGGAGGGATCTGATGTAGGACAACTACATCCTTTTTATAGTAAAATTAGAGATTCAGTGTAAGTTGAATTTCAACTCCAATTATGATCCGTCAAGATTCGTATAGCTGCAGTTCGAAGACCATATCTCTTAAGATATTCATCCAAACTCAGTAAATAACTATCCATTAGAAAACTGAGATTGATTCCTACAAGTTTTTTATTTATTATTTTGGATAATTCAGACTTTGTATTGGTCAAAATTAGGGTTTATTTACCAGTCTGAGTCAATAACAGTCTTAACCCAATAAGAAATAAGATTTAGATATTTTTGTTTAAGAAATGTTAAGTAAAACTCTTAGTGGATTCTAAGTTTTATTTTTAGTCTACATCAAGTAGGATTCTAAGTTTACTAAAGGGCTATGTATACATTCCAAGCTTGTATCAAAGAAAAAAAAAGCTTTTCTATTAATAATATTATCTTATTTTGGGTTTATTCTCTTTCCATCTTTCTTGTGGATTCAAGGATCTATTATTGTGAGAAGACGGTGATCTTTTTTCTATCTCTCATACCCTCCTTCGCTGCATCAAGAAGAAGATGGTGATCTTCTTCTTAACCCTCATGCCTCCTCCTCTCTCGTTGCATCAAGTGGATTTATCGTGGTGAGAAGACAGTGCTCTTCTTCCTACCCCTCGTACCCCCTCTCTCACTACATCATAACATGCTCAAAGTTATTTGCCACACTTCAAGTTGGTTAACTCTAGAAGCATTTGATGATGCACCTCTCAAGCTAGTCAACTTCAGAAGCAATTTACGATGCACTGCTCAAGCTAAGTTAACCCTAGAAGTAGTTGACAATGTATCCTTTAAGCTAGTCAATCCCAAAAATAGTTGGCGACGCACCCTTCAAACTAGTCAATCCCAAAAATAGTTGATAACGTGTCCTTTAAGCTATTTAAACCCAGAAATTATTGATGATGTACTTTTCAAGCTAGTTAACTACAGAAGCAGTTGATGATATGCCCTTTATGGTAGTTAATCCCAGAAGTAGTTGATGATGTGTCCTTCAATAGTTAGCCCCCAAAAGTAGTTAACGATACAACCTTCAAGTTAGTCAATTTCAAAAGCAGTTGACGATGCACCCTTCAAGTTAGTCAATCCTAGATGCAGTTGACAATATAATCTTTAAGGTAGTCAACCCCATAAGTAGTTGACGATGCATCCTTCGAGGAGTCAATTCCAGAAGTAGTTGATGATGTACCTTCAAATCCCAATAGGGTTTATAATATAAGTCAAGACAGTCAGCCTTACCTATGAGCACATTATTAACTTTAGTCAAAGACTAAGTCAAGACTTTTTTAAGCCGAATGTCACATGGTTTAGCACATGGGGGTGGGACAGCAGCACCTACCAAAGCCCCCTTTATCACTTCCTATCTTTTCTTTGTTTTTCTATTATCCTCTTGCATTCTATAATTCTATCTTAAATTTTTTTTAAAGTGAGGACATGTCTTTACTTAAGCCATGTATCTTTTTCAAAATCAATCAAATTATATTTTATTTTTTGCTTTTTGTATCTCTATTTTATTAGTTAGGTTTCTTACTTTAGGAGGTTCTTGATATTGTCGAGGTAATTAACAATAGAAATTTGTGTCTGTTGGAAGTCAATATTTTCACAATACTTAATAGTGCATTTCAAATTAAACAAAATTTGATTTATGATTCGAGATCACTCTCGAAGTCTTCGCTATTTCGAGCCACCGAAATCGATCTCACAGTGACTATATGCAAAAAGAAGCTCTTGTTCCTAACTAAGTTTGTAAACATATGAAATTACCATTTTTCCCTTGTGTAGTTCTTTTAAAAAAAACTAATTTTTAGGGTTGAATGAAAAATGATAGTTCAGTTCTTGTTTTGAGGAACCCATGCTATGATCTTGCTCCAACACTCTCTTGCTCTCGCTCTGCTATTGACCATCATTGTTTTGGCTTCTATTGTTACTAACATTTGTGTCTTACCTAGAGATTGCGGTCAAATGGTAGTATTGCTACTTGAGGTCCCCCATGGCTTGGTCACCTCTAATGCCCACAACATACAAAAAAAAGGTTTAAATCACTCTGATTTTTTTTTTAGTTGTGGTGGTTAGGACCAAATTTGGGATGTTGATCTCAAATTGGAAGATGATAAAGAAGTGAATTTAGGGATGGAATTTGGATGGTTCATGCATCCTAATTTAATGGAAAATGAGTTGTATTAGTAAATGTGGGCTATTTGGTTTTGTTTGTAAGACTATAAATAGAGTGTTATGCTTAGCGCCTAAAATTAATGGTGTTGAATAGAATGTGACCCTCTTGTTAACAATTTGGTTGTTATATCATTTTGTAATGATTTTTGGTGAATTTTTGTGTACCTATTTTGTCCTTAGAATGTTTGGAAGATTAGAATTATGATGTTTAAGTGTATTTTGTACTAAAATTAGATGTATGATCTTGAAAGTCAATTGCCTTAATACTTGATGTTAGGTATTCATATATTTTAGTAGATGGTTATGAATATGGGATATTGTATTTGTGTTGTGTGGAGAAAAAATAGGATGTTTGCAAAAGTCTTAATATTGTTTTGTATAGTATAATTTTTTAATTAGTATAACTAATTTGTTTGCATATCTTAGCAATTTTGATCATATTAGAGATCTAGTATGCTATTGGATAAGTTGGCCATAGTTACAGTTTGGAGATGATGTCTCATTGATGTAACTTTCGTGATTTTGATCTCAATTTGGCAGTTAGCAAGTTTAGGAATTGGTGTGGTCAATGTGGACTAATTGTGGGAAATGAGTTATGGTGTCAAACATGGGATTTTTGTTATTATTCTGGCTAGTTAAAATTACTTGATTATGTTCAAGTTACAAAATTTGTAATTATGTCATCCTGTTTGTATTTATTTTATGTAATTTATGGTATTGGATAGAATGTGGGCTTATTGTTATAAGTTTGGTTGTTATACCGATTTCAATCAATTTTTGTAGGTGAATTTCTCTTTTATGTATTAGGTAGTTACAATTTTGGAAAAGTTAGAATGTTAGTTTACCTCATATATATTTTCTACTTATCTTAGAAGTATGATTTTTGAAGTAAATTATTCGATTATATGTTGTTAATTATTTATATATGTCATAAATGATTATGAATCATAGTTTGTATGACTATGAGAGCTTGTGTTTATGCTATGTAGAGCATATATGTGTAGTGAAACTATTTTTTATTACAATAGTTTGTTTCTATGCATATATGTGTGATTTTGATATATAAGAGATCCATAATGCAGCATGGGTTACTTATGATTCCCTAATGCAAATAATATATTTATTATATTAGTTATGAATCAAACTAATGCGAATAATTTACTTTGGTAGTTACAGGGATAAAACGGAAGACTAATTTCCCACGAATGCTACTTTTTAAGTCTCAATTATTTTATGGCAAAGCTAAAGAAAAATGCATGCTAAACACAAGTGGCTATTGAGAGTGACACTATTTTCTAGGCTTTTTGATGTCCAAGAGATGAAGAATGATAAGCCTCTACTTAACTTGATACTGAGGAACTTATAGCAAGAAGTAGGGTGGTTTTTCCCTTGGTAGGAAGGCATTCAAGTTTAGATCCAAGGTTGTGTATTTGCTGTTAGGCCTTCTATATGAATGACAAAAAGTCAAGCTCATAGTCAGCAAGTGTGAGAAGTCACCATTCAAGGTACATAACATTGTCATCTAGTGTTGACAAGCACAGGGAGAATGTGGTCAAGTTGCTAGTGGGAAGCATCAGTGTTGGTGATGAGGAGGACCTTGTTAGGACTTTGGTGGTGTATATTTTTGGTTTTGTATTATTCTGGAACTCAGGTATGAATGGCTCACCTTGGGTATTGTAGTATATGGAAGATATTCATGTTATCAAAAAATATGCTTGGAGCCAAGCTATTTATGCTGGTTGATAGAGGGCATACCAGGGTACCAAGCACAATGAAGTGGCTATGGGCTAGGGATAATGATAAAGAGGGTAAAGTTGGTTATCCAGAGGATGCAACTATTTGCTTCTCTTATGGTTTGAAGAGACGAGCACAAGACAAAAATAGAACGTATTTGATGTCTACTCTTAGTTCATTGCATATGAGAGTTAGATGCCCAATGGTTCACAAGCATTGAAACATAATTTGCAACTTTGCACATTGAGTAGGTTTAACCATTGTTTAGAATTTGTTTTGTCAAATTTTTAGTCATTATATCATTGATTTGTTTACATGGTAATGTAAGCATTTATATTAGTCTATTTCTAAGCACTACATATGATAATTGAGCAGTCTGATAGATTAGCGGCCACATTATACTATACTTGTGTAGTTTAGGTTGCAAGTGAGTATATTTTGGTAGTTATAATCACATAGACCCCTATTAATATATTTGAAAAAGATGTTTGAGCATGTTGATTATCATAATTATGTTTATTTCCATGCTATATTATTGTTGTTTGGAAAAAAATCTCAAACTACAAATGATGTGCATGAGGTTGAGGAGCTTGAGCCAGATGAAGTTAAGAAGGACCTATTCTTATTTGTTCCATTGTGGAGTCACCCAATCCATCTAGCATGCCCATGCAAAGTTGTTGTTTGGCTTCCATTGCTAGGGTGTCCGCTATAGTTGTTGATCCACCATGTTTGGGTTGTTATAATCTATAGAAGATAGAGGAATACCAAAGTGCATTGGAGCAAAAGATTGAGAAGGATATGAAACCAAGCAAGATGTGGTCTAAAGAGAACATGGTTCAATTCAAGAAAATGGAGGAATGTGTGAGTTCCTTGGAGCAAATTTTGGTCAATTTCTTTAGGGAGCTAGCAAACACTCTTTTACCTAAGCTGTTGGACCTGCGTAGATTGAGGAAACCCTCAAAACAAAGAATATAGACCAAAGTAGGCTCGGAATGCATCAGAAGTAGAGAATATAGACCTAGGAACTGTTGAGTTATCGAAACCTGTGTAGCATGGTATTTGACTTGAACTACTCTATAGTTGATTTTGACACTATCATAGTCATTATGGAATCGACAGAAGCAGATGTTGGAGAGGAAATCCAACCCACCCCTCTGACTCAAGAATCATCAAAGAAAGGTCATTGCATGAACAGGTAACTACATTCATATTTGGTTCTAACTGATCATATTATTGGATATATAATTGTTTTATTGTACTTCTACGTGTATTGTTGTGTTTGACTTTATGTTGGTAATTACTTGTCTAATTTTCCTCTCACTTTGTGGAACCTGAATATCATCATGCAATTATGGATGTTGTTGATGCTTGAGACAGGGGCATGAGGATGAAGCACAAGGTGACAAATGAAGAATACCCCAAGTAAGTTCATGAAGGGAAGAAGAGCAAAGAGGACAAGATCAAATAGTAGATTTGTTAAGGACATATTGGTGGAAGAGGACCAATCTTAGAAAGGTGTTGAAGGGGAGGGGAGCCTCCCAAAGAAGGTAATTGTTACCCATGAGCAGAAGGAGTTGAGGAAGAATTGATGAAGGACAACTAACAAAAAAGGCTTGTAGATAACACACCAAAGAATCCCTCAGAGAAACAAGTGAGGGTCTGAAATCTACCACTTTCATTGAAATACAAATGCATGTTGACTCTATAAAGGTAATGAAAGAAGAGTTCTACAATTCAGGCACTCTAAATGGACTTGACCTACAAGATGAGAAATGGTTGGAAGCAATCCAGCTATTCCTGCCCAATGTGATTGATGAGCAAGTTCGTGTATTATTACATGGTTTAAAAACTTTTACTTACAACATCTCATGTTGGCATAGTCTTCTTCTGAATTATCCAAAATAGCCTTCTTCTGACTATGTTAGGGCAGATCTTTGCCTAATAAAGTGCTTCTACTTATATTATCACCAAATTAATCGTTATATTTTGCAAATGATCATTTTTATTGTTTTATGTTGATTGAGATACCTAAACCTTCACTAATCTTGCAGGAATCCTATATGGAGATCTCACACTCTGTTTATCATAAGGAGGGTCTTTCATGAATTTTTATTCAGAAAATTCACATCCGAAGACATTATTGATTGCTATGTTTGTATTCTTGGGAGCATATAGAGTTTAGCCCTAAAGCCCATATACACTCTACTTTTGTTTACTCACAGTTGATGTGAGTGTTCACAGGAGCACTATGCCTTGGGTTACTATTGATTGTATCATTGTTAGATATTAAGGAGAGACTCACTTCGATACCACTTGACTAGCAAAAAGTGTGAAAAATGAGAAAACACTATCACCTTCATTAAGAACTCTTTGAATCCACAAAAAAGAGAGAAATTCGCTAAAATAGAACTTTTATTGAAAATCAAAAATTGCCCCCACATCTATAGGATTCGAATCTATTTATATAATTATCATAAATCATAAATTGAGTAGGTATCTAGCTTCCCAAATTTTAAATTGAAAATAAGTCAGCTTGAACTTTAATTGGGTTGATAAAAATTCTAAATAAGTCAACATAGGAAAAGAAAAACTTAAATAATAATTCATTCTTGTCAAGTCCTAAATTGAATAGGATTCAATTTAAAATCGTTATTGAGTTGGTGAAATCTGATAATAAGACCTAAGTGACTCAAATTGTGAGATATTCATGATTTCATAATAAGATAAATATCAACATAGGAAAGTACTAAATAAGATAAATTTTAATTTAAATAAAAGAATAAAATAGATCATTCGTCATGAATTTTTTATTTTCAAATTACCTTCTTTTGATTGTAGAACTTTTAAACTCAGTTTTTTGAGTGTCCTACATTACTCAAAACACACTGTCTCTTATATACGAAAGATGCATAATATATATATCATCACTAAACCAATGTTTTAAATGTTATTTTAAGAAGTTGAAACAATGACTTTATTATATATGGATTATGTTCTCTTCATTTAATATAGGTCATTAGTCTTGATTGTTTGCCATTAAAAGCAATTATATATATGACTTTAAACTTTGATAAAAAAATAATATTATAGTTAAAGATGTTAATTTAACTCAAGATTCTGAAGCTACTTAAATTTGATTTTTTTTATTTAAAAGATGAGCTGAGTTTGACTGCTAAATTAAATTCATTTTCTTAATGAGCTAAACTCAATAAAAAACCGGTTCAATAACTCAATTTAATTTTTTATTATTTATCAAACGAGTTCAAACTGAGGTGAACTCGCTCAAAGTCAATTCGTTTACGCTCTTAATTATAGCTCGGGAAAAAGTTATTACCTAATATGCGACTGTATAACAGAATATAAGCTGCTGATACCTAGATCTAGGATTCACATAAGTAGATGGACCGAAGATTCTGGATATAACGCAGTTTACTCATCCATATGAACATCTACAGGCTAACAGGATGAGCATCTACAAGCTAACAGGCTGATAGTTTGTCTCCTGAATTCCGTCAGCCGGACACCTTTGCCCAAACCGCCTCTACTTTCTACCAAATCACGAAATTACCCTCTCCTTTTCCCTTCCCTCTCCATCCCAAGCAACCACAACATCCCAGAAGCAACCCTTCCATTGACTCCCGTTCTCGGTCTCCTTCATCGCCGCAATGGCGATCTTCGTCGCGACGAGCCTCCCTCCCTCCTCCTCTTCCTCCCCTCCGGCGCCGTACTCGCCGGCGCCAATATACGCGCGACGGCAATCACCGCCGACTCCCGCTTCATCATCCCCTCCGGCGCTGTCGAGCTCGCGATCTTCGACCTAGTGCTCTCCGACCCCGGCCTACCCTGCGCCTCGCTTTCCCAGCTCGGCTTATTCCTTCCTCTCCACCCACGACGTCTGGATCCTCATCCTCTAGCAGCTCCACAACCCTGAGATGTCCTGCCCCCTCGACTCCCACCTCGTCCCACCCCTCTTTCTCTTCTCTTCCCTCGCCGCCACACCACACCCCCCCACCCCCACCCCCCCACCCCCCCACCACCCCAACCCGCTATTCTTCTCTTTCTCCGCCGCTGCCAACTACTCCGACCCCGGCCAGTTCACCCTCGTCTTCGCCAACTGCGCCCCCAACCTCAAACATCTCAATGACGGTCACTTACCAGATGTACAATTTCGATCCCAAGTCCGGCTGCCGGACCTACCTCTCCGCCGGCTTCGGCGGCCTGCCATCATCTACTTCTTTTTTCTTCCTGATCTACGGTTCCCTCGTCGCGCTGGATCAACCGCGCTAAGGCTTTGCGAATCCACCACTTCATGCTCGCGGTTCTGGTCTTCAAATAGCTCAATCTTCCCTGCGAAGCCGAGGGCAAGGCCTTCATTGAGCGCACCGGGAGCGCGCTCGGGTGGGATGTGCTGTTGTACTTCTTCAGCTTCCTCGGGGACATCACGATGTTCCGTCTGCTGGTGTTGCTAGGCACCGGGTGGTCTTTTCTCAAGCCCCATCTGCAGGGAAAGGAGAAGAAACTGCTGATGGTGGTGATCCCCCTCCAGATCCTGGCCAACACCGGGCAGGTAGCTCTGGATGAGACGGAGAAGTTCGCACCGGAGTGGATTGCTTGGCAGCAGGTGTGCTTACTCGTGGATGTCATTTGCTGCTGCGCCGTGCTATTCCCGTTTGTTTGGTCGATCAAGATTCTCTGGGAGGCGGCAAGGACTGACGGGAAGGCGGCGGTGAACTTGACGAATAATGGTTGAGGAAGGCATAGTCCTTTCAAACTTCAGGTGGCATTAGATTTTGATGCCTTCGGTTAATCTTGATATTGCTTGTAAGAATAGGTGTTTGTTGTCCTGTAATTAGTGTGCACTTTGTCCTTTTTTTTGCATGCCTGAAATATCATTTTTCCCTATTGCTTAAGCTCAAAATTGTAATCCCTATCACTTTAAGGGCCTGTTTGTTTCAATTTCCTTTCCCCGGAAACGGGGGAATTGAGGGAATTGGGAGCCCAATTCCCTCAATTCCCTTGTTTGTTTCAATTCCAAAAGCCCGGAATCGAGGGAATCAGCCGATTCCCAATTCCCTCGATTACTCCTTTCATTTCCTCTCGAAAACGACGGGAAACCGTGATTTCCCGTGTTTTCCCGATCTCGTCTCTCTGGCCTTTCGTCCCCGATTTCGAACGAAAATTTCAGATCGAGGTCATCTTCCCCGATCTCCTCTTCCCCGATCTCATCTTCACGAAAATTTCAGATCCTCTTCCCCGATCTCATCTTCACGAAAATTTCAGATCGAGGTCGCCTTCCGTCTCTTGTCTTCCCGATCTTCCCCGAGCTCGTCTTCACGACCGCTGCTCCGGATCGTTCCCCGAGCTCGTCTTCACGACCGCTGCTCCGGATCGTTCCCCGAGCTCGTCTTCACGACCGCTGCTCCGGATCGTTCCCCGATCTCGTCTTCTCGACCGCTGCTCCGGATCGTCTTCCCGATCTTCCCCGATCTCGTCTTCACGACCGCTGCTCCGGATCGTTCTCCGATCTCGTCTTCTCGATCGCTGCTCCGGATTGTGTTCCCGATCTTCCCCGATCTCGTCTTCACGAGCTTCCCGATCTCGTATTCCCGACGGCCATCCCGACCGCTGCCCCAATTGCGGCCCGACGGCCCTCCCGACCACTGCCCCGACCGCTGCCCTGACCATGGCCCGACCGCTGCCCTGACCACGGCCCGACCGCTGCCCCTGTTCTTCACGAGTTCTTCACTATCATCGTGAAGCTATTTTGGTTGGATTACTAAGCTTTACGGTTCTGCCGTAATTTTCAGAGAAGCTGGAATCCGGAAAATTCAACCAATCGGGTTCCAAATTTGATAAAGGTATTATTTTTACTCAATTTTTTATCTGTTTTGATGATTTTTTTTTTGGTTGAATTACAGATGATCAGGTTGGGAGAGCGAGAAACAGAGTGTTTTATTTGCAGAAAACACTTATATTGGTTCTTCATTATTGCCGTAGATAAGGAAAACACAGAGAATTGTATGAAATCACGGGTCCATGGAAAGAAGACATGTTGTTTTTGTTTGTTAATGAGCTAAAATCCTGTTCTCTTTATATCATAATGTTTGTACATTGCCGACATGATTTAGATTTGATGTTAACTTTGATCATCCAGTATGTTTTAATCATAGTAGGTTGATGTTTTTGATTCTCTGATAGGAAATTTAGAGTAAGTTTCAAAAATTTTGGTTGTATTTTACCTGTTTATACAAAAACGAGGCTTTATGAATGAGTTTTTTGATATGATTTGTTTGATATGATACTTGTTCTTTATATTAAATATGTATGTATTATTATACTGGTTTGTTTGATATGATACTTGTTCTTTATATTAAATATGTATGTATTATTATACTTGTTTACTAAAACCTATATTATTGTTTAAAAGGTATGGACTCAGATGGATATGAAGCGTTGGGCTCCTCCAACTCAATTTCTGACAGGAGTCCTAACTTGGAAGTAGCAGTTGCGCAACAAAGAACAACCAACGCCAGGATTCATAGATCACATAAACTGTGGTCTAAAAGCAACTCCGAGTTTCTTATTAATTTTTTGGTTGGACAAGTGCATGCAGGTTTAAAGCAAGACAAGTCTTTCAAGAGGCAAGCATTTGTCGCAGCTGCAAATGCTGTGAATGCAGAGTTCAATACTGAGTTCAACGTTGATAATGTTGAAGGCCATTATAAGAAGACATTAAAGAAGCGAGTTGCAGTCATTAAAAAAGTACAAGACTTCAGTGGGGTAGGGTGGATTGAAGATGAGAAGATGATCACAGCATCCGGACAAGTCTATGTTGATATCATAGCGGTAAGAAAGAAATATATTTTTTCAAATTTTTTTAAATATATTATCAGTTTAGGTTGCATCTAATATATTTTTATCCTAATCTTACAGCAAATTCCGGAAGCTAAACAAATTTTGAACACACGTATACCCTTTTACGAGGAGTTGCTTCTGATTTGTGGATCAGACTATGCTACTGGCAGTATGGCTAAATCTGCATTTGACAATTTTGGAGAAGATTTTAATAGAGAGGAGGCTCAACAACAACATTCTGTACACGAGGATACTCAGAATGCAGCTGATAGAGAGGGACCTTCTACCAACTATGCTACTGGTAGTCAGTCGAAAGGTAAACAACAAGCCTCTTCTTCAGAGAATACATCGAGGTCACGTAAGCGCAAGGGCAAAACTCTTGATCAGAGGATGATGGAAGAGTTGATGATCACCATGCGTCAAGTTGCATCCTCCCTTCAAACAGCTGGAAAGGATTCTTGGAAGAAAGCCTTGTATTCAACTTTGATGAAGTTCAAGGGGGAACGATTTAGTAAGCCTTTTCTGAAACTTGCATGTAGGCGTTTACATGAGGACGAGATTGATGGCATGACATTTGTTGATGGTATGACTGATGAGGACAGAATTGAGTGGCTTCAGGAGTTTATGGATGATATAAGTATATAGTTATATATTTTGTAATGATCTGTTAAGTTAAACTATGTATTTAACTATCTTTTGAGCGGACTTTTGTATTACCTTGCTAAGATGTCTTTTGTAATATATTAAGTTGTCTCTGTAGTACATACAAATCATCATAATATTTATTGTGCTATTTGTACATATAGTGAAACTGAAATCCCTTCATTTTTCGGTCTTTTTGTAAAATCTTATTAATTTTTAAAATTATTTCAATAATTTTAAAAATTAAAATATTTTCTTAATCAAATTACTTAAATATTAATTATTTTCAAAAAAAAATAATTATATATTTTTTATGTTTATTTAACATTATTTTAGAAGATAATGAAAAAATTATATTAAATAAATCTATAATTGATTATAATAAGTTATTTACATAGTCTATTTTTTAAATTTTTTTAAAATATTTATTACTTTTTAATTATTTTTATATATTTCTCAATTCTCTACGGTACAAAAATCATACAAATACAAGAATTCAACAACTTATGGAATTGATCAATTCCATTTGTCAACCAAACAACGGAAAGGAATTGACCAATTCCCAATTCCCTACAGTAAATACTCATCCAAACACAGGAATTATCCAATTCCTTCAATTCCCTCAATTCCCCGGAATCACTCAATTCCCTCAATTCCATGATTTCTTTCCCCGGAATTGAACCAAACGGGCCCTAAAAATCAACCGTTTCAGAAGCAACCCTTGCACTTGGTCATCACGTGAACATGTTATTTAACTGTTTTACTTTTGGTGCTCAATATGTACCATTTTTAACTTTGCCAACCTTGTTCATTCAAACCCTGCCTTTCTCTTCGATCTAGACCCAGGGGATACCGGAACACCGCCCACTGGTTTCTTTTACCTGTATTAGAGACTATTTTGTGATATGCACCAAGCTAGCCGGTGAAACAAGTGTGATCAGTCTGATACTTGTTATCTGATACGGCTGTTTCTTAGTTATCTTTTGGCAGCTGACATGTTGACATATCAATCCATGATTGATAGATTTTCTTTTGGTAATGCAGACCTCTTTGCATCATTTTAATAATAGTTTTATGTTCTAATTTACGATTATTAGCTTCTTAGTCCACTTCTTCATTGGATTAGCTTCAGTTCAGTTGGTATTTTCTTACGATTTGCATTTTCTTACATGGTTGTGTAGCATGATTTTGTGCGCTAATCTTCATTCTTGGTGCTACCGGATATTGGTTTCTGGTATATTGTGGCGGTTTACATCTATGCTTCTATATACAAGAGATCAGCCTGCTGTTTTAGTATTTCACTATTTTGTGTTTTGTCCTGCCTTTGGTATGTGTTGATTTTTTATGTAAAATGAGCTGTTGGTTTTGTTGACCTTTTCATAACCTGTTCAACAATGATGTGACTGACCGCTAAGTTTTTGTGCTTATCCTCTTCATCATTGCCTTTCCATATTGTTTTTTCTGCTTTTTTCTCTTAAATAGATCTCGCCACTGCATCCTTCTATGTAATCTTCATTGGTCAGGAAGTTCAGTTAACGTAATGTTTTGGCATTTTTTTGGTTGCTGTTGGGTCTACCTTCCTTGGCTCCGAGATGAAAATCACATTTTGTTTTCTGATGATAACATCCTATAGCTTTATTCACTGATGAATTATGTGCCTGATTCAGTTGTATTTACAATTGTTATTACTTTTAATATGCGAAGAAAAAGTACTATTGTGATGGTCTACAAGTTCACATATTTGACAAATAGGTTTAGGATAAGGTTTGCAACTAGAGAATGTGATTTTAAATTTGGAAAAAAAAAAAGCCCCGCAAAATTTTCATCTTTAATTTCTCCGTCAATCATTTTTTTTGTGTGAAGGTTCGAAAAAACACAATAGAAAAGATAAAACATTATAACTATAGTTTAAGATTTTTGTTAAATAATTTATTGAAAATAAATTGTAAGGAAATTTTTAACAAGAAGAGCCAAGAAAATGTTTACTGATTCAATTTGCATATTTCCTTTACTTTTCACCAAAACATGTTCTTTATCAATCAGGAGTCTATACTTGATTTTTGGTATATTGGATAATGACAAGAAAAAATTGGGATTAACAATATACAAATAAAGTTGTGACCTTGTTATTTATATAGGTCCAATATATGTGAATTAAGGTATGTTTTTTCACATGCATTAGTTTTTTAGTGATAAAAAAGTCTCTAATTTTTGTTTTTATTTTTTGTAAGATTGTATTAGTTTGATTAATAGAATACTAAGTTGATGTTAAAGCTCCAACTGATATGACTCATGCTTTCATAGATGCAAAGGTATCACAAAAAATGTGTTAGGCATAGTTGATACCGATCTTATGTTTATGTATGTCTTGGTTGGATGGAAGGAGTCAATAATAACTTTATCATTTTGAAGGATGCTATTTTTTGACTTGCACCTGGAAGACTGAAACAGATTGAAGGTAATAATTCAAAGTTATAAACATGTGGGACATTCATGATTGTTGTTGTAATTATTTTCGTTCTTGTTCTAAATAAATACTACTTTGTGGATGCAAGAAAGCTACACCAACCATGGTCAATTTTATTGCACTATACATATGTATTGAGTGTCATATGAAGGAACAAATAGAACAGTCACCACAAAATGCAAAGAAGTTATTTAACTACAAATATACATCACTAAGGTTTAAAATAGTGTGCATTCAAAATATTGAAGAATTGATTAAAGATACTGAGTGAGACTCTTTTCTTCCGATTCAGCACCCAAGTAGATATAATTTTGGCATGCTATGTTCTTCACAACTACATCTTCATGGTGGATCTTAAGAATTAAACTTTAAACAAGAAATATGAAGAGGGAGATAACTCAAATGATGAAAAAGATGAACTATTATATACTGATTCCACCATCAGAGAACAGCATAAGGAGAACCACCAGTGGGTTTATTTGAGAGATTAGATAGCGACTGATATAATAGAGGATTACAATCATCGTTAGATTTTTTTTCGTATGAACATATATCTTCTCCTTAATTTATTATTTAAACATAAATTATATGCTTTTTATGTATCTTTGTTGATGTGCTTTGCATTGTAGCTTGTTATAATTTTGTGTGCTATAATAATTATTCATTGTCCTTTATATTTCTATTTATGATGATCTTGTTTGTTTTTGTTTGCTAAAACTATTATTACATTTCGTAAGAGATAAAATTTTTTGAAATTAAAGACAACAAATCCCAAGAAAGGATTAACTCGATGAGTAGGGGCTTTTCAATGATGAGTACTAACTATTTTCCTTATGATGCTATTGTCCTCCCTTGTAAGGCATGAGCTTGTTCCTTATGGTGCTTCCTAGTTTACGTGTCATGAGACGTGTTGACATATTATCATTACTATGATTTTTTGATTTATGTACTTTACTTTTATATTTAAATATTGACATATATTATTATAGTGTAAGGTTTTAAGTTTCGATATTAAGATCAGTTTAGGCACCAATTTTGATCATTTCAACCATTTCTGTCGAAACCAATCTTATTTAAGTTTTGACTAAATTATATTTTCTTTGACTATAATTTAATTATGATTTGATTATGGTTTGACTATACTTTGACTTTAGGTTTAAAAATAATCTAAAATTTATGATAAATGTGAAAAATGAGAAAATTTTCAAAAGATTGATTATAATTTTTACTATAATATTACATCTTATTTTAATTAATTTTAATTAAGTTTAATATTTATGAAGTCAATTTATCCATATTATTATATAAAAAAATAAGAAGTAAATAAAAAATAATTTGAAGAAGTTTAATAACTAACAAAAAATAAATAAAAATGAAGAGAACTTAACCATCTCATTTAGAATTAATTTACAAAATTGATGCAATTTATAAAAATAATAAATGAAATATATTTTCCTAAAATATCAAAAATATAAAGGGTAAGTTTTAAGATTCGAAAATAAGTCGTGTAAGAAAAAAAAACTTAAGCTAAATCATTTAAATCTAAATTATAAAATTAAGATATCATAAATGTATTTGTCTAAAATACCAGAAATCAATTTGTAAAACCTAAGATGTGAACCTCAGTTTTTTAGAAAATCAAAGAAAAACTTAACCTCCCTTCTAAAATCAATATTCATAATTAAAAGTAATGTATAAATAATAAATAATATATATTAGTATTAAAATTAATTTTTGGATTGATACATAATAGCTTTAACCAAAATTAAAAATCTTATTATCTTGTGTATGTTTCTCTTATATTATTTATGAAGGCTAATTATATGTCTTTCAGTTATTTTGATATCAGAATGGATGTGTCTCTTTTGTGTTATATATATAAGCTAATTATGTGCATTTCATTTATTTTATATAAAGATCGATTGTGTGTTTTCATTTATCTATATATAGGCTACTTGTGTGTCTTTATCTATGTATTTTTCATAATGTCACACCATCTTGATGCATATAAAATATTAATATAATGTTAAGAAGACTATTTACTATGTCGACTATATTTTTAATTTCTTTGCTTGTAAGAATGCTTGTATGCATTTGGTTGATGTTATATGTAATGTATTTTAATTTGTATGTTCATAACAATATTTTTATGAATGGTTTTCTCCTTATGTGGAGAAGTTTTTTTATCGACTTTGAACACTTGTGTTCACAATAACCTTATGGAAAGTATATTATTTTTCTTTTTTATTTTATTTTTTATGTGAAGCTGAAAATTTTATTTCTATATAATCACATATTTATTGTTGCATTAGAGTTTATATAAATACATAAAAAATAAATTATAGTCACAAATAAAATGGAGGTAACTTCACAAATTTGAAAATTGGTGACCATATTTCACAATTTCTCATCTAACTGAGCAATGAAATTCTAAAAATTGATGAATTTAATCAATTTTGTTTACAAATAGAACAAAGGAATTGAAGGAATTCAAAATTATTTAATTCCATCTAAAATTGCATTCAAACACCAAATACAACAAAATTGATAATTTTATCAATTTTAAGTTAGTTCCTAATTTTGAGAGTCAGAATTATTTAAATGAGCTCAAATTCCAGCGAGCAAATCAAGAGAGAAGGGGCAAATCAATTTGTGATTAATGCAAATTCGGTCATTAGAATAGCGTATGAGGCAAAGTTGTGTGAGTGGGCTCAGGCAGTAGGTCATGAAGAAGGAGAATGGAATCTTGATAGAGAGATATGTGCCTTCCTGTAGGTGCTAGGGACTTCCAAGCTTCAAAGTTGATGGGGCCCATAACTTCCAAATCAAGTTCCACAACTTTGGCAAAAAAAGTTGAAGTCGTGATACTAATTCCTATTAAAAAATCTCTTCCGACTTTCATATGGGCTTCCCCAACTTTCGCCACTTCAACAAATGCTTGATGGCATGAAAGTGTCATGACTTCAACCACTTTCATGACTTCCAGACAAACCAAACACTACCAATCAATTTCTAGCAAACCAAAGATAAAAAACCTTTATTGATTTTGATTTTATACAATGGTGACATAAATTCAATGCATACTGCTTCTTGGCATGGTACTGAATGAAAATCATATTCTAACCTTAATTATTTGACCCACTATCAAGATTCTAATTAAAACTTTAATACATTAAACTGAGAACATGATATATCACCTCCTTATCATAAAGAAATGAAAAGGGACACAAAACAAAATCACTTTCTAAAAATAAGGATATAATCCATTTTCAAAATTCTCATCATCAAACAACCAATAAATTTAATTAAACATAATATTTAATATCATCTTAGCATGAAGACATGAAAAAGAACCTAAATGAAGAAAGTTGTGACCAATGTGTGGCGGGCATAACTATGCAGCTCATACTCATATGAATCTTATCGAGTAGGGTGTCCTAGGGATATCCCTGGTGGTAGTGCCCCTCAATGACACTTGATCACATCACCATCAATGGATCCACAAGCAAGAAAGAAGAACAAAGATGATAGGTATCTAGGCTTTAGAGAAGATACATGTGGTTGCTTGTCTGAAGAGGAGAGATGGGGTGGTTGGTCGTACATGGGTTGGGAGGAGCTCATTAGTAGTTAAAGGCACCACTAAAATGGAGCAAAAGGGAGAAAGGAGAGGATGAGATTGATGATGATGGGTCATACTAAGTACAACTTAGATAGCCCTATCCATTATCAACACAAACAAAATATTACATTAATATCCTTATTTTTTTACTTAAGATATTTTTCTAAAATACCTTGAGCTAAATTCTAAAATTTATTTCTATAATGTTTAGCTAAAAATGAAATAAATGATTGAATATCATGTGCAAAACACATAATTGTGTGCTTCTAAAGAAATAGGATAGAGTAATTACAAACTCAAAAGAAACTTTCTTATTTGTATATATTAATTTTTAATTATAAACAAGGTTTTTCACATATTTTTTAGATTTGATAAAAGTAAATTTGATTTGATTTTGGAGCAAAATTATCTTTTGCTATGGTTGGAACATTACATATTGATAAATCTTTAACTTTGAATGCTTTCGATGGATTTGATGTGATTGTTTTAGAAAATTAATAGAATTCTATACTTGTTGGTGTTTGCAAAATATATAGTTAGTAATCAATTTATATAAATTAGTTATATATTCTTACACAAGGTAATAATTCAAAGCTATTTTATTGGTTTAAATGATTGGTTTATAGTTTGTCGTATTATAAAAAACAATACAATCCCAAGTTGTTCAAACCTACCTTTGCTTCCTAACCTATGTAAGCATGCATGAAGCCCATTGGGCCATATAGATAAGTCACATTTTTATTTGACAAAAAAAAGGAATATGCAAAGAAGTTGCATGTCATAATTATGTCATTAGTAACTGAATTAATTCACACGCTATACTTGTTATCCCATATTGGAAAATATCATCCCCCACTCTTTTTTATACCCTCTAACCCAAATCCCCCTTTTATTCTTCTTTTTCATTTTCCTTCTCCTCTAAATCCTAGTAGTGATGGTAGACCGCAAGCTTCACAACATTCTTCATAATTTTTCTGCAATGATCCATTAGAGGGAGAAGCAATAATAGAGCCTATTGAGTACTGAGGAAGTCATGGAGTTGTACAAGAGCGAGGTCTCTAAGCTCATTGACGATTCCAAGTATTCCATCACTAATCTCACCATTATTGTTAGTGACCAACGTGAGCAGCATGAAAAGGCCATTGCCAATGCAATTCTTCCCAAATTCATGAGGTGGGGTTTTCCTCATATTATCCATCTCTTCATTAGTCAATCTATTATTGATTGAGTTTATATGTTGGAGAAATATAAGCTTTGATGTGAAAAATTATATAGATTAATGTGAAATTATGATAGTTGATATCATGAGTTTGAATTTTTTTTTAATGGATACCATCCATGCCTTGTAAACTCGTATAAATTATGAATCATGTTTTATTTGAGGAGTTGGATTCCATCATTATGGTAGTAATTTTTATAGTCAATTTGCGCTATAGATTTCCAAATATACAACTTAAAGGGGTGAGTGCACCTAGGGGTTCACTAGATTCACCCACCTTTCTAGGCTATAAATGTAGGCATCTATGATCTAGATCCATTGTAGCAAATGCTACAATAGTGATTGAATATGTATCTTTTGATGAATTTTCTTATGATTTCATGTAGCTCTTGTTTTTTTCTAAAATAAATGTTTTGGAATTTCATGCTCAAAGAAATGAAAATTTTATTGCATTTATATTTATTAAATAGTACTATGAAGAATTGTCAAGAATATCTAAATTATTTTGGAGCTTTCCTCTTTGAGATAGTACACATTAATCTCTTGTTGATATTTGCACGTATTCAACCCCATCTTATTTTGTGATCTATAAAGTTTAAATTGGGAATTAGTATATTGTTATTATTAAATATGAGTTGAATGGTTCCATTCATAATATCAATACATCACATTTACCATGTATTTTCTATCATGTGCTTGTTATTCAAATCATGTCTTATATCCTTTCCAATTTTGGTTATTTTGATTTGAATTTTTAGGTTTTCATTATCCTTTTATTTGTTTGTTAATAAATATTATCTTGCATACTGTCTAATTTCAAGCTTTTATTATTATTATTTATTTTTTCTCTTGTTAGGTCTTTTGTGATACATACAATACAGTCAATCTTTAATCATATGTTGACATATATAATCTATTTGCAACATAGTCCATAGTCATTGCCCACAATTTTGTACGATATGTTAAGGGCCAAATACATTTTATTATATCAAAGAATTAGCAAATAGCAAACTCAACAAGCTTGGTACATCTCGAAATGAGTTATTATTGGTCATTTAAGATTTTGTGACCTGTCTCTATTTATGTTAGTTTTATAGCTTTTAAATCCTTAATAATATTATTGAATGAAATTAAATCCTTAATCAATTATATATATTATGGTGCAATTACCTAAAATAAAAATATTGTAATTATTTTGATCTATAGTAGGATATTTTATAACAATTTTAATTTGTACCACTATCTCGTATGGAGAAGTCAATTGTGTGAGTCTTATTGGCTCTTATTATTCTTATCAAATGAGAAATTTTATTTTGTAATGTCAATATTCTACCAAGAAAAAATTTTAATATGATAAATTTGGTTTTTTAGTACTAAAAAAACTATTAGCAAATTCAATCCCTTTAACTTATGATAATCTAATTAAAACACATCTATGCTTTCTTGTTGATTTTGCACATAACTTATTCTTGTCTACATTGACTTTATAAATTTATTATTACAAGGTATTGATTTTTGTATTTATTTTTTTTTAGTATTTGAACTAGTCTTTACTTGCATATCTTGTAGCCTAAAAAAGAATTCATAAATAAAATTGTGGTTGAAGTAGGAGGTCAAGATGGGTTGCAACCACCTTCTCAAGAATATAGCAAATTGAAAGCAAGAAATCTATGATCTTCACTAGTCCAAATGTGGGATGTTGGTAGCGAACAAATTATATCAAATCCATTACAACAGGTATGATTTCTTTGAATTGACAAGTCAATAAATATTCTTTATGTTAAAATATTTAAATATCATTGTCTTATCTTTTTAAACAATCACTTGCTTAATTATGGTAAGAATCAATATCTTAGAATGTTGATTCTTGGTTCAAATGCGAAGGTATTTTTTGAGCATGACTTGTTCTCACTTAATTACTAAATATCAATAAGTTTTGAAATATGCAAGCCAATTTTATTTAAATAATTGTCCACATCTCAAACATGATGTTTTAGTGTTGCAATCATAATATATTTGAACCCTTTTTATATTGCTCTTAATGTACATTAAGTAAAATGTAGGTATGGCCTCATAAAAATAGTTGTCTTTCATAAAATATCTCAATTAATAAGTTAAGCATATCTTAGATTTTTTATAAAAAAAAGTTTTTTTAATCTATCGTATTATTTGTTCTTAAACACTCTTTTTTGTTAATATTATTTAGTACTGTTTGTTTTCATGAGTATGTGTTAGGTAAAATTGATTATCTATTGCAATAAGTTATTTTTTATAGGATCATTTTGGGAGTAAATTTGGATGTGTAAAAGAATTGACTAGTATAAATATTTTGGATAGGAAGGATGAGAAAATAATAGTTATTTTTCAAGATGGAGCCCAACTTATTTGTTGATTATGTCAAGAACTCTTTGTAGAGTTTTAGAATGATAAAGTTGAGTGGACATATAAGGGAGTTATCTACTTAAATGCACTAAGGAATTCTTGTAAAAGCTTAAAAAAGTCAAACATGTTGATCGTACTAAGTGTAGGCCTGAATCAAGCAAAAAATAGTGAATTTTTTTTCATATGTTTAACATAATATTACCAACTCACTATTTTTTTATTGATCATGTTTATTAATATTATTAATGTTCTTGACAAAATGGGGATGAATCATAATCTAAATTTATTTTAAAACTATTAGTGTGTAATTTGTAACAATGTTATTATTTTTTAGATAAATTATTTTAATTAGTTTCTATATTTTATATAAATATTTAAGTATTTTTGTGCTTTTAGTTTTTATTTTTCTTTCTATGAATTTGTTTTGAAACTATAATAGATCAACTTAGTTTATATTATAATAGCCATAATTAATATTACTAAAATATAAATAGTTGTATCAAATATCCTACTATATATATTATTTGTTATGGAAATTATGAAAAACTTATAGATAGGCAGGACTATATACATAAGTTGTTCATTTATGTCTATTTATTTCAATTTTTTTACACAATAGATGAAGCATTGTCTAAGCATGAATAAATTTTGATAAAGATAATAGCTTTAGTTATGCTAAGGTAAAAAATAGGTTATGATTTAATTTGGTTATTTTTGTTATTATTTAGTAAGAAACAAACCTCTTAGGGTTTATTTATTTTATGTGAAAATAAAATCCAAAATTTAAATTTATGAATTTTTTTAGTGTTTTTTTGTGTGTGTTAGATTTGAGGTGATTGAAAATCATGGATTTAGAGAACATGAATTTGTTTTGATGGATTTAATGTCTTAGAGGATGTATTTTGATATAGCAAGATTTGAATTGGCAATGGAATGAGGAGGGATATGGATTTGGACATAGACAATAGTGAGCAACAACTGTAGCAAGCAGATCAAGGAGGGACAAAAAGAGATGCGAAGAGTGAGAGGATTAGGAAGAAGCAATTTTTTTTATTATCTGCTTGAAATTCCAAATCCAAGATTTGGTTTTACCATTATTTTAGGGTTAAAATTTATTAATTACTTATTTGGGATGAAAAACTTGAAAAAAACTTAACACTTGGATTTTCAAATTACTCCAAATAAATAGAGAGCTTTTATTGTTCATTGGGATATGAAAATCGAGATTTTACACCAAATAAATGGACTCTTATTTCAAATTAACCCACTTTATGCAAGAGATAATATTTTGTTGTTACATCCAAGTTTGTAAGCTTGATAATTTTTTAAGGAATGTCATCATACCACACCATAATATCGTCCAATTGACTCTTACCAAAGTACGCAAACTAGCCAACATATTGATTCTCTTTCATATTGATATGAGATACTTTTAAGAGTGGGAAAAGTCATGTAGAATTCTAATTAATAGATAAAATATGGTCTCTATATATGTTGTATAGTATCACCCATGAATTAGATCAAAAATTCCAATTCTCACTTCTTTGTAGTTAGCTAACTTAGATACTTCTTATAGTCCAACTGACAACTTGATCATATTTGCCCTCAATATTGAGAAAATTATTATGATTCTAATACCCTATAACCGTAGTCTTGTCCATTTCATTTGGAACCATGAAGCTTGAGCAGCATGTCCCACTTGACGAATCAAAAGACTCATAAAAATACATTTTAACCATATGAAGTCGATGATTCACACTTCACAATAATATATATTTGTCACCAACCCTTGTGAAACATTGTCTAATTCCACTTGCTTCTATCAGTATTATACCATATATTAATCTGCCTTGAATTTTGCTTGACACGTGATCACTTTTAACATTAAGCATCTTTGTCGAAACTATCACATATTCTTTATTAGCCAAACTTCTCACTATCAAAAGCATAAGAGTTCAAATACAATCATCCACCAAGTTCCACTTCAAGGAGATCAAAACATTATCAAGAGATATAGACTTAGTTAAACTTCAAACTCCACTTCAATATGCATGCAAACCACATTCAGCAACGAGCATCGAAGTAATACATGTTGGAGTAACTCCTTTTCAACACTATAGATAAGGCAAAGTGAAGAGACATTCATACCCTTGTGAGGCAAGTTGTGAACATAAGATGCTTCTAACCCAATTTTTGGCTAAAGGCTTGAACCTTTGTCTATACAAGCATCTTCCACTATCATCTCAAGTCCACAACAAAGCCATTATACTTTCTCAAGCTTTGAAATTTACAGGCTTTATTAATAGAAATGATTAAAATCTATCTGACAATCTCCGCTTCACACAATGAGCATTATTTATTTTCTCATTATTATTAAGGAGTTTTACCACCATTGTGTGTGGTTAACCCTTATAAGAAAGACAAACACCTTTCTTCTTATTAAGGGAGCTTTACCGCAATGATCATGAAAGATTTATAAAGTGATCTTCTTCAATCAACCATCTATGATGTTCACTAATAATCAACAACCTCTTTGTGTCGTCTTCTATCATCATGTGCTACCTTGTTTTTTGAAATCCATCCATATATTCATGGGGATGCCATTTTAGTCGTAACATATCTAATTTGGTTATTCGTTGTTAATCATTTTATGTGCTTAAAGTGATGTGCATATAGTATAATCACATCTTACACCATATTAATAAAATATAGCGTTTGATTATTTCTATATACAAATTGGTATTAATAAGGGAAAAGTTTGAAATATGCATATCCATATAATTATGTCCATAACGAGTTCATATATTGAACAATCTCATCTAATTATTCTAATTTCTCAATAATGCAATCAATAAAACAATACATTATAAATCACAACTCATTCATCTCTTATAGGATTGTCTCCTCACTATTATTAGATAGTGATACATATAATAGACATATTTGGATTGGAAGTGGCAGAATGATCATCATGTGATGGTTGTATAAATAATCGTGAATTCATCCTAATGCATTTTAAATTTCTACGACCAAGCATATTCATATTTGAGCATAATCCAACTAATTTTGATAATTTGTGTGATTAAAGTTCCATCATGACTCATTATTCACCAAATTAGCTAATTATAATTTTCTTATGGTCACCTTAATCCAAACTAACCTATGTTTTCTCTGTGTCCAACTATTTGTCCCTTTACTACAAAAATAAAAAAACAGAGGATATGTATACTAACCTTTGATTTGTTGTAGCCTTTAAATGTGGTTTCTACTTTAAGTTCCTTATAGACAAATCTAATCATGTTATGCTTTTTCTTGTAGGACAAGTGATAAGTCAATAAATCCTTAGGAGTGATTGTATATGCCATTGTAACCTCTAATTTAAGACATAAAGAAAAATAGTAGGAAATATGGTCTAGTGAAAAATAGCTAATTTTATAAAAAATACTTTACAGTTTATTTTTTTCTTAATAGCAAAAATGTAACAAAAAGAAGAAGAAAATATATCATAATGCAATTATTATTCATTGCATTTACTTGATTCACTTTCTATATTTCAAAAGTTTGTTATATGATTTCCACTTATCTATTTTATGTGAATTCTCTTTCTAAAATTGATCTCTTTTAAGGGTAAAAAGGGGCCAATTTTGGATAGACCTAAACTTGTTCAAGGCTTGTAATAAACTTTAATTTATCTTAGCCCTTGAATTATATTAAGAGCTCATCTAAATCTAGCCACAACAATTTACAAAATAAAAATAAAATACTTTGAAATTTTAAGATTTAAAATAGTCTCATCCAAGCAAGAGAAAGCTAATAAGTTCATAGGTTGCCTTTTTAAACTAACAAAAATATACAATGACAATGATTCAAATAGAATATTTAATAAAAATATTAAAATTAAAAATAAAGAGAATTAAAGTTGGGGAATATTTGACTTGTTATCTTCTTTTTGTGCAAAATGATAAGGCTCATTTATTCAAAAAGAGGAATAAAGTTATTTATAATTAGATTTGCAAGAGTATTTTAATGATATTATTTAATCAGCATATGGTGATTATTTGATGTTGGCTACTGTTAATTATGAGTGACTTTGTGATGTTTTATTTTACATTAGAGGTGCCTAAATGTAAAGTGGCTGTGTTAAAAATTTACAATGTATTTCATATATAAATTTGATTATTAAAGCTTATTTTAAATATTTTAATTAGCTTTATTCTTAATTGAGAGTTGCAAGAGAATGCCATCCACTATGCAATCCTTGCTCGAAACTACTAGGCAGAGTTTTCCGAAAGCTATTTGAATACTTTTTTTTTGGATTTTAAATTTTATATTATTGATCAAGTCTTTATTTGGTAAATTTGTCTCGATTAACTAAAAAAATAAAGATAAACTAAGACTTTTGAATTAGAGTTTGTTAATTGGTATCAGTCTTTCTTTTTAAATTTGTATGACTTGTGGGTCTTGTTTAATTAGGTGTCTTTACTTATGAATACATTAAATTTGACTAGTATTTTTTAGATATTTGTTAAAATAATTGGAATTTTATTCAAAATTAATGTGAAATGTGATGGATAATAGAAGTGAATGCGAGCTGCAAGTAGAAAAGTTTTGAATTTTGAATTTGTCAATTGATATAAGTCTTGTTTCATAAACTTGGATGAATTACAATCATGTTTTTTGAGATAACTTTACATGTGATATCATGTACTTTAATTAGTGTATTTCTTGACATTCTAGATAAAGTTATTGGGTTTCCATTTTAGATCACAAAGATGAAAAAGTTGACAACTTTATATCTTTTGAATAGTGTTATGAATAACATTGATCAAGAATATATGAATTATTTTATAGCTTTCATTTATAATGTAGTAAACCTATTAATATTTTTCTTGGTGTTTGCATGAGTTCAACCACATCTTATTTTGAGAATGAGCAAATAAGATGTGGTAGAACACATGAGGATACCAGAAAAGATATTAATGAGTTTATTACCTTATGCATGGAAACTTTAAAATAATCTATATATTTTTTTATCATTGTTACTCACAACACAATTCAAAAGGTATAAAGCTGTCAACTTCTGATTATTTGGAAATAGAATGATAACTCAACTACATTTAGACAAAAATTAAAAAAGTAATTATCAAAATACATGAAGCCAAAAGAAAGTGCATCATTAAAATCCAAATTAAGATTGGAAAATAAGATTGATATCCATTAACAAATCCAAATTAAGAATATTTTACTTTTTGTAGTTAGCTTAGATAACTCAATTACTATTAAATAAATCTCAAAAAAATTATAAGCCAAAGAGAAGAAATTTTTTCTCTTTTTAGCTCTACAATATCCTTTGTCTTCGAAAGCCTCGGCTTCTCTGACAACTTTGTCCACTTCAAGGTCATTCTCTTTATTTTTCTCACAATCCAATCATGTCTTTCTTTTGTTCTATTATATTAATAATGATTTGATCTTTTTAAGCTCTTCTGCATGGCTTCTCTTGTGTCGATATCAACTTCCCTTATGTCTAATCTCAATACTACGAGTTTGCAGTAAGTTGATACTTTTGCTATTATTTTTATTTTTTAATTAATTATTTTTAATTGTATTTAGGATTCATAGATAAACTTAAATTGAGCTTTGTGCTTTGATTTCCTATGATTGAGATCTAATTTACTTTAGTGTGTTTCTTGATATTTGTTTAAAGTTATACTATTTTAGGTACCATATAATAGAAAAGTTGTCAACTTTATTCCTTTTGAATAGTATTATTAGCAATGTTGGATGAAGATATGTAAATTATTTTGTAGCTTTCCTTCTAATATACTAAACTCATTAAATTTTTTATAGGTATTTGCATGACTTTGACCACATAAGCAAAAATAACGTGGTAGAAAAATATGAGGATACCAAGAAAGTATTAATGAGTTTATTACCTAATTAATGGAAACTTCTAACTAATCCTCATTTTTTTTACTAGTGTTACTTATAACACATCTCAAAAGGTATAAACCTATCAACTTTTGATTCTCTAGATTCGAAATAATAAGTAACTACTTCTCAACATAAATTAAAAAAAATACATAATTACCAAAATACTATTGTCCTTTATAATTTTGATGATGAATAAGTCTTGAATTGGATCATATATTGAGTATTTGTAACTAATAGTCAAGCCAAACTTGAAATGAAAATCAAACCTATTCAGAAACCTCAAATGTGGATGGACATGAAGATGATATTGAAGATAAGACATAATGATCGATCAATAGACGGAACTTGAAGAATTAGAGAGGACTTGAAGAAATATCAAGAGATCAAGTTGGTTTACTATGTTTATAATTTTTATTTATTTTAATATCAAAAAAAATTAATTTTTGTGATTATTTATTTAGATCATTCATTACGTTAGGTTTTGCAAAAAGACTCTTAACAAAGTTTTTCTATTAGAATTGGATATCCGCTTGGCTTAATGGATGACAAGTTATATTAGATAGAAGATTTAAACTTCTATTCGTAAATAAACTGGATGATTGGTTGGAAAACTATACGATTGATAGAATCTGCTAGTTTTAGTTCACCTAAAGTAATAAACCAGTTGGCAAAGTGGTTTACTAGTTTGGGTTTTCTGCATGACTTACGACTAGATTTTTTACCATTGGGGCAAAACTAGTTGTGTAATTTCACCCGCAATGGCTTTCTATCTATAAGGTATAAATAGGATAGGATGAGTTTCTCTTAACACCTCTTACATCTTCTAATTTATTATAGAAAAGAGATCAAAGCCCCCCAAACCTTCTAGGCTTTGAGTGCTCTAAGTCTTAAATTTCATATCAAATCTTCTAACTCTTGTACTTATTTTCAGAGACTTTTTTGGTGAGGCTAAATTATAATATTTTTATCCACTTTCACTTGCAATTTACTCCAAGGGTGTTTGGAGTAATTAAGAGATTAAAACCCTAGTGTATAAGTTGATTCTTGCCAATTGAAGTAAAAGTTGTACGAGCGTAACTTCATCTGAAGAAAGTGGCACTCATGAATTATAAGTTGGTGTAAAAACCTGGCTTTGCTTCAAGAAGCTATGATTCTAGTAGAGAGTTCAAGTCCTCAAGATCAAGATGAGGGTTGTGGAGTAAGTACGGTTGGTTGTCAAACCACATAAAAATTATGATGTCATTCTTCTCTTTCTCTATTTACAATTATAGTATTCATGATTGCTTTCTTTCTTGTAGGTTTGTGATTTTACCTTTGGTTTGTGAATAGATTTTAATTGTGAAAGTAGTTATTATTCTTATTAAACCTAATTCATCCCCCCTCTTAGGTTGCTATTTTGGGCTTCAAATACACGAAACTAAAAGAAATGCATCCTATAAAACAAGAGGTACAAGCTTGACAAATAAGATTGATATCTATTAATATATTAAAATTCAAAATCTTTACTTTTTAGAAGTTGGACCACACAATTCAATTACTACCGAATAGATCTTAAGAAAATCACTAGACAAAATAAAGGAACTTTTTCTCCTTTCAATTGTCCAACCTCCCTTGTCTTTCTAAAAGGCTCAACTTTTCCAACAACCTCATCCACCTGAAGATCATTCTCTCTATTTTTTTCCCAACATAATATCATTTTTCTTCTATACTATTCCATCAATAATGTTTTGATCCCCTTCCTTTTCTACAAGGCATTTCTTGTCCCGATATTGACTTCACTTATATCTTATCTCAGTATGCCTTTTTTGCTAGTGAGCTAATTTTTTTCTGTTATTTTTTTAAAATTAATTATTTACAATTGTATTTTAGGATTCATATATAGACCAAAATCGAGCTTTGTGTCTTAATTTTCCATGATTGGGATCCAATTTATTTTAGTGTATTTAAGTATATTTATTGACATTTATTTAAAATTATTGGTTTTTATTTTATGTCTCATAGAATAGAAGATTTGTCACTTTATATATGTTGAATGGTGTTATCAAATTTTTTAGTCAAAAATATGTGAATTATTTTATACCTTTCATTTCAAATGTAGTAAACTCGTTCGATTTTTTGTTAGTATTAGCATTAATTTCACCATATCTTATTTGGAAATAAGCAAATATGATGTAATAGAACACTTAGCAATAAAATATTAATATTTTATTATCTTATCAATGGAAACTTGTAAATTATTACCATATTTTTCTACCAATATTACAAATAATTCAAAAGGTTTAAAGCTATCGACTTTTGATTCTTTAGATTTGGAATGATAACTCAATTACTTTTAGACATAAACTAAAAACCATAATTACCAAAATACTTGAAACCAAAAGAAAATGCATCGTATAAAACAAGGGTACAAGCTTAGGAAAGATTGATATCCAATAACAAATCCAAAGTCAGAATTTTTTGATTTTTTCTAATTAGACAAGACAACTCAATTACTGCTAAATTGATATCAGGAAAATTACTAGCAAAAGTAAAGGAATATTTTCTCCTTTTAGCTCTCCAAGCTCATATGTGTTTTTGAAAGCTTTGGCTTCTCTGACAATATTGTCCACCTCAAGGCCATTCTCTCTAATTTTCTCTCCAACCCAATCATGTCTTTGTTTTATTCTAATATATTTATAATTATTTGATCCTCTTAGTGATGTAGGACACTCAAAGGAAGTTCAAGAATATCAAAAGAAGCTAATTCAGAAGTCAAGGGGCCATGACAAATGATTTGATTCACTCTTCTATTTAAACTTAGGATTTACCTTACTTAGTACCTTTCTATGTTTAAAATTCTCTTTATTATGATGTCTTAGGTCTTATTCTCGGATTCCCCCAACCCAAGACCAATTTTGGACTGAATCCTATTCAGTTTAGGACTTGGGAAGGATGAATCTTTATTTAGGATTTTATTTTCGTAGATTAACTTATTTAGAACTTCTACCAACCCAATTAATGAGTTTAAACTGAGTTATATTCAGTTTAGGACTTGGGAAGCCAGAAACTTACTCAAATTGGATTTCTGGTATTTGTATAAATAGGCCTTCAGTCCTATGGACGGGGGATAACTTTTATTCTCAATAAAATTCTACTTTAGTGAATTTTCTCTCTTCCTTGTGGATTCAAGAAGTTCTTAATAGAGGCAACGGTGTTTTCCTCGTCTACCACGCTTGTTGCTATGTCAAGTGGTATCAGAGCGAGGCTCTCCTTGCTTAATGTCTAACGACGACGCAACCAGCAGCAACCCTAGGGACGGTGCTCCTGTGGGTAATCACATTAGCCGTGAGTATTTTGATTCAACCATGGAGGCAATCCAAAACTCACTTACAAGGTTGATACTGAGGATGGATCAACTTGAAGGCCCGAATCAACCATGTCGACGGATCGATGAAGTGACTCGCGATCCAATTGGTCGAGGAAAGACTCTGCAAGTGAATCCAAAGGGTTTACAAATCCTTAAAAATTTCAGCGACGAAGAAGTTGAAGACATCCTTCATCGACCAGTTTTTGAGCATGATAGACGTCATGATTTTCGCTTGAAGATTGATCTCCCATCTTTCAATGGCCAACTTCAGATTGAAGATTTTCTTGATTTGCTTGCTGAAGTGGAACGATTCTTCAATTACATAAAGATTCCAGATTCGAAGAAAGTGAAGCTTGTTGCTTACTGACTCAAGGGGGTGCATCAGCATGGTGGGAACGCATCCAGTTGGAAAGGACATGCCAAAATAAAGCTCCAATTCGAGCATGGCCACGGATGAAGGCTCTTCTCAAAAAGCAATTCCTTCCCATAGATTATCACCAGGTACTCTTTCAGCAATATCAAAATTATCAACACGGTAATCGCAGTGTGAAGGCATATGCTGAGGAGTTCTATTGCTTATCAGCACGTAATAATCTAATAGAGACTGAATCTCATCAAGTGGCAAGATTCATCGGTGGGCTACGCACAACCATCCAAGATAGGATTTCTTTACAACCTATTTGGACGGTTAATGAGGCTATGAGGAGTGCAACTCGTGTGGAGTCCCAATTAGAGTGACCTATCATCATAAATCAGGTGGGGAGAACCATTGGTGAGAATTCAAAAGGAGCACAATCTATTCCTAATAAAGGTGCAGCTACACAACCTTCTCGACCTCCCACACAAGTGAGTCTTGAAGCTAGACCTACAAGGCCATCAGGAAATGCCACATCAGCAAAGAACCCAAGTTCAAATCCTGATCTAAAGTGCTATCGTTGTGGAAAAATTTGGACATCGTTCTAATGTTTGTCCAGCACGACAACCTGTGAACTTGGCTATTGAAGATAATTTTGTTGTTGACAATTTACATGACTCAAAAGATGATGACCTAGCTTGTGATCAAGAAAACTATGAAGATGGAATATTCAAGGAGCCTGATGGTGAAAGGTCATCTTTAGTAGTTCGAAATCTGATGTACATCCCAAAGCAAGAGGAAAACCTACAACGTCACAATATCTTTCGCACTCGATGCACAGTAAATGGCAAGATCTGTGACATGATTATTGATGGGGGAGCAGTGAAAACATCATCTCCAAGACTATGGTTGAAAAGCTTCAATTGAAGACGGAATCACATCCTTCTCCCTACAAGATTGGCTGGATTAAAAAGGTTGGTGAAACCAAGGTAACTGAACGGTGTCAAATTTTATTTTTCCATTGGAAAATTCTACAAGGATGAGGTAACCTGTGATATTGTGGAGATGAATGCATGCCATATTCTTCTTGGCAGACCTTGGCAATTTGATAGAGATTCTACGCATCGTGGGCAAGACAATCGCTACATCTTCTTCAAAGATGGAAAGAAAATTATCCTTACCCCCATTGGCGAAGAGCGTCGACCCAAAAGTTTACAAGAGGAGGGTCACTCCTTCCTGAGTGTGCAAAATTTTATAAACGAGGCTAAAGAGACATCCCAAATATTTGTTGTGATTGAGAAAGGAATGGAGACAATGCCCACTGAAGCTCCAAAAGGCTTGCAACCCTTCCTAGATGAATTCAAGGAAATCATGCCCGATGATCTTCCTAATGAACTACCCCAAATGAGAGATATTCAGCACCACATTAACCTTGTTCCTGGAGCGAGTTTACCAAATCTGCCCCACTACAGAATAAGTCCAAAAGAGTCACAAATTTTACAAGACAAGGTTGAGGAGTTGATCAGAAAAGGAATGGTCAGAGTCAGCATGAGCCCATGTGCAGTTCCAGCCTTATTGACACCTAAGAAAGATGGAAGTTGGCGGATGTGTGTAGATAGTCGAGCTATTAACCGAATCACGGTAAAGTATAGATTCCCAATTCCTCACTTAGAGGACATGTTGGACATGTTGGAAGGGTCAAAGGTTTTCTCCAAGATAGATTTGAGGAGTGGATACCATCAAATCAGAATTAGACCCGAAGATGAATGGAAAACTGCTTTCAAAACAAAAGAAGGACTTTATGAGTAGCTTGTTATGCCTTTTGGACTCTCAAATGCACCAAGTACCTTCATGCGATTGATGAATCAAGTACTCAAACCTTTCATTGGTCATTTTTGTTGTTGTTTACTTTGATGATATCCTGGTGTACAGTCATAATGAAGAAGAACATAAAAGACATCTAACAGAAGTACTTACTGTGCTGAAGAAGGAGAAGTTGTACATCAACTCAAAGAAATGCCATTTTATGACTGGCCACTTGGTGTTCTTGGGTTTCGTTGTAAGTGCTGAAGGCATTCATGTTGATGAAGAAAAGGTAAAAGCTATTAAGGAATGGCCTATACCCAGAAGTGTATCAGAAGTTAGAAGCTTCCATGGTCTGGCGACATTCTATCGGAGGTTTGTCAAAAACTTTAGTTCCATTATGGCACCAATAACTGAATGTTTGAAGCACCGCAAGTTCTCCTGGACTCAAGAAGCTAATAGATGCTTCGAGTTGATTAAGGAGAAGTTATCTACTGCACCTATTTTGGCATTGCCTAGCTTCGAGAAGTTATTTGAGGTAGATTGTGATGCTTCGTACATAGACATTGGAGCCGTTCTATCCCAGGAAGGAAGACCAGTAGCTTTCTATAGTAAAAAGTTGAGTGAAGCTCGAAAGAAGTGGTCAACATATGAGCTGAAATTTTATACTGTTGTACAAGCAGTTCGTCATTGGAAGTACTATCTAATTCAACGAGAGTTATACTGACCACCAAGCTTTGAAATTCATTGATAGCCAGAAGGACTTGAATCGCATGCATGTCGATGGTTGTCATTCTTACAGTAATACACCTATGTTTTGAAACACAAATCTGGACAAAAAAATAAGGTGGCAGATGCTTTGAGCCGTAGGGCAGCCTTGATGGTAACTATAAGCAACGAAGTTGAAGGGTTTGATTATTTGAAGGAATTGTTTGCTGAAGATGAAGATTTTAAAGAGGGGTATAGAAAGTGCCAAGCAGGACAAAAAAGTGATTTATATCTCCATGAAGGCTTTCTCTTTAAGGGTTCTCATCTTTGCATTCCAAGGTGCTCCTGAGAGAAAAGGTGGTGAAAGAGTTGCATAGCAGTGTCTTAGCAGGACATCTTGGGCGTGACAAGAGCATTGCACTAGTTGAAGAGCGCTACTACTGGCCACAACTTAAAAGGGATGTTGGTCGCTTTGTACAAAGATGCTATGTATGCCAAACAGCCAAAGGAAGCTCTCAAAACACTGGCCTTTATACCCCATTGCCTGTGCCAAATGCCCAGGGGAATCTATCGATGATTTTGTTTTGGGCCTCCCCAGGACTCAACGAGGCTTAGATTCAGTATTTGTTGTTGTCGACAGATTTTCCAAGATGGCACACTTCATTCCATGTAAGAAAACAGCAGATGCAACAAGGGTGGCTAATCTATTCTTTCAAGAGATTGTAAGGCTACATGGAGTACCAAAGACTATCACTTCTGATCGTGACACAAAATTTCTGAGTCACTTTTGGAAGACATTGTGAAAGCGATTTGATACGTCTCTACAATTTAGTAGTGCTTATCATCCACAAACAGATGGACAAACTGAAGTGGTGAATCAAACACTTGTAAACATCATTCGGTGTCTTACAAGAGACAAACCAAAACAGTGGGACTATGCACTCGCACAAGCTGAATTTGCTTTCAATAACATGAAGAACAGGTCCACGGGAAAATCGCCATTTGAAATTGTCAATGGAAGAACACCAAAACACCCGCTGGATTTGGTGGTGTTGCCCAAATTACCAGGAACAAGCATAGCTGCAGACAATATGATGGAGAGAATTATTGAAGTGCATACTGAGGTAAAGAATAAATTAGAAGAATCCAATGCCAAATACAAAATTAAAGCGGATATTCATAAGCGTTCAAAAGAGTTTCAAGAAGGAGATCTGGTGATGGTGCACTTGAGGAAGGAACGGTTTCCAGCTGGAACTTACAACAAATTGAAACAGAAGAAAATGGGCCATTGAAGATACTAAGAAGGATAAACAACAATGCCTATGTCATCGACCTCCCGAAGGATTTAGGAATCTCAAACACTTTTAATATTCAAGATTTGTTTGACTACTATGCACCTGAGGACTGCACATTACGACAAAGTAACTCGAGGACGAGTTCTTTACAAGAAGGGGACACTGATGTAGGACACTCAAAGGAAGTTTAAGAATATCAAAAGAAGCTAATTCAGAAGTCAATGGGCCATGACAAATGATTTGATTCACTCTTCTATTTAAACTTAGGATTTACCTTACTTAGTACCTTTCTATGTTTAAAATTCTCTTCATTATGATGTCTTAGGTCTTATTCTCGGATTCCACCAACCCAAGACCAATTTTGGACTGAATCCTATTCAGTTTAGGACTTGGGAAGGATGAATCTTTTTATTAGGATTTTATTTTCATAGGTTAACTTATTTAGAACTTCTACCAACCCAATTAATGGGTTTAAACTGAGTTATATTCAGTTTAGGATTTGGGAAGCCAGAAACTTACTCAAATTGTATTTCTGATATTTGTATAAATAGGCCTTCAGTCCTATGGACGGGGGACAACTTTTATTCTCAATAAAGTTCTACTTTAGTGAATTTTCTCTCTTCCTTGTGGATTCAAGGAGTTCTTAACAGAGGCAACGGTGTTTTCCTCGTCTACCATGCTTGTTGCTACGTCACTTAGTCTCTTATGTAGGGCTTCTACTACGCCGATATCAACTTATGTCTTATCTCGATGCTCCTTGTTTACTAGTGAGTTGATATTTTTTGCTATTAATTATCTTTTTCGTATTTGTCATTTGCAATTATAATTTAAGATTTATATATAAGCCTATTTCTGACTTTGTGCCTTGATTTCCCATGATTGTGATCCAATTTATGTAGTGTACTTTAGTGTATTTATTGACATCAATTTAAAATCATTGGTTTTTATTTTAGATCTTATAGAATAAGAAAATTATCATCTTTATATTTTTTGGATAGTGTTATGGAAAAACATAGGTTAAAAAATGTGTGAATCATTTTGTAGCTTTCATTTCTAATATAGTAAACCTATTAAATTTTTTATTCATATTTGCATGAGTTTGATCACATATTATTTGAAAATGAGAAAATATGACGTGGTAGAACACATAAGGATACTATGAAAAATTATTAATGAATTTATTAGTTTATCAATGAAAACTTATAAATAAACCACATATTTTTCATCGATGTTACTCACAACATAGTTGAAAAGATATAAAACTATCAACTTTTGAGTCTTTAGATTTAGAATGATAATTTAAGTACTTCTAGACAAAAATTTAAAAATACACAATTATCAAAATACATGATAATCAAGAAAGTGTATCCAATAAAACAAGACATACAAGCTTGGGAAATAATATTGATATCCATTGATAAATCCAAATTCAGAATATTTTGATTTCCTAGAGTCAAAGCAACTCAATTATTATGAAATAGATCTCAAGGAAAACAAAAGTAAAAGTAAAAGAACCTTTTGACCTTTCGGCTTTTCAAGCTCCTTTGTATCTCTAAAAGCCTTAGCTACTCTGATAATCTCATCCACCTTAGGGTTTTTTCTCTATTTGTCTTTCTAACTATATCTCATCTTTATTTTATTATATTCTATCAATCATGATTTTAAGCCATATTATCTTTCGTAGGGCTTTTTTTGCATCAACATTAACTTCCCTTTTGTTTGATCTCAGTGTTGTTAGCTTGCTAGTGAACTAAATTTTTATATTATTTTTTCACATTAATATTTTACAATTGTAAGTTAGGGTTCATAGAAAGGCCTAAATTGAACTTTGTACCTTGATTTTCCATGACAAGAATCAAATTTAATTTAGTGTAATTTAGAAAGTGCATACTATAAAATAAGAGGCACATGCTTGAAAAATAAGATTGATATTCATTAACAAATCCGAATTTGGAACCTTTTGATTTTTTTATAATTAGACAAAATAACTCAATTATTGGTAAATAGATCTCAAGAAAATCTCTAGCCAAAGTGAAGAAATCTTTTTCCTTTCGGCTCTCTAAGCTCCCCAATGTCTCGAGAAGTCTTGGCTTCCCCTAGTCATTTTCTTTATTTTTCTATCCAATCCAATCTCGTATTTTTTTTTTGTTCTATTCCATTCGTCATGATTTTATTTCCTTACTCTCTTTGATAGGGCTTCTCTTGTGCTGACATGAATTTCCTTTATATAAGTTTCAGTTATAGTGTAATGAACTCATTAACATTTTTGGTGGTATTTGCATGAGTTTGACACATCTTAGGTGGAAATGAGCAAATAAAATGTAGTGAAACACATGTGTATACTAAAAAAAATATTAATGGCTTTATTACTCTATCCATGGAAACTATAAAATATTTCACATTTTTTTTTACTAATGTTACACACAATGAAGTTCAAAAGATATAAAGCTGTCAATTTTTTATTCTTCAGGTTCTAAATTATAACTCAAATACTTTTAAATAGAAATTAAAATATTACCAAAATATCTAAAATCAAAAAATGCATCCTAAAAAATAAATTGTATAAGCTTGAAAATTCTAATTGATATCTCTTGATGAAGTCAAACTCGCTATCAATTTCAAATCGAGAGATTCCTTAAGATTAGATTTGTTGTGCTGATCTATGTCACATAACTTGCAAGATAGAGATACTATGACAGGGATCATTGGAGTGCAGTGGTCCTTCCGAAGCTTAAGTTAGTATCACTCTTTGGAAGAAAAATAATCATCCAATTTAGAGGCTGAGAGCCCCTCTATATATGTAAAAGACATAGAGATACACCCCTTTTTAAACCTTAATGGATTGTTTTTTTATAGGAATAGTACCCCTAATTTTTAGAAGATTTGGCATGATTATATCCTAAAATATAGTTACCACTTTATAATAGATTCCTTCTGCATTTGGTTTCTAGCTGACTTATCAAATCTTGATTGAACCATTTCAAGGGGTTCATTGTATTATCAATATTTCCCAATTCTAGGTGTCGAGTTCTCATGGCTTGGTGAGTGGAGTTAACTCCATATTCTTCTTGGGCTAAGTTTTCGACTAAATTGATAGTTTGAGTCAACATTCTTATTCAATTAAGTTTGTAACTAATCACCAAACTGTTTTTACCCTTCAGTTAGGTCTATAACCCTCGATCAAGTCTCCAATGGGGCACCAAGCTATTTTTATCCTCCGAAGCCTTGAGTTGGCCCATGACCTAGATTCAAGGTCTTGTATGGCTAAAGAGCCAAATGTGGTGCCTTGGTTAAATACTAAAACCTAGAGTCAAGGTCCTCAGTGCCTTGGTAAGTATTTGAACCTAAGGTTGAAGTGCCTAGTTGAGTGCTTGAACACAAAGCCAAGTCTTAACACCTTAGGTAAGTGCTTGGAGCTAGCATCGAGGGGCCAAGGGCTTGTTCTTGGCTCAAAGCTAGGGCTTGGTGCCTTAGGTTGAACCAATGGCTTTGCAGCCTAGCTTAGAGTAGGTCTTATGTCTCTAGTAAAACTATAATATCATGTCTCAGGTGAATTTGAGATTTTGTGCCTTAGTTGGAATTGAGATCTCATGCCCCATATGGAACTAAGGTCTAGTGTCTAGTGTATAGCTAAGTTTCTATGCCTCGAGGGAAATTGAGGTCTTGTGCCTCAAGTGGATCTAAGGTCTTATGTCTCGTATGGACCAAGGTCTTGTGACTAGCATAAAGCTATGTCTTGCATAAACTGAGGCCTTATGTCATGTGCTTGACATAAAGCTGAGGTCTTATGTCTCGTATAAACCGAGGTCATGTGCCTAACATGGAGCCAAAGTCTTATGCTTGGCATAGAGTTGGAGTTGAGGTCTTATGTCTTGTATGGAATGAGATCTTGTTCTTGGCATAGAGCCGAAGTCTTATGTCCTGTATGGACCCAGATATTTTACCTAACATAGAGCTAAGGTCTTATACCTCTATGAACCAAGGTCTTATGTCTTATGTCTAGTATAGAACTGAGGTCTTATGCCTCGTATGGATTAAGATCTTATGCCTAGGATGAAGTTAAGGTCTTATCTATCGTATAGACTGAGGTCTTGTGTCTGGCATGTAGCTGAGGTCTTCTACCTTATATGGACTGAGATCTTGTATCTTGCATAAAGCCGAGGTCTTATACCTTGTATGAACTGAGATCTTATGTCTTATACCTAGCATAGAACCGAGCTCTTATGCCTCATATGAATTGAGATTTTATGTCTTGTACCTAGCATAAAGTTGAGGTCATATGTCTCGTACGGACTGAGGTCTTATATCTAACATAAAGCTGAGATCTTATGCTTCGTATAAACCAAAGTCTTATACCTCATATGGACCAAAGTCTTGTGCCTGACATGGAGCTGAGGTCTTATGTCTCGTATAGATCGAGATATTGTACTTGGCATGTACCTAAGGTCTTATACTTCATATGAACTATGGTCTTACGTCTCGTGCCTAGCATAAAGCTAAGGGCTTATACCTCATATGGACCAAGGTCTTGTGTTTGATATGCAGCCGAGGTCTTATGTTTCATATGGACTGAGGTTTTATGCAAAACATAGAGCTGAGGTCTTATGCCTTGTATTATAACGCTAAATATCAATGTCTACTTCAATTCACGATATAAAAGAAGAACAGAAAAGAAGAAAAATAGCAAATAAGATATTTATGTGACGAAGACGATTCGGAGGATATCGTATTGATGAGAAAAGGAAGAAAAGATTATAACGATGGAGGCGAAACTTCAATATCACCAACTCTCACAAGAGACTAAGTAGTCTAAGCATCACAAGATGATTTGAGAGTATTGATCTATGTCTCTCTCTCTCACTCTACCACTCTATTTGAAACCCTTATATGAATAGGATATTTATAGATGTGGTCTAACTGAGTTTGAGTCAAAGTAAAAGGCTGACTCAAATAAGATTTCTACTAATTCAAGTCTTCTAGTAGAAGATAAATTTAGATAAGGATTAGGCCTACTAAATTACTTCCTAATATAATTAAGACTCTCTGAAAAATCTGGATTCAAGACATGATTAAGCCAACAATCTCCACCTTAGCTCGAATTCTCATCTTCTTTGAATTTGAATCTTCAATATATGTCTTCGTCATTACCTCATAGGGTAGGATCAATGACCTTGAATATTAATCAAGTCCAAACAAAACTTGAACTTGTCAATCGGAATCACCTTCGTAAAGAAATCTCGCCGTCTTCAATAATGTCCCCAATAAAGTAAAATCGAACATCTATATACTTTGATATGATGAGGTATATTTGGTTCTTCGTAAGGTGTATGGCACTCTAATTGTTGCAAAAGATAGGAAGAATATTTTGAGAAAAACCAACTTCACTAGCCAATCCTTTTAGCCATAGAGCTTCTTTGACGGCTTCTGTAGCTGACATATACTCATATTCTGTTGTAGATAACACCACAGTTGACTGTAAGGTACACCTCCAACTAATAGGTCCTCCACAAAGAGTTAAAAGATAACCAGAGACGGATCGTCATCGATCAAGGTCTCCAGCATGATCTGAATTGATGTATCCAACAATTTTAGCCTCTTGAACTTATGGTAATTTCACTAAGTCCCAAGTATGGTTCTTTTGAAGAGAATCAATCTCTTCATTCATAGCAGCTCACCACTAGAAAGAATTCTTATCTTGCACTATTTTTGTATAGGAAGAAGGATCACCATTATCGGTAACTAAAGCAAAAGCTACCATATCTTCAAAATCATACCTTTCGGGTGACTTTATGTTTCTTTAAGATCTTCAAAATGGAGTCTTCTCAAAAATTTGATTCTTAGAGTTTTCTCGAGAGTTTGGCATACCCTGAATATTTTCTTCTGAAGGAGATATATGCTCCACCTCCACTTGCATTATATCACTGGGACCTTTCTTGAAAGATTTTAATATAACACTTTCATCAAGCATTATATTTCTCTCAATAATTATATTAGAAAGAGTAGGATCCCACAAATGATAGCCCTTAACACCTTTGGCATAACCCAGGAAAATACATTTTTTGGAACGTGCATCTAATTTATCCTTGACGATATGCACATAAGCAGGGCAATCAAAAATCTTTAAAGAAGAATAATTTGCATATTAACTAGTCCATACCTCTTCAGGAGTTTTGTAATTAATGGCTATCTGAGAGGAGAAATTTATAATGAAGCATGCTGTATTGACTACTTTTGCCCAAAAATCTTTGTCAAGATTAGCTGTATTAAGTATACTACGTGTTTTCTCTAATAAAGTTCTATTCATTCTTTCAGCCACACCATTTTGTTGATATTTTTTTGGGATGGGAAAGTGGCTTTTGATACTTCATCTTCACAAAATTTAAGAAACTCTGTTGATTTGTACTTTCTATTATTATCACTTTTGAGGTATTTGATTTTTCTACCAGTCCTTTTTTCAACTAAAGTTTTTCACCATTTGAAAATAGAAAATACTTCGACTTTGTGATGCAAAAAATGAATCCACACTTTTCTAAAAAATCATCAACAAAACTAACAAAGTAACGAGCACCATATTTTCATGGAATAAGAAAGTACCACACATCAGAATGAATATAATCAATTAAGCCTTTAGTACAATGAGTACTAGTGTTAAACTTTATATTGGACTATTTACCATAAAAATAATGCTCGCAGAAATCTAATTTGCATGAGTTGAGGCCCTTTAGTAATTTTTTTTTGTTGAGTTTTATTAAATCTTGCTCACTCATATGACCAAGACGCATATTCCATAAGTGAGTCATATATGAAGAAGAAGCCTGAGAAATTACTATTCCACCTTTAACGATTTTTCCTACTAACTTATATAAATTTTCATACTTTAGGCCCTTCATCACTATCAATGAGCCTTTAGCAATATTAAGAACTCCACCTTCAGTAAAATACTTATAACCAACAGAATCCAAAGCACTCAAAGAGATCAAATTCTTTTTCAAATCAGAAACATGTTTAACGTCAGTAAGAGTTCTAATAATATTATCAAACATTTTAATTTTAATTATTTCAATTTCAATAGTTTTGCATGGATTGTTATTACCCATCAAAACTAATCCACTATCATAAGACTTGTAGTCTTTAAACTAATTCTTATTAGGACACATGTGGTAAGAACAACCAGAATCAAAAATCCAAGTATCATGGTAACGATCAAAATTAGAACTAATAGAGAGAACATTATCATAATTATCATCAGAACTCCCTTCAGCAACTGACACTTGCTCTTTGGCTTGCTCTTTAGACTGAGATTCTATTTCTTTCTTTGCTTTGAGCTTCCAATACTCTTTAATTATATGTCCTATCTTCTAACAATACCTGTAATTTATTTCTTTGGATTTGAATCTAGAATGACCTGTCTTTAATCTTTCTTAAGTACGACATTTGGCAATCAATACTTCTGAGTATGACACATTCCCTTCAACTTTTTTAAATATTCATTAGATAGAACGACAGCAAAAATATCGTTAAATTTTAAATCCTTACCATACATGAGATTAGTCTTCAAATTCTCAAGAGAAGGAGATAGAGATGATAATAAAATAATTACCTTGTCTTCAACTTTAATTTTAACATCAATACTTAATAATTAAGAGACTAGTTTATTGAAAGTATTAAGATGATCAACTATATTCGTACCTTCTCTCATTCGAAAATTAAAAAATTTTTGCTTTAAGTAAACTCGATTTGAGATAAACTTACTCATATATTATTTCTCCAATTTTTTCATAGCTTTGAAGGTGATGTTTCATCAAGAAACCGATAGAGTACCTCATCGGTGAGACTGAGGATGATTGTGCTATGTGCACTAGCCTTCTGGTTTTCCCAAACACTTTCGGTGACATCTTCAGGCTTGACGTTTTCTAATATATTTCTCAACCCTTGTTGAGTAAGAATTCCACAAACTCTTGCTTGCCAAATAGGGAATCCTTACTTTTCATTGAATTTCTCTATATCAAACTTTATAGTAGACATATTGAACCAAGCTCTGATATCACTTATAGCGTTAAATATCGATGTCCATCTCAATTCACAATGTAAAATAAGAACAAAAAAGAAGAAAAATAGCATACAAGAGATTTATGTGGTGAAAATGATCCAGAAGATATTGTATTGATGAAAAAGAAAGAAGATTACAACGATGAAGGCAAAACTCCAATATCACCAGCTCTCACAAGAAACTAAGTAGCCTAACGTCACAATATATTTTAAGAGTATTGATCTATGTCTCTTTCTCTCACTCTATCACTCTATTTAAAACCCTTACATGAATAGGGTATTTATAGATGTAGCCTGATTGAGTTTGAGTCAAAGTAGAAGGCTGACTCAAATAAAATTTTTTACTAATTCGAGTCTTCTAGTAGAAGATAAATTTAGATAAAAATTAGCCTCAATAAATTACTTTCTAATATAATTAGGACTCTCTGAAAAATCCGGATTCGAGACACGATTAAGCCAACATTGTATGAACCGAGCTGTTATGTTTTATGCTCGGCATAAAGCTGAGGTCTTATGTCTTATATAGGCCATCATCTTATTTTTAACGTAGAACTGCTGGAGGTGGCAGTTTGAGCTGCAGGCCAGTAGTAGCATGTAGAAGGCTGAATTGAGTACGACATTGCTTATCCTAGAGGCTAAATTACAGGAGGTTGTGCCGAGGATGACATTGCTTGTCCTGAAAGCCAATTTACAAGAGGCTATACCTAAAATTGCTTTTCTTATCATAGAGGCTGAATTGCGAGACCATATCTAGGATTGCATTACTTGTCCTAAAGGCCAAATTATAGGAGATCATTTCTAGGATTGCGTTGTTTGTCCTAGAGGTCGAATATAGTGTACCCTATGGTGATGGCAAAAGATCCTTGGTGAGGAGCGCTAAGCTTTTTTGGTGTTGTTGATCTCTCAGATCTACGGCGAGATGAAAATACGGATTTCAATGAAGACACCACTATTAATAAAGTCAAATTCGTTATTGGTTTTAAATCCGGATACTCCTTAAGATTAGATGTGTTGTACCAATCCACGCAGTGCAATCTACAAGATGGAGACACTATGAAAAAGACTGCAGGAGTGTGGCGGCCCCTCTAAAGCTTAAGTTAATGTCATCCTTCCGAAGAAAAATAATCATCCAATTTAGAGGCTGAGAGCCCCTATATATATATGAAAGAGAAAGAAATATCCTCTTTTAATATCTTAATAAACTGTGCTTTATAGGAATAATATTTTTTATTGTTAAGAGATTTAACATGATTATCTCCCAAAATATAATTACTTTCTTATAATAAATTCTTTTTAGATTTAATTTTAAGTCAGCTTATTATTTATATTTATTAACAAATCCAAATTCTAAATATTTTTATTTTTTATAATTAGTCAATATAACTCAATTACTATTAAATAAATCTCAAAGGAAAAAAAATCACAAGTCAAAGGAAAGAAATCTTTTCTCTTTTTAGTTCTCCAAACTCTTCCATTTGCACAATAATATATTCCTTTGTAGACAGACGAATTGTTGGCTCTTTGTTGTATTAGATCTTTTGTACGGAACCTTGATCCGAAAGTCTTCTGAGAAGGTTTCTTGTTCTCACATCAGCTGCGACAAAAAAATTGAAATAATGCCTTCAAGGTATCGTCTTTATTCGTTTCTTAATAATTTGTTTTTCTACTTATATCATCAGGATATTAGCCTTCTCCATGTATCATATTTATGTTCCATTAAAGGTCATTACTTTTTTTTACCTTATCCTGAAGTTGTTGCAAGACCACTTGCTATGGCTAAAACACGGTCTATTGTATTACATTTGTTAGATTAAAATTAAGGTTTTAATTTTTAGTTAAAATGATTTAGTTTCGATCAAAATATTTTGATTTTGGATTAGTCCAGAATATTTCGATTTAAAGTTCTGCTTCAATTTTATAAAATATATTACTTAATTTTTTATATTATGTTTATGTTAGAATATACACTTATTCTAGATGATTAAAGAATTGATCTAGATTAATTGGCTCGGGGTTTGATTCTTGCTTGGTCTTAGTTAATTTTTAATCCAAAAAATTTTTTAAATTACTAATATTAAAAGAATATATGCATATAATTTTTTATATTTTTAAAATTTTTTTAAACTTTTTAAATTTAAAATCAAAGTTTAGTAAAAAAAACAAATAATAATAATTTGAGCAAAATTGAAATGAATCGGTTTTGACAAAAACGATCAAAATAATCAAAACATATTAATTTTTATGGACATTCAAAATAATTCTAATATCGAAATTTAAAATTTTATTTTAAACTAGGAGGAAGTGTACCTTATCCTCTTTTTTTTTCTAATAAAAAAAAAAGGAATTATGACATTGGGATAATTTGGACAAAATGCTGCACTGTTTCGCTTGTTCTTTGGTTGGCGGCTTTTAACTATTTGCAGTTTTCCAGTGTCCTAGTTTCATGATCACAAACTTAGTGAAAGATCGTAAGTTCATTTCTGATGTTCCAGGAGATTAATGTATTCTTGTTCTTGCTGACAGTTGCCATACTAACAGCTTGACCATGCTTATCTTGCACGTCTAACGTAAACAAATTTATTGATGTGATTATTTTCTCTTTCATTTTGAGAGAAATTCGGATGCTTCCAATGATTGTGCCTTACGCCTCGGCTAGTTTTTTACCAAGCAGGACAACTCGAGTATCTTGGATGTTGGCTGAAATTTATCAAACTTTATAGCTTCTGGATCTTAGAAGGTACGGATTTTTTGCACATATTATAAGCTGTGCCATTACTTTATTTGTAAGTATGTCATCAGATATGCCATATGATACGAGTCAGATGACTTCATGACACTCCTTGGGTCAACTTTTCGCTTGTTCTATTCTACAAATTGTTTGGCTTCTTGGGATAGGCCTGAACCGATGGAACTAGGGCAAGTCTTACGCCACACTTCATACCAAAACCGAAATGGTTAAGTTACAAACCTGAGAAAACTTTTTCATAATACAGGACATCAATCTCTACTATAGCAGAACCTTAAAAGCCCAAGTGACCAAACTCGAAGCTCCAAACATCTGCCATGTAGCTCCAGCACAACAGAAACACAGTCCACCAACCGATGCCCAGAGAGCAATAGCCTGAAAACAAAACCTGCGCGTCCAGCTACTAACAAACACATAAAGAGGGACCGCAATAATGAAGACATATACTTTTCCTTTCCTTTTATTTTTTATTATATTATTTCCATGGATGATCGCTAGTGCTCCCTCTCACATATCTGTTAAACACAGAAGGGAGTCCACATGGAGGAGAAGATGATGGAAGCCACTCAAAGTCCTTCTGCAAGATGGAAGCTCTACCACAACCTTCGGTAGTAGAAAATCAATATTGAGTCTTCTTGAAGCCCTATTAATTAGTGATATTTTTTTAAAAAAATAAATTTGTGGTGCTATTTTAAAAAAAATTTATTAATTGCCTATGTTTTTCTAAAAGCATCATTCATCTTCTTTCAATCCCTAGCCTCATTGGTAAAGTCAAATCCGTAGTCAAATCACCCCCAACTCTGCTTCCCGAACCTGCCCTCCGGCCACTGGCTCTGACCATTGATGATTAACAATATTGAAGGATGTCAATTTAAAAAAGAGCAAGGAGGTATGGCATCATACAAATTATTCTGTTTTTAAAACATGAACCATCATATTTATTTGTTTTTCTTCTCAAATTTGATTTTAAACTCGTTTTTCTTCCACTTCTTTGTTAGATGATTAGTAATTTCTGTCTTTACCATGTAATTTCTCAACTTGTATTTATATTCTTACTCTTGAGTTTTCCTTCATTTCTTTTAAGAAATGGCAAATCCTTAAAGTTAATTTTCAAATTAAATTTTTTTCTTTTATCATACCACAAATCCATTGTTAATATAAAATTCTAATATATGGAATCATGTTTAAGAATTTGGTTTATTTCAAACTCTACTTAATTTTTAAGGGTATTTGGATACAAGTTAAATAGATTATTAGGGGTAGTAAGACAAATTATATACATAAAAAGATATAGGAAAAACATAGGAAGTGTATGGAGATGAGCATGAGAAGAATATGGGAAGAATACAAGAAAAAAATAAGGAGTGCATGGAGAGTGCATGGAGAGGATAGGAAAGACACAGGGAAGATATAGAAAGAATATAGAAAGGATATGAGGAGGACAAGAGCATGATACGGAGAGAATACAAGGAAAAAATGGAGAGGACACAAGAAGAATATAGGAAGGATATAGAGAGGATACAAGAGGACACAAATAGAGTACGAGAATGACATAAGGAGGGGACAGAAAGGGCACTAGGAGGACAAGGGCAAGGCATATATATTTTAAGTTTTGTTGTTTGACTTTTTATATATTGTTTGACTTGTCATATATTCTAAATTGTGGAATCTAATTTATTAATATATTTTTAATTTTTCAAGTTGTAATGGTTTACTCAAAGCATGTCAGAGCTACATTAGGGGTAATCTAGAATATCAGGATCATGAAGTCAAAGTTGGAGACTGTGTTCTTGTCCAGTGGAGGCTTTGATTCAAACTCCACTAACGACATCATGACCTCTTTACCTCCTGAAAAGGAACATCAGAACGTGTACCCTGATGAAGAAGATAATAATAGTAAACTACTTACCATCCTTCTATAGTCTATGTTCATTTACTTATTTACAAAATTTTTAATTTATTTTTCTAATGTTCAACCATAGGTTCTACACAATCTTCTAGTTGAACTACTCACGATCCAAACAAACCAATAGGAGCTTGGGACCAATAAGGATACAAGTTGATATTGACTATCAACCAGTATAACCAGGTCATCAGCGAGAACTTAGTGAAACTCTCGACCCAGCTTGAAATTATCACTAAGAATGAAAATAAATTATCATTGGCTTATAGTGACTTTTGGATTATGCCTGAATAGAACAAGAAAAGGACCTGGTCAATATAAAGGTAAATATCAAATTCTTAGATTTATATACTATTATTACATGTTCTATCAATGATGCTATAGTTAAGTGGTATTTAACTTTTTAATGTTCGATTGTACATGCTAATACAAATTTGGAAGATTTGACAAAAAGAAGTGTCATGTGAAGTTTAGGCAAGCATTGATGCAATTGAAAGTTTGATGTGAAAAAGAAGCACTTCATATCCTTTAAAAAAAAAATTCAAAAGAGCAAGATCTCCAGATCAACAAGGACCAATGGCATTTTCTTGTTACTTGTTTGGCAAACAAAAGATACCCTTGTAACTCTCTTTCCCCTTTCATTTAAATGTGTAAAGATTTGTAATTCTAAATGCCTTTAATTTGTAATCTTCAGGAGTTGAGCTGGAAAAATAACAGGCACCACAAGAAGCAAAAGATAAGCCACTCTCTCAAAAGGAAACACTATGCAAATCTAAGGGTTAAGTATTTACTCACATTGGTCATGCTAAATGTGTAGTTATGGTTGATTCTATGCTCATTTTTCTATATTTGTGACCCATTGCAGCTTGAGAAGGAAGGTGGAGTTGAACCTTTTAAGCTAGGTTTGGCTGCCTATATAAAAAAGGAGGATAGCTAACTAATGAGCAATCCACAGCAATGATGGTGAGAGTATAATTTAATATTATATTATTTTTATAATAATAAACTGATTTTAATATTATTATTGGTCATCTTTCAAGCCTAGATCTTTGACTTGAGGCAAGCTATGTTATATAATTTTGTCTTGGATATTGTCTCTTAGAATGAAATCTATGCTCAAGTCTATGACTATGAAAGGGCTAGCCGAGTGTGGACATTCAGTATAGGGCTGACACCCAGCCAATTAACCAGATCAACTTGCATATCCTTGTAAGATGAAATCCTACTCTACACCCAAGCCCAAGTACAAGATAACACACAAGCTGAGGTTGTTGAACAAATCCAAAAGTTCAAGAATGACTTCCCAACGGCTCAATCTTAAACCATCTTCTAGCCAAGTCCCTTACCTTTATAGGTTTCTACTAAGTAGAGTCTACATGTGGTACAGATCAAATGATCAAATATGTACATGTACATATATTTTTATAAGACTAATACAAGTGCCAGTGCCTAATGAGATTCCAGAGATGGAATGCCAACAATAAACAAAGGGTGCTAATACACAAGTAGACTTGGGAAGAACTCCTTCTTCTTCTTTAACAACTCAGGTATATTCATTAAGTACCTAATTAGTTACCTATTCTTGATGTTGCATGTTAGATTCATAGGATATACTTGTACATCAACATTCTTATCCATATCTCAATTTCCATGTTTTAGATATATGTAGCTCATTTATTATACCTCTGTAATGTGATAAGTGAGGTGTTTATTGAAGAAGACACAAATGGTACCAATGATATCATTTTATCACATTGTGATTAATTATGTGGAGTACATGATAGAGAATGCATTTTTAAACTTTTAGCTTGTGTTAATTATTTCATTCACAAATTATATGAATATTGGTTATAAATGTTGAAAATTTTTTAGCATGGGGGTTTAACAAACACGGGTACGGGCATAGAGTTTGGGACTTGCACACGAGCATGGGCATGGACACAAGCATGAGCACAAGGGGTTGGGATTTAGGTATTGGCACAGGCATGGAGGTTGGGTCTTGGGCACGAGCATAAGCACGAACACGGAATTTGGGACTTGAATACAGGCATGGGCACAAGGTTGGGTGTTAGGCATGGATACGATTAGGACTGTAAATAAGCTGAGTAAAGCCAAGCTAACCCTAGCTTGAGCTCAGCTCAACCTCTAAATCATCAGTTTGAGCTCGAACCAAGCTCAACCGATGGAGCTCAAGCTAAGCTTGATTGAGCTTGAGAGCTCAAACAATCCAAGCCGAACTGGCTCAAATTTAAAATTTAATAATTATTTTTAACTAATTTATATGAAAATAATTCTTAAAATTTTATATTAAAATGATGAATTAAAATGATAGTATCTAAATATAAAAAATTATATCAAATACAATATCACAATTAAATAATTAAGTAATACAATATATTTAAAAATTATATAATATTTTTAAATTATATTTTTATATATTTAAAAATAATTAATTTCTCAAGCTGGAACTAAGCGAGCCAGTTGCAACTTATGCTCAATTTTTTTATAAAATGAACCAAGCTCGAACTGCTCAAGAGTTGTGAGCCAAATTGATACCCCTAGACATAAGGATACATGCATATGAATTTGCTTAGGAATTTTTTTATTTGAATGATTATGTGTAAAATCTTTAGAATATAATGTATAAATTGTCTTAATTTAAATCTATACAAGAAGGAGGAGACCTACTTTGAGCTGACCATCGAGAGCAAATTCAAGCAACTGAAATTTTATTGTAATTGCATAATTAACTAGTTATGTAATAATTGATTCATTTGTACTTTGAGATATATAATTATATTTAAGATATTCTATTTACTTTCAGCGTGTACACAATTGTGATTCAATTTACCCAAATATTTTACTATAAATGTAAATTTCATGATTGTATATTTATAGTAAAATTCTATATCATGTTTCGATAGTTTTTCTTGGTGCTTTGCTAAAAAGGTGCCAATATAATCTTTGTCAGTGCTTCAATAAGCTGAGGAAAATTCTCAATCAATGCTTACAGAGCGCCAACAAAGATTGAGCAATATTCATTGTCCTTTTTATAAAAGCATTGCCCATAACATTAATTAGTGGTGCTTGACCTCAAAGACAGTTGGAGTTTTTTCCAACACTCTTGTATAAATACTACCATCATTAACAATTCTTTTTCAACACTAGAAAAAAAAAAGTCAAACTAGACTTTTAGCACTACCACTAAATTTTGTGACTAACATAAAAGTGATGAATGAGAAGTGGCATAAAAAAGTGCCGACAAAATATAGTCAATGCATTTTTGGCATTGGATGTGCTTCATATCCATATCCAATGTCCTATAATGTTGTAGTGCCTCCCAACGATTTCATATCCATGGCCAGCTAGGATCCCCCGTCAAAGGTGGTACTTGCATAGGCACATATCAAGGAGCCAAAGTTGGAGATGGAGCTTGAGATAAGGATGTGTCATCATATTTAGTCACTTAATTGTACTTTTGCCCATGATCTCATTGAAGAGTGACAGGCTCAAGATATGACTGAGAGTTGTTGCAATAAATTACAAGAGGAGCTTGATGGAGTTATTACAGAGGTGGAGGAGAGGAGGATGCTTAGGGTGGCCAAGATGTGGAGAGAGGAGATAGTTTAGATGAAGCTTTCAAAGACAAGAATTGCCATGGAGGAAAAGCTTTGAGAATGGCAGAGCACAAGGTAGTAATAACAATAGTAGCAAAAGTAGTAACAATAATAATAGTATTAATAATATTAGAGGTATTGGCGATGATAGCAGCAATAGCGGTAGAGCGACAAGGTGGAAAACAACAGAAGTGGAGAACCCCTACATCAAGATGGGGATTAGGAGGTTCGTGTAGTTCCCGAAGGCATTGATGCTGCACCCCACCACCAGCAACAAGAGGGAAGGGAAAGGATAGAAAGTAGTATTGAATCTTGTTAAAAATTGATCCAAATTAGGATTGTGACTTTGAATAAGTCTTCCACATGTTGTTTAGGGTAGTTAAATTAGTCCAAATCTTTAGCCTACTATTAGTAGGTGTTGTTAGTGGGTTGAATTTGTCCTGGTGTTTAGCTTACTATTAGTGGGCCACATGGCATATTTTCCTTTCATGTTGTTTGTCTATATAAGTGTGTATTGCTGATAGATTTGAGATAGGGGAATTTAACTTGCATTCTTCTTATTCCCTCTATCTTTGCTTTGCTTTCTCTTATTCTCTTTTCCAAATTTTAGTTCAATATTCTAACATTTTTGGCATTAACGCCAAGTTCTGATTAGAGTGGATGTATTGTGTGATTGAGATTATTGCTAAAGCAAGTGGTAAGCCTTGTATTCATCATGTCTAACGATATGAATACTCTAAATGTTTCTCAATTGTTGCTACCCATCTTCAAAGGAGAAAAGTAAGCTTTTTGGAGCATAAAGATGAAGACTTTTTTAATTGCCCACAAGCTCTAGGATCTTGTAGCAAATTGATATATAGAATCTAGTAGACCTGAAAGGGAGGCTGAGATGAGAGAGTTATGGAAGAAGAATGTGAAGGCATTGCTCATATTGCAGCAGGCAGTGACAGACTCAATTTTTCTTTGAATTGCTAATGCGATGGAAGAAAATGAAGCTTGGACCATTTTGCATCAAGCGTTCCATGGAGATAGCAAGGTAACTGTTGTGAAACTCCAAAATCTTCATAGAGAATTTGAGAACCTGCGTATGAAAGGTAGTGAGCCAGTTCAAGATTATATTGTGAATCAAATGAAAACTTATGGGGAACAAATTAAAGATCAAATAATAGTAGAAATGTTTTTTAGAAGTTTACCTTCTAAATTTGTTCACATTGTTGCTATTGTCGAGGAGTCAAAGAACCTTTCTATTTATTCTCTTAATAAGCTAATGGATTCACTCTTAGCACATGAAGAGAGGATGAACAGTTCTACAAAAATAGCACTATCCAGAAACCAGAGATCATAGTTAGTCTCTTTTGGATTCATACAAGTCAAAAACAAGTTAGCTTCATCTTCTTTTCTTCAACAAAATTTTCTTGTCGTTTTGCCTTTCACCATTAGTTTGCCTCTGTGTGTCCCATCTTCTTGCAAAAATAGCACTACTTACCTTTATAATTTGGCCTCTAATTGCATTTGCCACCACTTTCAATTTCTTGGTGGCTTGAATCTAATCTTCCATGACCTCTACCACGGCCTTGGTAGCCACCTCTACCTCTTCGTCTGTCTCTGCCAGCAAAACCAATATCATTGTTTTTTTGATCCTTGCTAGAAATCTCTATCTTCATCTGAAAGACTTGCTTCGTGCTCTTCTCCACAAAACTATTCATCCTCTCTTTATTGTTAAGAGTGAACCCATAAGCTCATTAAGAGAATAAATAGAAGGGTTCTTTGACTCCTCGGTAGCAGCAATAACATGATCAAATTTAGAAGGTAAAGTTCTCAAAATTTATTCTACTATTATTTGATCTTTAATATGTTTCCCATAGGTTTTCATTTGATTCACAATATAATTTTGAACTGACTCGCCACCTTTCATACACAGGTTCTCAAATTCTCTATGAAGAGTTTAAAGTTTCGCAATAGTTACCTTGTTATCTCCATGGATCTCTTAATGCAGAATGGTCCAAGCTTCATTTGCTTCCCTCGCATTAGCAATTCGAGGAAAATTGAGTCTGCCACTACTTGCTGCAATATGAGCAATACCTTTGCATTCTTCTTCCATAGCTCTCTCATCTCTGCCTCCCCTTTAGGTCTACTATATTCTCTATATCCATTTTCCTACAAGATCCCAAGGCTCGTGGGCAATAAAAAAAGTCTTCATCTTTATGTTCCAAAAAGCATAATTTTCTACATTGAAGGTGGGCACCAATGATTGAGAAACATTCAAAGTATTCATATTATTAGACATGATGAATATAAGGCTCTCCACTTCCTTTAGCAATAATCTCAATCACACAGTACACCCACTCTAATTGAAACCTGACACTAATTCTAGAAATGTTGGAATAATGAACTGAAATGTGAAAAAGAGAATAAGAGAAAGCAAAGCAAAGATAGAGGGAATAAGAAGAATGCACATTAAATTCCCTTATCTCAGATCTATCAACAATACACACTTATATAGACAGACAAAATGAAAGGAAAATATGCCATGTGGCCTACTAAAAGTAAGCTAAAGACTGGACAAATTTAACTGCCGTAAGCCACATGTGGAAGACTTATTCAAAGTCACGATCTCATTATATTATCTCACTTTGACACTCTTGAATATTGAACAAAGATAGTGAAGCTACGCCCCACCACCAGCAATAGGAGGGAAGAGAAAGCAGGACAAGTAGTATTAGATCTTGAGTGCTAGAAGGCTCAGCTCATGGTGCTTTTGAGGCATAATAGAAGCCCAAATTTAGGGTTGAGTATTGCTGGAGAAATTGATGATTTGGTCATGTGATCACTTGGACAATATTCTCTTTGACAAACATATATTGATTTGAATAGTTTGAGTTTACGATCTTTGACAACATTCACCTCAAAATGCTACTGATTTTTATTTGGAGTTTGAGAGAGTTTTCATAATCCATGGTGTGTTGAAAACCTGAAATGCAGCTGAAATTTGTTTATTTAGCATGCTTAATTTATGGGATCAAATACTAGTTTTTGATTGAGGTATAATGTGTTGAGTTTTGGTTGTCTCGAATTCGAATTAGAGTTTGAGTTAAAGTAAGAATCCAAAATTGGGTTTAGACTTATGATTGATTTGTAATATTAGAAGTTATAATTATAGTAAAACTCAGACTCAATAAAAGTCTATTTATATACTATAATACATAGAGTTTATGTATGGTGCAGTATTGAGATTGAACTAGAGAGAAATAGAGAGAAAGGAATAAAGGAATAAGGGATCTCCTATGTTCTCACTTTATATATAGATATTACTATGCTTCAAGTCTTTTACCACTGTCCATATTGTTATGACCTGAATTTCACTATTGATTGACATATAAGTTAAAAGAATGTTATTTTGAAGTAAGTACTTGATCACAAGTAACTCATTTATCCTTACTTTGACTAGTTTACATGCTTCAATTCATAACTGCAAAAATGAGTACTTATTTGCATCAATCAACAAAGACTTCTGTCTACCAAATATATATTTTGTGCTTTGAGTATGTTTAATTTTCTTCCAATATCCTCCATAACAAAACACTAATCTTATGAGATTATCTAAATCAGACATATATAAAATATATAATAATATGAGTAAAACACAAGTAAACAAATAATATCAACAACTAGTTCAAATTTGATCAAAGATCAATAAAAATTGAGAAATCACATCAATTAAGGATTCCTGGAATATTCCTCATTGAAAGCTAGCGTGCACTGATAATCAAAATCTATGCTAATTCAATTCAATATATTGAGGGATCAATTGAAATTCTATGTTGATTTCTAGAGGGAGGGGGGAGGGGGTGGGGGGTGCAGCGGCTTTGCTTGCAAAGGGTGGGGGTGGGGGGCACGGGCGGTGCAAGCGGGTGGGAGGGAGAGTTTGTGACCCTATGCGAGCTAGCGCAAGGCGGGTTGGAGCGGACGTAGGCATCGGTCGAGGGCACGATAGCAATGGGGAGTGGCAACGTGGGGCTACGCGAGCCGGTTCGGGTGCGAGTGCAAGCCGCGGGCGTGAGGTCTCAACGGCTATGGGGAGCATCAAAGAAACGGCACGAGGCTGGGCTGAGCGACAGTGAGGAGAGGAGGCTAGAGGTTGGATGATTTGGTTGGAGGTCGGAGGTTGAAGGAGAGTAGTTGTTGGGGGGATTAACTTATAATAATTATTTTTAAAAAAATTATATATAAAATAAATAATAAATTTTCAGGGGATTTAGTTGTAAAATTATGGAGAATAAAATTAAAATTTTTAGAAAAAATTTTAATTAAACAACAATTAAGATATTGTAGATAATAAATTTCAAAAAAAGTGTAGATAAATACTGAAATGGAGAGAAATTTTTAATAAATAAGATAAATCTTCAGAGTTGTAGATAAATATTTTTTTTATCGACTCATCTTCCTTTTTTACACAGCTAGCCAACACTCCTTTTATTTATTTTTTTCTCCTTCCCCCACATGCTGAGAGCCAAATCTTTACTCTTATTTTAATTTTTTTTTTATTCCTCTCCTCTTTCCCCATGTTTCATGCTCCTTGCTTTATTTTTCTCCTCACCATTTCTTTTCCTTTCTCTCCCTCTCCACTGAGCTTCTCCCACACCCATGGTTGGCCAAGCTCCGACCTGCCCCTTTTGGCAAATCTGAGCTATTTCTTTCCCCTTGTCATAGCCAAAGCCAGGCAGCCCTGACTTGATCTAGCCTCTCAGCTGCCTAGGGAGCGAGAAGTGCATGATGGTAGTGGCCATGGTGGAGGGTGCAGCCTGTTGGGGGAGTCGAAAGAGTATTGAATCAGAATAATATAGTGGCCCAAATATCAAACTATCTCAAAAACTTAAACTCATGTGATATAGACATTTTTCACTATATATATTGGATTCTATCTATCTAATATTCGATTTGTGACTAATTTATCACACCTGACATTATAACAAACTCTCCCTTCAGGTGTGATTTGACCACATTAATTTTAACATTCTTAATCAAGAACTTTTTTACTCAACATGTTTCACCGTATAATCCATATTAACAAGTTTTTGTCTCTGTTTTTAATTTTTTAAGAGAAACTAACATGTAACTCAATTCAGTCATATTATCATGGTAATTTTGGTCTTAAGAATTTGCATAAATTCAAATCTGAAGCTCTAATACCACTTATTGGGGGAATCAAAAGAGTGTCAAATTGAAATAATATAGTGGGTCGAATACCAAATCATCCCAAAAGCTTAAGTTCATGGGATATGAGCATTTTTCACTATATATATTGAACTCTATCTATCAAATATCCGATATGGGACTAATTCATCACACCTAATATTATAACAATCTCTCCATTCAGATATGATTTGACCACATCAATTTTAACACTCTTAATCAAGAACTCTTTTACTCAATCAGTTCCACCGTGTGATCCATATGAACAGGTTTTTGTCTCATTTATTTATTTATTTATTTAAGAGAAACTAACATGCGAGTTAATTCAGTCGCATCATCACGGTAATTTCGGTCTTAAAAGTTTGCACAGGTTTGAACCTGAAGTTCTGATACCATTTGTTGGGAGAGTCAAAAAAGTGTCGAACCTAAATAATATAGTGGGTTGGACACCAAACCATCCTAAAAACCTAAACTTATGAGACATGGATCTTTTTCACTATATATATTAGACTCTATCTATCTAATATTTGATATGAGACTAATTCATCATACTTGACATTATAACAATCTCTCCCTTCAGATATAATTTGACCACATAAATTTTAACACTCTTAATCAAAAACTCTTTTACTCGATCAGTTCCACCGTGTGATCCATACAAACAAGTTTTTGTCTCATTTTTTTTATTTTAAGAGAAACTAACATGCGACTCAATTCAGTCGCATCATCACGGTAATTTCGGTCTTAAGAGTTTGCATAGGTTCGAACATTAAGTTCTGATACCACTTGTTGGAAGAGTTAAAAGAATGTTGAATCTGAATAATATAGTGGGTCGGATACTAAACCATCCCAAAAGCTTAAACTCATGGGATATGGGTCTTTTTCACCATATATATTAGACTCTATCTATCCAATATCTGATGTGGAACTAATTTATCACACCTAATATTATAACAGTTCCTTGAGTTGGTTTGTAGTGAAGATTAGGCACTGCTAGTATTACATATTCTTGGTAGCCTCTGGCTACGGTGCCACTAGATAGGGTTGAGGTTGTAGTCTACCTCAAAGACAAGAGAAAGTGCCTAGGATAGGGTGACGCTTGGCAGTTAAGGCAGATGGGGATCCCAGTCGACAAGCCAAGTCGACAATGGGGCATGATGCAGTAGATCAGGCATGTAGCGTAGGGGTGGAGCAAGAGAGAACACGAGACGATGGCTCGCCAGTGACTCCGGCAGGAAGGTCGAGCCGATATGTACGCGAAGAGTGACCAAGCTGTGGCTAGTCGAGGCTAGGCAGGATCTAGAAGCCAATAAGGAGGTCCGACGCAGAAGAGAAGGATGGTGCCTTGGAGAAAGTGGCGATGATGAGCTACTTCTGGCAACGATGATAGGGCAATGGCCTTGATGTAGGCTAGTGGTGCCATAGAGAGAAGGGGTCATGGGCGGCAGTGTGGGGAAGGAGAGGGCTCCGACGAGCAGCAAAGGAGATGGAGGAGGAGCGGTGGTTTGGTCTAAGGCTGAAGTATAATTATGTAGACAAGAAAAGAATAGAAGAGAAGAAAGGCAGAAGGATGGAAGGGAACAAAACTAGTATGGGATGAGCCTTTTTTTTTGTTGATTTCTTCTTCCCTACAGTCGACAATTGACCACCTTCTATTTCCTCCCTTTTTCTAGCTTCTCTCCATCTAAACCTCTCTTGTTCCTATTCTTGTCTTCTATTTATAGGTTGTCAGTCTCTTTTATAGGTCTTGAAGGAAATCAACAATTAAATTTTTTATTGGCTCAATTTTGGATGCACATATTTTATAATTGGTGATAAAATTATATTCCTAAAATATTTTTTCGCTTGATTGGAATCTAATCCCAAGATTGGAATTTGTTACTTGATAAAGAGATATCAAATTTTGTACTATTTTTAGATGCTGAATTTTGGGAGGGTTATTTATAAATTCTTTTTGAAAAATTGGATCAATGTAATTTCATAAATTTTAGGGGGCTTTTTATAAAAGAAATATATTTGTAAAAATTTTAAAATTTTTTGGGTCATTTTCAAATAAAATTTAGGCTCATTTGTAAATGAAATTTTTGAGGAGTTTCATTACAAATTTTCCAAAAAATTAGACAAAAAAGTAATTTTATAAATTTCAAGGGTCTTTTTACAAAAAATATATATTTGTAAAAAATTTGAAATTTTTAGGATTCTTGTTTAATAAAATTTGGACTTATTTGCAAATAAAGATTTCGATGTGCTTATTTATAAATTTCAAAAATTTTAGGGGTTTATTTTAAAAAAATTTGAGGAATTTATTTGTGAATATAAAATTTTGAAGGGTTCATTTGCAAAATTTGGATTTTGTGGGAATTAATTTGAAATTTCAAAGATTTTAATAATTTTTTCGCAAAAATTTTCATCTGAATGACTTACTTATAAAAAAAAGTTCTGTCAGAGACCCATTTATAAAAATTTTATAATTTTCATTTTGACCCAGATATTTGATGTATTTTAGTCTCAACTTTGGTCCAAGAATCTAACTCAATCAGCTCTCTTTAATTTAAGCCCAAATTTTTCAACAGTTTAAATCCTAATTAAACCCAATTTTCTATCGAATTTTATTGCGACTTTGGTCCAATTGAGCCCTACATTTTGATTATAATCCAGTGGCATTTAATTTCACATATTAATTGAATTTTGACTTAATTTGACTTTTAGTTAAAATTGACTCAAATAAATTTGATAATCAATAGCCTCTTAGGCGCACTGTCGATTAAATTTGGAGCATTGCTAATGCTTTAAGGTTGGCTTAACTCAAAAGATGTGTCATGAACGGCTTCTAGGATTAACTAGCTTTGAAGTGTGATCAATGGGTTTGAGCACAATGTTGATTGACTTCATTTGAATAAAGCATTATAGATAATTAACTAAGTGAGCCCAAGACTATCTTAGTTTAGTTTGGTCTGAAATCCAAACTCAATTTGGTTTTAAATCCAATTTGATTCAGTTCAATATTTAAAATTTGATTTTGATTTGAATCTAATTTAATTTAGTTCAGTGTTCAAGACTTGATTGAATTGTGATTCACTAACTTCTTTTGATTTCTTCTTCCCAGAACCTTTGGTGGTTGGGTTCACATTGATGCCTTATAGAATAACTAAAGGAACCATGTAAAACATCCACTCCCAAAATTACTTTTGGGATTAATGGTGAATATTCAATTTACAATAACGAATTCAATTCATCGAACTTGGTATTAATTTTCAAAAGAATATTTGTCAAATACTGATTATTGACTCTAGTTAGGGTAATACTGATTTCGACTTGAGTCTAATTTAGCTTAGTTCAATATTCAAAACTTAATTTTGATCAAGTTTGGTTTCATTCAATTCAGGTCAGGTTTGACCTTGTGTTGGGCTCTCATTGGGTTCTCATTAAATCCTTAATAGATATTAGATCCGGTCATTAATATGTTCTCATCAGGTCCTTAATGGATCTTGGTCGAACTCTTGATGAGGTATTAATGGATCTTTAATGGATTTTGGATCCGATCCTTAATAGACTCTTTGGGGCCATTTGGTTGGGGGTCAAGGTCAAGATCAAGATCAATACTAGTGAACCACTTTTGTAAATTAATATCTTTTTATCAAAATTAAGGCTTCAATAATTTAAAGTTCAAAAAACTATTTAATTTTTTATAATAATTTAATTTAATAATAGTATAAAATAATAAATATTAATTTTACAAGAAAAAAAATAATTCTGAAACGAGCTGATCCTGATCCTGATCCTAAAACAAATGGGGCCTTAATGGATCTTTAATAGATTTTTGATTCGACCCTTAATGGATTCCTAATAGATCCTTAATGGATCTTAAATCTGACCCTTAATAGGCTCTTAATGGATTTGGGTTCGAACCTTAGTGGCCCTAAGTCCAAGCTCAAGTCAATTCAGGTTCAACTTAGTTTTAGTTCATGCTCAACTTGGTTCTAATTTAGGTTCAACCTAATTTTGATCTAAATTTGAGTCCAACTTGACTCTAAAAGGATTCAATTTGAACTTAATTTAACCCAACCAATGTTTGACTCAAATATGCTTTGACCCAATCAGGGTTCAATTCAAATTTAATTTGATCTCACATTAACTCGAGTTGAACTTGATTAGGGTTGGGTCTGAATTCATTTAATTTAGATTAACTCAATTTGAATTTGGGTCTCATTCAATTTGAACTTTAGTCCATTAACTTGATTTACTTAGGTATATTTAGTGATTCATTTGAATCAATATGATTTTATTTGTTTAATGTAATTGAATCACTTTAATTTAACTAATTTAACTTAATGATTTAGTTCGAGAGCTCTCAAACTATCATGGTAAATTTGGGTGAGCTTGCAAGTTGATCTTAATCTAAATCGACATCCGGTGAGCTCACAAGCTATTCTTAATCCGAATAGATGTTCAATGAACTACAAGCTGACATTAGTCCGAATAGATATTTGGCGAGCTCACAATCTGGTCTATAGACATTTGACAAGCCCATGAACTGAACTTAATCCAAATAGACATTCAGAGAGTTCGTAAGCTGGTCTTAGTTCAAATAGATATTCGACAAGCCCACAAACTAACCTTAGTCCAAATTCTGACGAGCTCGCAAATTGCCATTAGTCCAAATAGATGTTTGATGAGCTTGCAAGCTAACCATAGTCTAAATAGATGCTCGTGAGCTCACAAGTTGGCCTTATTCTGAATAAAAATCCACCGAGATCACAAGTTGGCTTTAGTCCAAATAGATGTTCGGTGAGCCAACAAGTTGGCCTTAGTCTAAATAGACATTCAGTAAGCTCGTAAGCTAATTTTAGTTCAAATAGACATTCAGTGAGCTCATAAGCTAGGTTTGGTCTGAATAGACATTCGATAAGCTCGTAAGCTAGCCCTAATTCAAATAGATATCCAGTGAACTCACGGGCTGATCTTAGTTTAGATAGACATTCGGCGAGCTTACAAGCTGGTCTTATTCTAAATAGACATTCAGCGAGTCCACGAACTGGCCTTAGTTCAAATAGACGTTCGATGAACTTGTAAATTCGCCTTAGTCCGAATAGACATTTAAAGAGCTTACAAGCTGTCTTAATCTGAATAAATATTCAGCAAGCCCGTGAATTGGCTTAATCTAAATAGAAATTTGACAAGCTCACAAGCTGACCTTAATCTAAATAAATGTTCAGTGAGTCTGTAGGCTGCCCTTAGCCCAAATAGATATTTAGCGAACTCGTAAGTTGGTCTTAGTTCGAATATACATTCAGCTAGCCTGCAGACTGGTTTTAGTCCAAATAAATATTTGGTGAGTTCAGAAGCTAGCCTTAATCTAAATAGACGTTCTGTGAGTCCGTGGATTAGCCTTAGTCTGAATAGATATTCAGCGAGCTCACCAGTTGACTTTAGTCCTAATAGACATATGGTGAACCTACAAATTGGCTGGTGAAGATTTGTCCTTGCGCTGGCGGGGCACAGGTAGCCTCCATCATGAAAATGATAGTTGTGCATTCGTAGATGCGGTAAAGACAAGTGAGGTTGCGGGTGGCTGTAAGTATAAAGTGAACTAGTTTCTCCTTCCTCTAAATCCTCTTCTCTGATGCACCTCTAATGCCTTCATTTTGCCTTTTTTTATTTTTTTTATTTTTTATTTTTAAGCAGATCAACTTCTCGTCCTTTTTTTTTGAATTTTCTTTGTTTTTGGCCAATAACTTTTCCTTTTCTTTTTTTATATTTTTTTTGCTTTATCTTCTTTCTTCTTCTTCCCTATGTTCCCATGCTTTTTCTTTCACCAACTATCCATGGTGGCTTCGGTCTTCTTCCTGACTAGATTCAACCCTCCAATCACCAGCAAGCAACAGGGCACTCGTCTTTCCCTCTTCTTCAGTTTCAAGAACGGATCTAGTCAGATCTTTGTCGGATCTAGCCAAGCGAACGGTGGAACGAGGCTGCAAATGGGGCTGATAGCCACACGGGGCTCAAAGGCACTATGGGGTGAACCAAGCTTATGTGGGTCAGAGGCACACCAAAGCTCGGACGCACGATGGCTAGGGGAACGATGACAATTGGGGAGGTTGGAGGCAAGCTGCAGAGGATGGTGAAGCTCCAGCATGGGATTTCGAGGATGAGGAGGGGGCCGCCAATGACGGAGATAAGCTGGTCGGTGATGCTAGGGTTCCAATGAGGAGGCACAAGTGAGGCGGGGACAGTGGAGCTCCGGCAAGAGCTAAGATTATTGGAGTCAAAAGAGTGTCGAATCGAAATAATATACTGGATCAGACACCAAACCATCCTAAAAGCTTAAGCTCGTGGAATATGGGTCTTTTTCACTATATATATTGGACTCTATCTATCCAATACCCAATGTGAGACTAATTCATCATACCTGACATTATAACAATCTCCCCCTTCAGGTGTGATTTGACCATATCAATTTTAATAATCTTAATCAAGAACTCTTTTACTTAATCAATTTCACCGTGTGATCCATACTAACAGGTTTTTGTCTTATTTTTTATTTTTAACAGAGACTAACATACGACTCAATTCAATCACATCATCATGATACTCTTTTACTTAATCAATTCACCATATGATCCATACTAATGAATTTTTTATCTTATTTGTTTGATTTTAACAAAGACTAACATGTGACTCAATTCAGTCGCATCATCACAGTACTTTTTTGTTTAACTAATTCCACCATGTGATCTATACTAACAAATTTTTTATCTCAATTTTGTATTTTTTTTATTTTGTTTAAGAGAGACTAACATGCGACTCAATTCAGTCGCATCATCACGATAATTTTGATCTTAAGAGTTTGCATAGTTTCGAACCTAAAGCTCTGATAACACTTGGGGGAGTTGAAAGAGTATTGAGATAGAATAATACAGTGAACCAAATACCAAACCTTCCTAAAAGCTTTAGCTCGTGGGATATAGGCATTTTTCACTATATATATTGGACTCTATCTATCCAATACCCGATATGAGACTAATTTATCATACCTGACATTATAACAAGCTAAGCAGTACGGTTCTCATGTAGATGAGAGTGGTGGAACTGGAGTTCATGCTGGTGCTGTAGTCAACGGCTCATGCAAGCGAATGAGGAACTACCTCGGCGGCAAGGGCACGGCGAGCTTAAAAGGAACAATGGGCAAGTTGCAAGGTTTTGTTGGTGATGGCTAGGTAGAGCAGATGCGGGAGACGCACAGCTGCAAGTCGAAGCTGACTCTAGGTATGGAGGTGATGCTAGAGCATAGCTCACGAGTGGTCGGAGGTTGGAGATGGTGGAGACAAGCCAAGAAAGGGCCGGAGATGGTGCAGAGAAGCAGTTCATTGCTCATCGTGGAGCTATGACCAGTAATGCGGCTAGAGTCTTCCTCGTGGGCAGCCGATATGGAGGCCGGGCAGGGTCATACATTAGCTCCTCATTAGCACAGTGTGGAGGGGCTGATCAGCATGGTGTTGAAAACTCCCTTGAAGGGGGGAGGAAGAAAGGCAAACGAAAGAGAGAGGCAGAGAAGAGGAAGAATAAGATAAGTTTCGGAACTTCTACTTTTCTTGCCTCAAGTTTTTTTCGATTCTCAGTTTTGGCTTCCTAATTCCTTTTTCTATCTCCCATTCCTTTTCTCTTTTTTTTTTCATTGACAAGTTTTATATAAAGCTTGGAGAGATTGAGTTGGACTGAAATGAATCTCGTTCAAATTTGAATTAAAAATCTTATTTATTTGCTTTGAATAATTTTTGTTTGGATTAAATTATTGTGGATGTATTTGAATTGAATGAGGATGTATTTATTGGAAATTAGATAAATTCCTAAAAGCATGTAAATGAATTTATGTGTTGTAAATTTAAAAAATATATTCATCTTGGATATTAAATTTACAATAGAATTATTTACAAATTTTTTTAAAAAATAAAATTTCAAAATATAGGAACAATTAAAATTTTTTGATGGATGCAATTCTGATATTTCTTTAGGTGTATACAATCAAAAATTCCTAAATATTAAAATTAAATAAGGGATGTGATTTTCTACGAATTCGCTATTACGAAAGTAATTGTTTTACTAAAACTCAAAAAAGATAGTGTTAACTATTGTTTAAGACTAAACAATGTATTGTCAAATAACTCCTGGTGAATGATAAATTCACCCAAAAAAATGACAATTTGCAGATGCAGGTTTTCTCATATGTCTTTTGTACTTTTTTAGTAACTCTTAACACACAAACATCGAGAAACCTACGGATGCTTTTAGAACCGACACCAAAATCTTTAAAAATCAAAAAAATTCAAATAAAATGGCGAATATCTCCCTCCAAACGAACTAAAGTTTATATATAACGGACGGTACTTTGTCAGTAAATGAGAAAGAATATGAATACTTTTCAGTACTTAAAAGATATGTAAATTAAGATTTATTTTTTTTTTTTAGAAATAACATAGATTTCTCCGGCCACCTATTTTCTATTAATTATGAAAGAGTCGCACGGTGTCTTAAAATTGGAGTTTAATTCAGTCACAACCCTAGCTATTGTCATGATTAATTTGGACCGTAAATCAAAAAATGTGTCACCCAAGGATCGGAGGATGTTTCATTCAAAATAATTTAAAATAATTTAATTAAATTATACTTTTAGCATTTTTATTGTTAGTCAGACAAATGAAAATTATTGAGTCGGACTATTACCAAATGGGTTGGGCTCTACATTTTTTAGATTTACGACGCAGGCCGATGGTAAATTGAAGGTTACGATCGCAATTAAACATGTTTCTTCAAGATTGACCTTGAGAAAGCACCACGTCACCCACGCTCGAGAATCAAACAAATACGAATAAAAACAGCGAAAAAAAAAAAAAAAAAACGAGATTCGTACTACGCATGGCTTCGAAGAAGTGCGAGTAGTACAACTTCACCCAGGGACGTTCTACAAGTACAACAAAGTCGACGTCATTTAACAAGGAACATATCCTTAAGTTGAATTCGTAGGACGAGATCTTCTCCGTCAGTGCTGCCTTGAAATCCGTTGAATTTAGATTTTCTTTCGACCCATTTACCCCAGCACTACTCGCGTGGCAGTATAAGCGGGCGAGATCTGATCCTACGCGTTGAACGGCTGTCCAGGATTTCGGCGCACGTTAGCTAGCTGCTATCTCAATTATTCGCGTTCCGCGTGGGAACGTGCGGGAAACGGATTCCCACTTTCCATTTCAGATCCCTATTTAAAGGTCGCGAAGCACCCAAAATCTCGCATCGCGGCTAAATCTCTTCGAATTCTATTCGCCTTCGCCTCCTCTCTCCGCAATGGCCGAGGTATTCATCCAAATCTTAGGGTTTTTCCATTCTTGTTAGACGGATAGATCTGTGATTTTCTGCATTTTATATGATCTTTTCTTTCGATTTGATTAAATTTTTTTTCCTTATCTGCTGTTTATAGATCACTGGTCGTTAGGTTTTATATGTGTGCTACGAGTTTTGTTTGATTTTGAGATCCATATGCGAAGACTTCATGACTTGGTGATCCTGCTTGGATTTTGATGTCCGATTATATGATTATGATCTTTGTGATGGTGTGGAGAATCATGGTTTGCATCAGATACTCGGTCTTTAGTGGATAACTTGATTACTTGTTTGTTAATTCCGAGGATTAATTTTATGGAGAAAAAATGAATTGATCGTAGATTGAGATGTAATTAGCAAGATTTGGGAAATTATAAGTTTATTTTTTGCATATAATGCTAGCAATAGATGTATTGGTAGTTGTTGATTGAGGGAAAGAATTTTAGGCTTCCTCATGCGCCTTCTGTAAGTAAATGGAGCAGTGGATGATAAGCTTTTTTGGGAGCATGCGTGGTCGTGTAAAAGTAAATTTAGAACAAGATCATACTGTTGTCTCCTGAGAACCTAGTTCCTCTTCTGTGCAAAGACAGTGAGTCTCCACAAGTAGGAAGAATTTGAAGTTGAACTAATTGATTAGTAAAGTATAACGTCCAATTAAAGAGATGAAGTATCCTAATATTTATGAGGACAACATGGTGGTTAAGGGGGAAAACTATGGGTTTTGCTCTGAGTAATCTCTGCCATAAGCAACTGCAATTGTAAGATATTTTGCAAACACAGCTAATGACAGACAAACTATATAGAGCAAGCATACTCTTTTGGTGGATCATGAGATAAAACAGACAAATATTGGGAACATTATCTCTAGCAATTGTTACTATCCACTAAGTCTATAAAGAGGTCCCCTTGGAGTTGGAAAGATAATAAAATAATCTCAAGTAGTGGATTTGACGCTTATATAGCAGTAAAATCCCTCTTTCAGCCATAGCAATGGAGATGCTTTTTTACTTTTTCAACTTCTCCTAGACTTTGTTTTGGAATTTAAACTGAGAAAATTTCCTATTTGTTCCACTTTGTCGTTTTTAGAGGACTCTAGAATATGTGACCAAATAACCACAATCCTCCTAGTCCAAAATCCATGGTATATGAGGTTCATACGCTCACCCATTTCCCATGCCTATGTGGTTAGATGCCACTATTTCATACTGAGCCCACTCACCAGGAAAGATACCATAGCACTGCCCAACTTATAACTCAAGTGATACTTATCTCAGTCCATTCTCTATATTATCTTTCAAGCATGAACGTATGTAATCAGTTATAAATTACAGTTTTAGATCTTAAAAGAGAAGAATGGTTGGGTGGTCAACCAACCATATCATACTCCATGTTGTTATTTTGGTTTGTTGTTATATGCCACTACAATATTATTGATTTTGCATTACAGTTCCTGCTTCCATGACTTGTATCTTAGTGTCATTTTTTTCCCACTGAAGGACAGCAACTTGTACTTTTGAGTCTGTTTGTAACGCTAAGGGTGGATTTGAGTTTCATTTGTGAGCATCATGACTTCTTGTATATGCAAAGTTGAGAGATAAATTATTTTGACCACAGAACTATTACATGTACATGTGACTTATAACCTCTTTACCTTTTTTTTCCCATATCATGATGAAACTATTGCATGTAAATAGCTTTAAGCCAAAACTTCTGATATGTTCTCTTAAGGTTAGCTTATATTTTCTTTTAAACACAATATCTGTCTAATTAACTTTTACGAAATTAGAAGTAGAATAGAAAAATGTGGTTGTCATTAGCAATTCTTTTATTGAAAGCTGCTGTAATGAATTTTACAAAGGTCATACATGCATTCACTAAATTACATTCCTTTTTGAATCGTGTTTATCCAGGAAATCAGCATGTAACCATGGTTAATATTCTGAAGGAATTTTATAGAAATTGAGCAATTGCTGCGAGAATTGAGATACATGCTCTTTTCTTTCTTCTTCCCTTCTGTCCAATATAATTTTTTTTATGCCAAAATAAAAAAAAAATGAGATCATTGCATGTCCGCCAAACATTAAAAAAGAAGACAATTTCCATTTTAAGTGTTTGAATAATGATTAAAGGATGAGAACAACATATATATGCGATTATGATGGATGTGAAGAAGGCTGGAATGCTAGAAGCATAATAATAAAGTAGCGATGATAAACTACAAGAGAGGAATTCAATTATCCAAACATAAAATGAGTTCTACTCATTGTCTTCTACAATGATTCTTTTTGCATCTCAGTAATTGGTGAAATTGGCAACATAATCAAGATGCATTAATTAATGGTACACCTCTCTGTTTTTCTTGTTTGTGTCCATCCACGCAAACATGTGCACATAGCTTCATAAACAGTGTAGAACAGAAAAAGGTTTGGCCTTTAATTAGGCCTCTGTTTGGATGATAAAAGAATGCACAATCTTTTCCTAGTAGTGTTAATTTGTCAAAGTATTGAAAGTCTAATACTCGATTTTTTTATGCAGACTGTTGTCCTCAGGGTTGGCATGTCTTGTGAAGGTTGTGTTGGAGCTGTCAAGAGAGTCCTCACCAAAATGGAAGGTTGTTATTTGGTCATCTTAATGCATTCTTCCTATGGTTATCATCACCATATGTATATATGTGGCTCTTATTTGTTCTTCATTTAAGTACATGTGGCTTCTGTTCATTAGAAGAACCAAATATCTATTTAAACATTGGAATATACATAATTTTTTGGCAAGATACTTCTAACAGGGAAAAAATATTTGTACCCAGAAGTTAAAACATCTCAGCATGTTTTCATGTTTTACCATCGTGCAGGTGTTGAATCCTTTGATGTAGATCTGAAGGAACAGAAAGTGACTGTGAAAGGAAATGTGACACCTGATGCAGTTCTGCAGGTGGTTTCCAAGACTGGAAAGAAGACCTCCATCTGGGAGGCTGAACCTGAGGCCAAGGAAGACACCCCCGCAGCTGCAGCCTCTGCTACTGCATGAGCTTGTTATGAACAGATTTATGTGGACTTGACCATTTTATGTTTGAATCCAATATCAGTAGTTCACTATTTCTATATTTTTAGGACTGAATTCAACTATTTGAACATCTACGTTAATCACTTTATATCGTTTTTATCAAAAAGGGCGGAGTGTCATTTTAACTTGAGGAGCATGGGGGGTAGAAACATACACGCAAGCATCCCTTAGTTTGCTCAATTGAGTAAATTATTAAAAAACATTGTTGATATAGTTTTGTAGATTCACGTTAAAAAAGGATATTTTTGGTCGATTCATTGGTAAACATAACATACCCTGGTTCGAAAAATATATGAAAGAATAGCAGAAACAAAAGAAGACACCTCACGATGATCCCCCCACGGCACTCTTACACTGAAAAATAAGAGCCAGATCAAACCAAAACAAAACCCCAAAACAGGATTATGACCTCCGCTAGCAACCACCCGCAGAAGAAAAACAAAAGCTTCCGTCAAATATACCTCCTCCTAATTTTCATTATTAGTTATCAATTATCGGTTGTTAATTAACAACTATCAGTTATCTATCGTTCAAGTTCAATCACATAGATTTTGACCATCCGATATGAATGAGACGGCAACTGACAATCGATAAACTGATAACTAAAAATAAAACTAGGATATAGTAAAAAGACCCATCAAAGCTTCGTCTGCTAAGTTCTAACCCATGCTCTCCGACGAGCCCCGCCTACTGCTGGCCAGTCTCCACTGCTCCGAACCCCTGCTCGCCGCTACCACGCCGCACTTGGCCACCGTCCTCATGCTCTCGATCAGCATTTCAGTGCGCGCCTCCTGCGCCAGTATCTCATTCAAATGACTCGGGCTAATGACAAGCTTCGCCTTCCAGACTCCGCTGCTGTTCCGCTTGGCAAACATATCCATCTCGGAGGAGACCCGGTACGGCGCTGCAAGGGACGGGAGCCCGGCTAGCGGGAAGCCTGTGGGCCGGAGATAGTAAAGCTCGCCAGGGGATAGTTGCTCGCTGTGGAGTAGTGGTGGAGAGAGGAAGCCCTGGCTGCGGAAGATGCCGTGGCCGGGGAAACCGTTGGTGATGCACTCGGCGGTGACCGGCGGGTGGAGCTCCATCACGCCGCCGTTGAACGTGACGACCTTTATCCGCGAGTCGGCTAGCTCTTCATAGCCGGAGAAGGCACAGTTGCCCATCTTTAGCTCTGTAGAGGAAGTACTGGTGCTCTTCTTTGAGTTTCTATTCGTGGTGTTCCTCTGTAAGAGCGTTGTGGGGCGCATTTGGTTTGGCTGTATGGGCGGCATACGTTTGTGGCTAGAGGATTAGAAACACATAAAAGTTGGCATAAGTTCTATCAAAAGAAAACATGAAAGGAAATTATATATGACTATCCAATTGTTCGATATTGGGCCTAAAAACAAATTTTAACCATCGATTTGTCATTGAATACCGTGATTAACACATGCAATTTGTGTTCATTACCAGTAATCTGTATAATTAAAATGTCTACGTGAGACTGTGAGGATCAGAATTAGATGTCGGATATCGGATGATGAGTTTGGGGATAATGACAGCTTAATTGATGAAAGAAAAATATGAGATGTAAATAGAAGGGAAGGACAATTATTGTCAAAAAGAAAAAGAAAAGTTAAGGACAAAGAGGAGATGGTGACAAGGGAAGGTAGCATCCTTCTTTGGTGATACTGTGTTTGGCTCAATGGATTCCCAACTGATCTGGCTTGAGGGTGTGTCCAGCCCAATTATGAAGTGCCACAATTACATAAAACTCCTTATAAGTCGGTGTAATTATGTATTACCCTTCACATTTTCTACCTCAAAAAATTGAGATTTGATTAATTACATATCAACCCTCGAAATTTCAGGTACTTTCAAAGGAAAAAAAAAAAAATTTGTCTGCTAAAAGAAGTACATAAAGAGAAGCCACAAAAGCAATACACTTTTCAAAAAGTATTTATTTGTCTAAAATGGAGAAATAAATTGGGGAAGATTCGGTTGAAGTTCTTGTTCGAACAAATTTTGGGACTCTTTGGCTTTTCATTGGCCTTTCAAAACACGCAGCCATGCAGTGGAAGAATATCAGTGTGTCGCGACGGGGTGCGCGTTTGTTCAACAGTTAATGCCGTGGCCTGCAGGCAACGGTGTCTGGACTCGCTGCTACGAATCCGTTTAAAACTTGCCCATCAAACCCAATGGCCCTTTAATAGAATGGGCCGGCAGCTTGCAAATTGTTTCGTTACGGCTTGTAAAGGACCATTGGGAACGCGTTAACAGCCCGTTGGTGCAGGAAAACCGCGAGGCCCGTTCATATCCCGGCCAAGATTTTTGCCGTCTCCATCTCCTGAATCCCAAGGCACCCTTTAATTTGAGATAAGGATCAAAATCAGCATTTTTAAAATTATTTTTTTTTATAAAATTAATATTACTTATTTTATATCGATATTAAATTAAATTATTATAAAAAATTAATTATTTTTTAAACTTTAAATTATTGTACGATTAATTTTGATAAAAAAATATTAGTTTATAAAAATAGTTTACTAGTTTTGATCTTAATCCTGATCTTGATCTCGAATCAAACGGTGCTCAACTTCTCCGGTCTCTACCGTCTGTCTCCACCAACATCGACTTCAACTCCGACCTCTGCCACATCCATCTCTAACAACGCAAACTCTGACTTTGGCCTCGACCTCTATCGCCTTTTATAGAAAAATGAGGACTTTTATAGAAAAATTCATTATGGATAAATTTAAAGAGATTTCATATGAGAGAAAAATTAAAGAGATTTTAAAATATCTATCATATCATTTTCTCATATTATCTACAAAATGTTTAAAAATAGGATTTTAAAAAAAAATCCTATAAAATGTCAAATAAATATTTTTTTATCTAAAAATGAAGTTTTTAAAAACTGTAAAATTGAGTAATTTATTAAACTAAATTTATTTAATATCAGATTTAAATGGGTGGACCGAACTTTTAATGGTCTAATTTTAATTTAGCGGGTCTAATATAAAATTTCATGGTATTTAAGGGACCATAGGCGACTTGAAGCCCGCGGATACCTTCTTTGGGCCCGTAGAGCCCATGCGGGCCAGGCCCGTTGACAGCCCAAAACGCGAACTTGAATAATGGGCCAGCGGAAAGGAAACATTTAGCCCACGACCATGTAGTGAACCACTAACATTGCAACACTGGGCTTCGTAACGCCGTGATCCCAATATTCGCGTTGGTCGGTGGTGGCTCCTTTGGAAAACTCATTTTCACTTCTTTGAATTTTACAAACTTTCCGGTCATTCCCTACTTATATTTTTCTTTTATTTTACGTTCTATCAAAATTATGGTGGGTCTCACTGATGCCATTTGTTCATTTTTTTTTTTTGGAAAACTCCAAAATATATTCTATTTGAAATTTATGTTAGAATGTGATTTTGACTTGAGATCCAAGTAAATTAAATAAAACCAAAGAACTTGTAAATTAAAAAATATATAAATTATTGTCATCACTATTATTCTTACTATACTATTGACTTTCCAACTATTATTCTAACTATTTGACTCTTTCTGTTCTGCTTGACATTATTTTTTATTATTATTATTTCACTACCATCGTCATTGTTTTTGTCATTATTATTACCAACACTACTAGCAACACTATTATTATTTTATTCAAATTTTTATTCATTATCAATATCATCATTTATCCTAAATGTTAAAAAGGAAAAAAAAAGACAAAAGGAAAGGATAAAATGCTACCGCAACTATTATTTTCTTGTTTGTAGAATCAAAATAATTTACAAAAACAAAAAAATCTTCTGTTGGCTTAATTGTGTCTCGAATCTGGATTTTTGAAGAGTCTTAATTTAGTAGGTCTAATCCTTATCTTAATTTATATTATACTAGAAGACTGACTCAAATAAGATTTCTACTAATTCAAGTCTTTTAATAGAAGATAAATTTAGAGAAGAATTAGGCCTACTAAATGAAGACTCTCCGGAAAATTCGAATTCGAGACATAATTAAGCCAACAACTTCCACCTTGACTTGAATCTTCTTCTTCTTCTTCTTTGAATCTTCAATAAATGTCTTCGCCATTATCTCATGGGGCAGGATCAATGACCTTAAATATTGATTAAGTCTAAACAGAGCTTGAACTTATTAATCAGAATTACCTTCGTCAACAACTAAAGCAAAAGCTACTATATCTTTAAAACCATACCTTTCGGGTAGTTTTATGTTTCTTTGGGATCTTCGAAGTGGAGTCTTCTCAAAATTTAATTCTTAGAATTTTCTTAAGAGTTTGCTATACTCTGAGCATCTTCTTCTGAAGAAAACTACATGCTCCACCTCTACCTGCATTATATCACTGAGGCCTTTCTTGAGAGATTTTAATATGACACTTTCATCAAACATTACATCTCTTTCAATAATTATATTAAAAATACTAGGATCCTACAAACAATAACTTTTAACACCTTTGGCATAACCAAGGAAAGTACACTTTTGGAACATGCATTTAACTTATCCTTGACGATATGGACATAAGCACCGCAACAAAAAATTTTTAAAGAAAAATAATTTGCAGGTTCACCAGTCCATACCTCTTTAGAAGTTTTGTAATTAATGGCTATTTGAGGAAAGTAGTTTACAATGAAGCATATTGTATTGATTGCTTCTGCCCAAAGATCCTTGTCAAGATTAGTTGTACCAAGTATACTACATGCTTTTTTCATCAAAATTTTGTTCATCCTTTCAGCCACACCACTTTATTGAAGTTTTCCTGGAATAGTAAAGTGGCATTCGATGCCTTCATCTTCACAGAATTTGAGAAACTCTGTTGATTTGTACTTTCTGCCATTATCACTTTTGAGGTATTTGATTTTTTTGTTAGTCCTTTTTTCAACTAAAGTTTTTTATCGTTTGAAAACAGAAAATACCTCAGCTTTATAATGCAAAAAATAAATCCATACTTTTTTGAAAAAATCATCAATAAAACTGATAAAATAACGAGTACCAGATTTTGATAGAATAAGAGAGTACCACATATTATAATGAATATAATCAATTAAATCTTTAGTGCAATGAGTACTGGTGTTAAACTTTACCTTAAACTATTTATCAGAGAGACAATGCTCGCAGAAATCTAATTTGTATGAGTTGAGCTCCTTCAGTAATTTTCTTTTATTAAGCTCAATTAAACTTTTCTCACTCATATGACCGAGATGCATATGCTATAAGTGGGTCATATCAGAAGAAGAAGGCTGAAAAATTGTTGCTCCATCTTCAATAGTTTTTTCTACTAACTCATATAAATTTTCGTGTTTTAGGCTCATCATCACTATCAAAGAGTCTTTAACAACCTTAAGAACTCCACCTTCAGCAGAATATTTATAACCAGCAGAATCCAAAATGCCCAAAGAGATCAAATTCTTTTTCAAATCAGGAATACGTCTAACGTTAGTAAGAGTTCTAATAATATTATCAAACATCTTAATTTTGATAGTTTCAATTGTAACAATTTTGCATAGATTGTTATTACCAATCAAAACTAATCCACCATTATAAGACTTGTAATTTTTAAACCAATCTTTATTGGGACACATGTGGTAAGAACAACCAGAATCAAAAATTCAAGTATCATAGTAATGATCAAAATCAGAACTAATAGAGAAAATATTACCATAATCATCATCAGAACTCCCTTCAGCAATTAACACTTATTTTTTGGCTTACTCTTTAGACTGAGATTCTCTTTTTTCTTTGATTTGAGCTTCCAACACTCTTTAATTACATGTCTCATATTCTTACAATACCTATAATTTATTTCTTTAGATTTGGATCTAGAGCGATATGTCTTTGATCTTTCTTCGGTATGACCTCTAGCAATCAAAGCTTCTGAGTGTGATGCATTCCCTTCAATCTTTTTTACATATTCATTAGATAGAAGAACAAAAAAAATATCGTCAAATTTTAAATCTTTACCACACATGATAGTAGTCTACAGATTCTCAAAAGAAGAAGATAGAGACGATAATAAAATAATTACCTTATCTTTATCTTCAATTTTAACATCAATGTTTAACAATTGAGAAACTAGTTTATTGAAAGCATTAAGATGATCAACTATATTCGCACCTTCTCTCATTCGAAAATTGAAGAGCTTCTACTTTAAATAAACTCAATTTGAGATAGACTTACTCATATATTATTTTTTCAACATTTTCCATATCTCTGAAGGTGATGTTTCATCAAGAAACGAATAAAGTACCTCATCGATGAGACTGAAGATAATTGTACTATGTGTACTAGCCTTTTGGTTTTTTCAGATACTTTTGGTGGCATCTTCAGGTTTAATGTCCTCTAATGTGTTTCTCAACTCTTGTTGAGTAAGAATTGTACGAACTTTTACTTGTCAAATAGGAAATCCTTACTTTTCATTGAATTTCTCTATATCGAACTTCGTAGTAGACATACTGAATCAAGTTCTGATACCACTTGTAGTGTTAAATATCGATATCCACCACAATTCACAATGTAGAAGAGGAATAGAAAAGAAGAAAAAATAGCACACAAGAGATTTATGTGGCGAAAACAATTAGGAGAATATTGTATTAATGAGGAAGAAAGAAGAAATTATAATGATGGAGGCGAAACTCTAATATCACTCTATATCGAAACCTTTATATGAATAGGGTATTTATAAATGTAACCTAATTGTGTATGAGTCAAAGTAGAAGACTGACTCTTAACAATCTTCAAAATTAGTCAAAACAAAATAATATAGTTAAGAGAAAATATTGATGATTGAACCTGAAACTATGTGCAATTGAGGCTAAAGATATACAATTATAAATGAAAATACCGAAAAATTAAACTCACATTATAATAAGTTAAAATAAAATTAAAGAACTCGTAAGTTGAAAAAAAATTAAGTATAAGAGAAGTTATAAACTATTACCAACATCACAACCATCATCTTCACCATTTTGTCTTCTTTTTATTCTGTTGCCATCTTCTTTGACATTTATATTTCACCACCATTGTTATTGTTTTTCTCGTTATAGTTATCTTCCTACTATTATGATATCAGTATAATTTTATTCAAATTTTTGTTCATCATTAATATGACGACCATTTTACTTCTCCTAAACATAAAAAAAACCAAAGATGAAAAAAAAAGATGAGATATATGTAAAGAGTGCTATATGTAAAACACCATGAAAGGAATAGAAAAAAATCAAACGTAACTCAGATTCCAAATAAGACCCATGAGATGCTCGATAAAAGATATTATATACCTGCTACAAAATTTTACAAGTATATATTTTTATTTGTGTTTTCACCACTTGATCCAATAGAATTTTACAAGTTAAACAATCGATATATTAGTTTTAGAATCGATTTAAAATTGATTTAAAAATAGAATCGAAAATTTGATTTTTAATCAAAATTAATAAAGTTCTAATTCTAAATTTTTAAAAATTAAATTTTAACTTTAATTCTAAAATATATAATGCTCATAACATTAGGGGTGTGTACTATTCGGTTAAAACCGAATTAACCGACTGAACTAAAACCGAATAATCGATTCGGTTCGAGTTATTCGATTTTCGCTTCGATTCGGTTTTGAAAATTGAAATTTTGTAATTCAGTTTCGGTTTTGGTTATTGAATTTGAAAAATCGTAAAAACCAAACCGAACCGAATTATATATATACCTGTGTATTGTTAGTAGGTTTCGATTTTGGGCTAATCGGTTCAAATAGCCCTATATATTATCGCTATCAGCAGCGAGCGGTTCGCTACTCTCGCCGCTCTCGCTCTTGCCTCTCATTTCAGCCTTAATCCTAAATCTCGATCGCCTTTCGCTCTCGTCATTGCGGTGCTGGGCCTTCATCCCTACAGCTGCGGTGATGCGCCGTGTCGGTGATATCACTTTCGTCCACCCTTGGACCCCCCTCCTCCTCTGAAGCTCTGAGTCCTGACTCCCGACGCCTCAATATCTCTCTGGTCGATGCTCTGAGCTTCAATCTCTCATTTTTCTACAACGGATTAAGCTGCAAGGTGAGCATATTTAGGAAATTACGAAATTTAGGGTTGATTTTTTGTGAAATTAAATTAGGGTTTTTTTATTTAATACGATTTTATTATTAGATCAGTAAATCCTCAGTTCCGAACTGACAATTTTTCTTCTCTTTCATCCCTGTAGCTGTGGTGCTGCGCCGTGTCAGTGACATCGCTTTCGTCCACCCCCGGACCCCTCTCCTCTTTTGAGGCTCTGAGTCCCGACGCCTTAATATCTCTCTGGTCGACGCTCTGAACTTCAATCTCTTATTTTTTTTACAATGGATTAAGCTGCAAGATGAGAGTATTTAGGAAATTATGACATTTAGGGTTATTTTTTGTGAAATTAAATTAGGGTTTTTTTGATTTCATACAATTTTATTGTTAGATCAGTAAATCCTCAGTTCCGAACTGACGATTTTTCTTCTGACAATTTTTCTTCTCATTCATCCCTGCAGCTGTAGTGTTGCGCCGTGTCGATGACATCGCTTTCGTCCACCCCCGGACCCCCCTCCTCCTCTGAGGCTCTGAGTCTCGACGCCTCAATATCTCTTTAGTCTAGGCTCTGAACTTCAATCTCTCATTTTTTTTACAAAGGATTAAACTGCAAGGTGAGAGTATTTACGAAATTATGAAATTTAAGGTGGACTTTTTGTGAAATTAAATTAGGGTTTTTTGATTTCATACGATTTTATTGTTAGATTATTTAATCCTCAGTTCCGAACTGACGATTTTTCTTTTCCATCATCCCTGCAGCTGCGGTGCTATGCCGTGTCGGTGACATCGCTTTCGTCCACGTCTGGACCCTCCTCCTCCTCTGAGGCTCTGAGTCCCGACGCCTCAAGATCTCTCTGGCCGACGCTCTGAGCTTCAATCTCTCATTTTTTTTTACAACGGATTAAGTTGAGAGGTGAGAGTATTTAGGAAATTATGAAATTTAGGGTTGATTTTTTGTGAAATTAAATTAGAATTTTTTGATTTCATATGATTTTATTGTTAGATCAGTAAATCCTCAGTTCCGAACTGACAATTTTTCTTCTCCTTCATCCCTGCAGCTGCGGTGTTGTGCCATGTTGATGATATCGCTTTCGTTCACCCCCGGACCCCCCTCCTCCTCTGAGGCTCTGAGTCCCGACGCCTCAATATCTCTCTGGTCGACACTCAGAGCTTTAATCTCTCATTTTTCTACAACGGATTAAGGTGAGAGTATTTAGGAAATTATGAAATTTAAGGTTGATTTTTTGTGAAATTAAATTAGGGTTTTTTGATTTCATACGATTTTATTGTTAACGCTTTCGTCCACCTTCGGACCCCCCCCCCCCCCCCTCCTCTTCCCTTTCCTCTGAGGCTTTGACTCTCTGAGTCACGATGCCTCAATATCTCTCCGGTCGATACTCTGAGCTTTAATCTCTCATTTTTCTACAACGGATTAAGCTGCAAGTTGAGAGTATTTCAGAAATTATGAAATTTAGGGTTTATTTTTTGTGAAATTAAATTAGGATTTTTTGATTTCATACGATTTTATTGTTAGATCAGTAAATTCTCAGTTCCGAACTCCTAATTTTTCTTCTCCTTCATCCTCGATAACATTGCTTTCGTCCACCCCCCTCCTCCTCTGACGCTCTGAGTCCCAATGCCTCAATATCTCTCTGTGACCAGCCTTCGATACTCTGAGCTTCAATATCTCATTTTTCTACAATGGCATCATCATGATCAAATTGCCAGGTGAGGGGATTTATGAAATTATGAAATTTAGGGTTGAATTTTGTGAAATTAAATTAGGATTTTTTTTATTTCATACGATTTAATCTGTAATTCTATATTTTCTATTGATAGATGTTGAACGAGGATGGCAGTCAAGAGCTTTCAAACACAAATCCAATTATTTCAAGTCCAATGCCAATTTTTGCTTCTTAGGAAAGTTCTACGCCTATGGCTATTGAAGTTTCAAATGAGGGCAATGCATCTACATGCAGTACAAAGCCTCCAATGCCAAGAAAGAGAATGGCAGCACGATCAGTTGTATGGGAGCATTACACAAAATTCACAGAGTTGGGTAAGTCAACCAAAGCCAAATGCAACTACTGTGGTAATGAATTCTTTTGTGATTCAAAAAGAAATGGTACTTCTTCTCTTAGACATCACATGAATCAATGCAAGCAATATCCATATAATGTTGATACACATCAAACACAACTTGCTATGCAACCTATTCAAAAAGAAGTAGCAAATGAGTCGGTGCTAACTAGCTGAAAGTTTAATCAAGAAAAAATTAGAAAAGCACTGGCATACATGATTGTTGTAGATGAACTGCCTTTTAGTTTTGTGCAACATGAAGGTTTTCAATACTTTATGTCTCAAGCTTGTCCTAGATTTCGAATGCCTTCACGTTAGACTATGACTAGAGATTGTTTTCAACTCTACCATGATGAAAAGGTTAAGTCGAAACAATATTTCAGAGAGTCCAAACAAAGAGTTTGTTTGACCACTGATACTTGGACCTCAATTCAAAACATAAACTATATGTATATCACAGCACATTATATTGATATTAATTGGAACTTGAAGAAAAAACTTTTGAATTTTTGCAAAATTACAACCATAAGGGTGAAGTTATAGGAAAAGCAATTGAAAAATGTCTGTCTGAATGGGGAATTGATAATGTTTTTACTGTTACTGTTGATAATACTTTTTCAAATGATACTGCTATTTCCTATTTGAAGAAAAAAATTTTGAATTGGGACACTTATTTGGCACAAGAAAAATATATTCATATGTGTTGTATAGCACATATCATTAATCTTGTGGTGAAAGATGATTTGAAAGATATGGTACATTCCATTGCTCAGGTTAGATCTGCAGTTAAATATGTGAGATATTCTTCAGCAAGATAGCAGGGTTCAAAGAATGTGTGGAAATTGAAAAAATTGAAAGCAAAAAATGTCTTTGTTTGGATGTATCCACAAGGTGGAATTCCACCTATATGATTCTTGAAGCAGCTCAAACTTTTGAGAGGGCTTTTGAAAAATTTGAAGAGGAAGATAGCAATTTCTGTCATGAGCTTAAGAATGAAGATGAAACTCCTCTGTCTTTTGACTGGCAGAATGTTAGGCGATTTATTACATTCTTAGAGTATTTCTATTAGTTGACTCTTCGAGTTTCTGTCTCTATGTATATTACAAGTAATTTATTTTTTAATAAAATTTGTTAAGTTAACCTTCTTTTGAATCTGTGGAAAATTAGCAGTGATACAAAAGTCCAAGATATGACTGTTATGATGAAAGACAAATATGACAAGTATTGGGGTGAGCTAAAGAAGATTAATATGCTTCTTTTTGTTCCTATTGTCTTTGATCCAAGACGCAAGTTAGAATATATTGAGTTTGGAGTTGAAAAAATGTATGAAGGTGAAAGAGGTGTCATGATGAGGAGAAAGTTGCATGAAGTTGTATATGATTTGTTCAAAGAGTACAGGATGCGACTACAGCCGGAAGGAATGTCATCTGGTGAAGGATCAAGTATGCTAATGCAATCAGGAAAATACATCTTAAGTAGTCTATTTGCTGAGCATAGAAAAAATTTCATGGGTGATGAAATAAAATCTGAGTTAGACAAGTATTTGTCAGAGGATCTTGAAAAAAATGAGCCAAACTTTGATATTCTGGGCTTCTGGAAAGTGAATAACTGCAGATTTCCTATTCTGTCACATATGGCTTGTGATATATTAGCTATACCTATCTCTACAGTGGCCTCTGAATCAACTTTTAGCACAGGAGGGCACATACTTGATCATTTTCATAGCTCTTTGACTCCTACACTAATACAAGCTCTCGTTTGTACTCAAGATTGGATTAAAAATTCAAAAATAGAAATCAATGTTGAGAAAAGTTTGGAAGAACTTGAAAAGATTCAAGAGAGTAAGATTTGCATTGCTAATATTTTTATTATTACATTGTATATTTCTTTATTATGATCAAATAATCACTGAATGGTTTTTTTATTTCAGAGTTGACAAAGATGAAATTGGATGTCACATCCATTGAATTTTGAGAAGTCATCTTAAGGTTTGAATATGCTTACTTATTTTTTTATGTATTTCTTTTCATATTTCTAACTTTCTGTGGTCATTTCTTGCAGATTCATTCTTATATATCCTTTTTTAATGAATATTAACTTGAATACTTGCTTTGTATCTTCATAGGCTCATAGCCTTTCAATATGGCTCCTTATCATTCATGTGCATCACAGTATCAGTGCATGTGTGAAGTTATGATCTTACAGTCCTTAGTTCCTTACCCAGTTACCTACTTACCTGATATTTTCTTAATTGCTTTTACTGTGATGATATTTTACTATGTTTTTTAGGTTCAACAGTATGATCCAACTATCCAAGAACAGGTATGTATCCAACTATTATTTTGTAGGAGCAGGTTGATGCCTAAGGGGAGGCATCTTCATTTTTGATGATGCATCAAAGCCAAATCCGAGCCTCTTGAATTTTTACTTTTATTTGAGGTTTTTTGGTCTTTGGTGTTTTGATGCGGAGGTGTTCCAATGGTCCCCTACTCTGGCTTCATCCTCTTCACTTTGTAGCAATGGCATGGTTGTTTGGATGGCTTGTGAAGGCAACCACTACCTAGCATTCACGCATGGGGAGAGCCAGAGAGGGATGCTGGGTTTTGACAATGGATCAAAAGGTGAATATGATAGTATGACCCTCTTGGAATTGTTTTATAATTTTTTAATGATTTTTGTTGACTTTTTCATAAGCTGTTTAAGGCGATGAAGATGTTGAATCATTGGCTCATTGCCATATGCTATGCTCGCATGTGGGCAAGTGACCGATTGGACGATTGTCTCCTTCTTTGGCTTCACCCTAGTAATGTTATGCTGCTTGGAAGTTGGCACTTTTGGCTTCTATTCTGTTACTTCTGTACACGGGACTACAGGAGATTTCTCAAGCTTTACTTAATAGACCATTGGACATGATATAATCCTTCAAAGTTCAAATGCTAACTGATTACTGAATTGATTATATTTATTCTGAACCACATAATTACAGTTGTTGTCTTGCGGCTTACTGATGCTGAGTTATTTGACTTGTAAGAATGATATTATAGCCTTATAGGATTGTCTTGCTACTATACATTGTCCTGCAACTCTGCAAGCATGAAGTTGAACTGTTGAAGTGTTCTATAGCAGTGTAGCTTGCCAGCTTCTATTACTATACAATATACATTGTCTTGTTGCTCACCTGCTCTTGCAAGTATGAAGTTGAAGTGCTGAACTGTTGAAGACTTGGAACTTGGAAGTCTTGAAGTGTCTTGCTACATGAAGTTGAACTGTTGAAGTGGTTTGCAGCTTGCCCGCTTCTGCTAGACTGCTACTATACATTGTCCTGCTACTCTTAGCCTCCTGCTGCTCCTGCAACTTGAAGACTTGATTCACTTGAAGTCTTGAAGTGTCTTGCTACATGAAGTTGAACTGTTAAAGTGTTTTGCAGCTTGTCCGCTCCTTCTAGATTGCTACTATACATTGTCCTGCTGCTCATGCTGCTCCTACTTCTCCTGCTGCTCCTGCTGTTTTTGCAACTTGAAGACTTGATTCACTTGAAGTTTTGAAATGTCTTGCTACATGAAGTTGAACTGTTGAAGTGTTTTGCAGCTTGCCCGCTCCTGCTAGACTGCTACTATACATTGTCCTGCTGCTCCAGCCGCTCCTAGCCTCCTGCCGCTCCTGCTGCTCCTACTTCTCCTGCTGCTCCTGCTGCTTCTGTAACTTGAAGATTTGATTCACTTGAAGTCTTGAAATGTCTTGCTACATGAAGTTGAACTGTTGAAGTGTTTTGCATCTTACCCACTTCTGCTAGACTGCTACTATACATTGTCCTGCTGCTCGTAGCCTCCTGTTGCTCCTGCAACTTAAAGACTCGATTCACTTGAAGTCTTGAAGTGTCTTGCTATATGAAGTTGAACTGTTGAAGTGTTTTGCAGCTTACCCGCTTCTGCTAGACTGCTACTATACATTGTCCTACTGCTACTGCTCCTAGCCTCCTGCTGCTCCTGCAACTTCAAGACTTGATTCACTTGAAGTTTTGAAGTGTCTTGCTCTTGCTAGTGCGGTTGTGCCATTGTGGCATGTGAGATACTGAGATTAACTGATTATTTATTGAGTTACAATTTGCAAACTTGTAATTGGATTAGATATCAGGATCAGGAATTCAGGGTATATATCTATTGAATATTCTGTATTAATTTTTTTTTTCTCTTGTGCAAATGACTAGATCCATTCATTCAAACAGACTTTTGTAAAAATTTGATTTGTAATTCGGTTATAACTGAACTGAACAGAAATATTTCAGTTCAGTTTCAATTCAAATTTTTATACTATTTAATTCGTTCGATTCTGAATTTTAAAATTTTAAAAATTTTGGTTGGATTTATTCTATTTGATTTTAACCGAATCCACAGTCCTATCGTTCCCTTCTTAATCTGGTCATCAATAAATTTGGTCCAGCTTAGCGTGCTTAAACCGTCGTCGGCTTTGAATAGACGTCGGCCGGGTACTTGATGGGGACCCCATCCCGCTGCGATGACGGTATAAAAATAGTCTTTGCACGACTAATGCAGACCATCTGTCCTTGCCTTAAATCTGAATTGAAACGTTTTTGACTTTTGGGAACCCATCAGGTGGCAGATGCATTTCTTCATTTATTGTAGCCGCCCTCTAAACCAAAAGCGAAACCCAAACCCAAATCCGCATTCGAAACCTTGCTGTTGACGTCCAAGGCTATATCTTATTTTCATCCATAAATAGCTCTTGGTCCTCTTCCTCACGCCGCACCAAAGCTTCCTCTTTTTTGTACTAAGAAGAGCCATGGGAAGCTTGAACGCGGCAAAGTATCAGAATGGCCACTCTAATGGCCACCATGACTTTGCGGACACCGCCGGCAAAGTCATCACATGCAAAGGTGAGAGACCAACCGTGTTCTCTTCGTTTCGCTCTCTCGCTATCTCGTATGCAATTTTAATTCTTTTTCGCTTGCTGTGCGAATAAAGCCGCCGTTGTTTGGGGCCCTGGAGAACCGTTCGTGATGGAGGATGTGCAAGTCGACCCTCCGCAGCGGATGGAAGTCCGCATCAAGATCCTCTTCGCCTCTATCTGCCACACCGACCTTAGCGCCTGGCTCGGTCAGGTAAATTTTCAATGAAAAGAATAACGGAGGAGTGCAAAGGTTTCCTCCTCAGTTTGACGTAGTAATTTCTTCGTTTCTCTCATATTAGAACGAGCTGCAAAGAGTATATCCTCGAATTCTTGGTCACGAAGCGAGCGGGTAAAATCCAAATACGCAACTTTTTTGTTTTTAAGGAGATATGCATAGCGTTAATGAACTGCGATACATTTGTCGACAGGATTGTAGAGAGCGTGGGAGAAGGGGTGGAGGACATGGCTCCGGGAGACCACGTCGTGCCCATTTTCAACGGCGAATGCGGCGCATGTGCACACTGCAAGTGCGAGAAGACCAATTTGTGCGCCCGGTTTCGGGTTGACCCGTTCAAGAGCGTCATGGCCGGGGACGGCCAGACTAGGTTTTGGCTCCCGGGCCAAGGTGGAGGCAACGCTGCTGAACGGCAACCGGTGTACCATTTCCTGAACACATCCTGCTTCACGGAGTACACCGTTGTGGACTCCGCCTGCGCGGTCAAGATCAGCCCCGCAGCTCCGCTCCGCAATATGTGCCTGCTCAGTTGTGGCGTCTCCACTGGTATGACAATTGATACGGATATTGTTACGTATTGGACGATATTTTTTTAAAAAAATAGTACATCAAGAGTCGCGAGCGAATGAATGAGTAGTAGACGTGGAGCTCGAGGTGGTGACAGGTGAAACGTATACTTTGACTTCTTGACCGGAAAATTTTTAAATTGAAACAGTTACTGCGACCCTTGTCATAACTTCTCGGTGCAGTTCCTCCGTGGAATGGCCCGGGCCATTGTCCCACAAATGGCTCGATCTTGGTTTTGGTTCTGATTTTGGATTTTTAGAAGTTTGAGAGCAGAAACGATTCGGTTTAGATTCGAACACAGGCTAGCCTAGAGGGCCGACGATAAACCATAACACATGATATTGAGTTTAGTTGCATTTTGGCTAATTTTAGTGTAGCTGTGAACACCCAAAATTAATTAGGAAAAGTTTTTAAAACCCTCCCAAAATTTTTCAAAACTTCAAAAATTCTTTTGAATTTTTGAAATTCTCAATAATTTCTGAATTAATCACCATTAATATTACAAACTCATACAGTGGATTCTATTCCATACTATAACAGTAATATATACTTGAAAATTAATTATTACAATAAAAAAAATTTTTTTTACACAGAGGTGATAAGTTTTAATCATAATATTTAACTTTTAGTTATATATATTTAATTTTGATCACTTTATCCTATTTTTATTTATATTTATTTTATTTTAATTACTAATATTTATTTTACTTGTATATTTATGTTTTAGGTATATAATATTATTACAGTATTATTATAATATTACTACAGTATTTTTAAATGATGTTAATAACGATGAGAATTTATTTGTAATATTTATCACATCAAAGAGGTTAAATAGAAATTTCAAAAAACAAAGGAGTTTTTTTAAAATTTAAAAATTTTTGAAAATTTTATTAATTTTTCCAAATAAGGAAAAGTTATAGCCAATAGATAATCAATGGATAGTATGTATCAAAACCTTATTCTAATTTGAACCAAAATCAAGAACCCAGGGCATATTTGATTTTCGACTAGGGAATTGGCTTAGTCGGACTAGATATTAAATGCCCCAAAATTAGTTTGACTAGTAATTTGATTGCCTTTTTTTCAAATAAAATGATCTAAGCGTCCTTAGCTATCTTTCATCCCACAGTTAATCTTCCGGACAATTAGGTTATTTTTAATTCTAACTTGCCTTTTTTATTAATCATATTTATATAATAACAACAATAATAATATTATTATTTATTTCTAATTTATTTAGTTTAATTTACCATTAAATTAAATTACTTATAAAAACAAATTAATTATTTAATATAAGATTATTGGAGGAATAATTTTAAAAATAAAAACATTAATCCTCCATTAATCATATTAACAATTGAACTAAAATATTTAGTTGGACTCGATTTCAAACCATACGCTCCCGTTAAAAGCTTGGGACCAAATTAATGTCGGGGAGCCCCGGATTCGGTTGGAACCAAAAAGGAAAAGAACAAACGGTCCTACGTCGAACTTTGCGTGACCTTGACGAATATCTTGAAATGAAGAGATGGATCTAGTTGAATCTATCCGCTTCAATTGCATATATGCCCCTGTAGGATTGCAAAATTACATTTATTGTCACAAAAAAGTGATTTTGAATTTTTGAATTTTGTGCTCTTTGGATGTCTTAATTTTGATGAATACAATTTGAATTTCTAATTCTTAAAAATAAAAAAAGGTGTGGGAGCTGTTTGGAATACGGCAAATGTGCAGAAGGGTGCAAAGGTGGCCATCTTTGGTTTAGGAGCTGTTGGCCTTGCGGTAAGTAAAATTTCATTTTAATTCGTTATTAACTAACTACCTAGCCATAATTATGTTTTGGATTTTCATAATCATAAAATTAAATTGTAGGTTGCGGAAGGTGCGCGGCTCAGAGGAGCTTCTCAAATCATTGGAATTGATATTAACCCAAATAAAATGGTTAAAGGTAATCTCACTATATTGTAAAAAATATGCCAGTCGGGATTTTTCATAGTAATTTATTTTGATAATTTTGTTATTTAGGGAAAGAAATGGGAGTTACACATTTCGTCAACCCTACCGAATGCAAGGAGCCCGTACATGAGGTACAACACACTTTTACTAGTTCGTCCCTATAATAACTTCAGATATTTTTTTTGCAAATAACCCCTTGTTAAGGGCACAGAGGGTTTGGATGCAAGTTTTGGTAATGTCTGATGCAGGTGGTCAAGGAGATGACCGAAGGCGGAGTTAATTTCAGCTTCGAGTGTACCGGGAATCTTGACGTCCTCCGCGAAGCTTTCACATCGACACACGACGTATGTCTCTGGATAAGCCATTCCCCTTTGTTGACAACCGAACAACCGAAGTTGTCAACTTGCTTGAATCCCGCTCTACTCTCATTCAAGACAGCAATAGCTTTCGTCGCGCAGTGGCTTACCTGAGTTTGTCAACTTGTCAACTGATGTACAGGGATGGGGGTTGACGGTCAGCCTCGGGATCCACCCGAGCCCGCGGTTGCTCCCTCTGCACCCAATGGAGCTCTTTGATGGCCGGAGGATCATCGGCTGCGTCTTTGGAGACTTCAAGGGGAAGTCGCAGCTCCCCGATCTTGCCGAAAAGTGCATACATGGGGTCAGTAGCTTACTAACATACGTGCTGGTTGATTAGGTTCATTTTTCTGAGATTTCCAATTGAATTGCATGAAACAGGAGATCAACATCAATTTGGATAGATTTGTAACGCACGAGTTGCCCTTCGCGGAGATAAACGAGGCTTTCAAGCTGCTGGAGAAGGGGGAATCACTGAGGTGCCTTCTCCGCCTCTGATGCATTGATTTATATACAAGGAGATCTTTTAGGAGTTTATTTATACATAAACAGATGGTCTTTCCTATAGAGCTTCCTGTGTAATTTACCAAAATAAAAACAGAAAAAAAAAAAAACTGGCGTCCCAGTTGAATTCTGGCTCGCTCATATATTTGGAAGGTGAGTGTGCAATGCACAACAAAAAATTTGTAGCCTCTCGTATAAAGAGGAAAATATAATCACCAATTATTTTGTGCTTCGGAAATGTTATTGACTATCAGCCACTACCATCACTTAAATTAAGATTTTAAAATTTTTAAATCTCAATTTCGATTTCGATTTTGGTTTTAGCATCCAGCAAAATAAATATGTTTTGGTCGTCTCAACTTCGGCTGAAAAATTTTTTTACTTACTAATTATATATTAACCAGAATTTGACTGTACTTTGACTTCAAAATTAAAAATATAATAAAATTTTAAAATTTTTTTATAAAAAATTAAAAATTATGAAAAAATTTATAATTAATTTTACTACAATATTAAATATTATTTTAATTAATTAAAATTAATTTTGATAATTAACCATTGATATAGTCTATTTTTTATATATTACTATATAAAAAAATATACGAGAAATAATATGAATATTATTAAAAGTTAAAAATTAATATAAGAAAATTTAACTTATTATTAAAATATACTTGACACATACATAATTTATTAATTATAACGTAATACAACTAATCCTCATCATCATCATAATCACCATCAGTTGAGTTTGAAACATCTAGATGTGGAATTATGAATTCAGTACATGGATGATCCAGATGAACATTTATAAACATACAAGTCAGAACAAATAGTTTTGCGCGATCTCGTGTCAGCGATTCATATGGGGGTAAGACCGATACAATTTTTTTGGCTTTACTTTCGGTGGAACGGTCATACATGCAGCACGTGAACAGAAAAATCAACACATTTCGATCAAAATCATTTTCACTTCAGTTTTAATTAAAATATTTTATTTATTAATTAATTATAGATATCGGAGAGGGCACGAGTGCGCCGGTGCGGGGGTCAGGCCGGCGTGGGCCCAGGATCGGGTTGGCGACGGCACTGGCGTGAGTGCAAGCCCGGCATTAGCTCGCAGGAGTAGGGGCCAGGTCAGCGAGAGCGCGAGGTGGATGAGGAGCGGCGACAGGCTGGCGAGCGTGTGGGGGCCAATCGGGCAAGGGCGCGAGCGCCAGGCTGGCGAGCTCGCTCGCGCAAGCGCGCAAGTGCGAGCCGGCTTGCCCCACGAGCTCGCCGCACGATCTCCTCGTACATACTGCGCAATCTCCCGCCCGCTCTACACTCGCGAAAACCCTAAACTAAAACAATTTCTACCGATTCGTTGTGGCACCGATCGAAACTGAACAGTTTCGATTTCGACCGAGATTTAAAACCTTTATATTCATACATTACCCCAAAATCTAGACAACTAATTGGAAATATAGCATAAGGTAGACTGAATGATATAGGACAACTACATTCTTTTTACAGTAAAATTAGAAATTCAGTTCAAGTTGAATTCCAACTCCAATTAGGATCCGTCAATATTCATATAGTTATAGTGTGAAGGTCATATCTCCCGAGATATTGATCCAAATTCAGCAAATAACTATCCATTGGAAAGCTAAGATCAATTCCTACAAATCTCTTATTTACTATTTTGGATAATTCGAAATTTGTATTGGTCAAAATTAAGATTTATTTATCAGTCCGAGTCTTATCCCAATAAGGAATAGGATTTATATATCTTTATTTAAGATATGTTAAATAGAATTTTTAGTGAAGTCTAAGTCCTATTCTTATTCTACCCCAAGTAGGACTCTAAGTTTATTAGAGGGCTATATATATGGTTTAAGATTGTAATAAAAGAAAAAAGCTTTTCAATCAATAATATTCTCTTGTTTTGGGTTTATTCCCTTTCTATCTTCCTTGTGGATTCAAGGATATATCATGGTGAGAAGACGGTGATCTTCTTTTTATCTCTCATGCCCTCTCTCATTGCATTAAGTGGATCTATCGTGGTGAGAAAACGATACTCTTCTTTCGACCCCTTGTGCCCTCTCCTCCGCTGCATCAAATGGTATCAAAGCAACATTGTTCCTGAGCTTAACTTCATTGATCATAGTTGGTGGTGACAACTTCATGGATAGTGATCTAGGAGATTATCAAATTCGAGATTTGATCAAGTAAAATTTTCTTACTTCTGTCAGTAGGAAGTATGAATCTTTGAAACAGATTAAAACTGAGAATCAAGTTCATCAATTGATCATCGAAAAAGCTCGCTGTCTGATGTCTTGGAATTAACATACGAAGCTATTCAGGAAAATCAAAACCTTTGTGAGGTGAATATTCTATATTTTCATGGTTATGAGAATTTATTTATTTGAATGGATAAAGTTGAGAAATTCTTTAAGCTTATGGAGATTCCTGAAGAGAAGAAGGTAAAAATTATTGAATACAAGCTTGATGGTTATGCTTCATCTTGGTGGGAGTAAATTCAAATCCAAATAACACGTGAAGGCAAACCAAAAATTCGCTCATAACCGAAGTTACTTAAACTATTCAACATAAAGTTCTCAAAAGGAAATAAAATCAAGTAAGACAAACCTCTTATCCAAGGGCTTCTAGCATTTAAATCAATGGAGACAACCATAAGATATTAATTCCACATCTTAGTAACTTTTCTCTAATATTGAATTATCAAGTTGAAGAAGAGGTTGTGGATTGTGTGAAAGACAAATAAAGTAGTGAAGAATTTATTAAAGACCCAAAGATTCTTTCTTTGATGAGTTAGAAAATCATACAAAAGTGACTTTGGATGTTACAGAAAATTTTTAAGAGACTATCGATGAGAATTCATATGAATCAGTTGACAATCTTAAAGGCTACATGGAAGAAGTTTCTACTTGTGAAAATATTAATTGTGCTACTCAAGATTATTCTTTGAATTCATCAAAAGTCAACTCTCTTGAACAACTGGCGGAAATTCCTACAAGAATTATCACTATACAAGATTCAAAATTTGTAATGACATATTCAGATTATTATAGTAATTGTTAGCAAACTTATAAAAAATATTTTCATTGTATGACAATAAATCATAAGTTGGTGTGTAAAAAAATTTTATTCCAATAAGATTGAAGGAAACCCTACAAAAGTTCAAGTGGTTGTACTAAAGAAAACTAGGAGATCAAAGTACTGAAGACATTACTCGAAGAAATCTTATTGGTTTACATCATCAAGTTCTATGTAGGAAAGTATTTGAAGAGAATATAACTGTAACAACAAAGAGTTCAAGTTTTGACTTGAGAACAAATTTTTTTACAAGTAGAGGGGTCTGATATAGGACAACTATATCCTTTTTACAGTAAAATTAGAAATCTAGTTCAAATTGAATTCCAACTCCAATTAGGATTCATCAAGACTCGTATAGCTACAGTCTGAAAACCATATCTCTTAAGATATTGATACAAATCTGGCAAATAACTATTCGTTGGAAAGCTGAAATCGATTCCTACAAGTCTCTTATTTACTATTTTGGATAATTCGAACTTTGTATTGATCAAAATTAAGATTTATTTATCAGTACGAGTCAATAACAATCCTATCCTAATAAGGAATAAGATTTATATATCTTTATTTAAAATATGTTAAATAGAATTCTTAGTAGAATCTAAGTTTTATTTTTAGTGTACACCAAGTAAAACTCTAAGTTTATTAGAAAGTTATATATACAGTTCAACGTTGTAACAAAATAAAAAAAACTTTTCTATCAATAATATTATCTTATTTTTGATTTATTCTCTTTCTATCTTTCTTATGGATTCAAAGATCTATCGTCATGAAAAGACAGTGATCTTCTTCTTATCTTTCGTGCCCTCTCTCGCTACATCTAGTGGATTTATCATAGTGAGAAGACAATGATCTTCTTCCTATCTCTTGTGTCCACTCCCACTATGTCAAGAGAATTTATTATTATAAGAAGACAGTGATTTCTTCCTACCCCTCATACCCTCTCTCCCGTTGCATCACTGAACAACTACAATGATCATCATACATATAATATGAAATTAGCTTAAAAAGATGAGCATACCAAACTAAAAATAAAGACAAAATATGAGAACAAAGTATGCCAATTTCACAGTAACCAACATTAGATTAACAGCGAGGCTTGACTCATCAGTTAAATTTCACAAGATCTCATGGTTTTATCTCTGGGGTATATCAAAGAGGTGAGCTGCATTGATCTTTAAAGTTCAAAAGCCTCAAAAGTTCTGTCAAACTCTACATACCAAGAGAAAAGAAAATTTTCCCTCTACAACAGATGATCTGAAAACTAAACTAGGTACAAAAGAACAAACTACATGGATCAACTTACAAACCAGTCAAGATAATTCAAGTCCATGTATATGCATATATATAGATGCACTGCTGCCATTAGCTGCTTCATCGGATCAGAGAGACTCAATGCAGGGGTGGACGAGCACGAAGGCGGACAGGCGTCTTTGAAGGGCTAACCCTGGTAAACAAGGAATGTAACTCAAGTCTTTCTGATGTGAGCAAAGATTAATAATCTAACCAGATGTCTAAAGCTTATGAGAACTACCTTATGGGGAGGGATCCCAAAATCACCCCACTACAGCTCAGAGCACCAATTGCACTATCAGCCTGCAAGAGGAATACATATCAATAAGCATACAAACAAATTCAAGGATTGAATCTATAAAGCAACACCTGTAAGGGGATTGTCAAATGGACAAGTCCTAATAGGAAAGATGATATATTTGCATCCCAAAATTGAAGCCTGAATTTGTAGTTTCTCAAGTGTCCTTGTAATATAAGCAGTTGTTTCCACATTCAGGAACTGCAGCACATCTATTGATTGCCTTCAATATATAGTGTATCACATCAATGTCAGTCTAAAAGCTTAAAGACAACTTGCAAAAGCTATTCTTTTAATGTATGATTTTCATTAGATAGGTTACATCTTATAATCCTATGCAAATTTGCAGCAATACTTCTAATGATCTAAATGGGCCAAGGCAGTTGGCATTACTCCATTTTGATTGACAATAGAAAACAAATACTGAAAGGACTTCTAATGGACGTTAATGCAGTACTAAGACTTCTAATGGACGTTAATGCAGTACTAAGACTTCTAATGGACGTTAATGCAGTACTAAGTAATGCAGAACCTAAGAGTATTAATTGAGATCATCCACCAGCTGTTCAACGTTAATATCAACCTTAAAGAATTTGAAACATCTGAAACCAACTAAATGACTAAGAAATACAAATTTCCTTACAAAAAGTGGTATACAGGTCTTGGCTTAGCCCACATGCATAAGACTGACAAGCACAATTCAAGCAAGCATTCAGAACACAAATAAAAGAACAATACGAGAAAATAAAACATGAAAGGAAGTGAAAGAAGCCCTGCATCTCCATCTCCATTAGGCATGGCATAAGCAGAGCATGCTGGTCAAGTGCTAAACAAGGGTCTGAATGCAGAACTAAAGAATGTTTGACAATCAAGCAGAATTGCTAAGAAAGACTGTTATGCATATTATTAAGGGGTCAGCAGATTACCCTCTGCAGTGTACATATGCAATATGAAAGTACAGATCCAAATTCAAACAAAAAACGATACAAGAAAAGCTATTACAGAGTAGAACATCACATGTAAGATATGAATAAGACCGCATATGCACCTATGATAAAGCAGCACTAAAATTTCAGTTCAGAGCCAGATATATTCCTTGACCAGAACATTTGAAAAGACAACAAATATCACATAAAATACCTTGTATTATTTTGGTGTCTAATTCGCAACACTGAAACACCACCATAAACCACTGCAATTTAATTGCCTAAAAAGGAAGGATGCCATATTATAAATACATTCAATGCCAACTACTGAAACAATTGAACCCCCACCACTCCCTCCTCTCTCTCTTCTTCCTCCTATAGAAGAGCCCACTGTGGTCGATGCCTTTCTCCTTGTTACTCTCTTGATTAAGGCACATAGTTTAGGACAAGAGGCAGATAGGGTTGGATTTACTAGCTTGCAATAATCCACCGTAACAGACTTGCTGCCACCAGAGTTGTCTCACTATGGTTTATGCCTTTCTCCCTGTTCCTATCTTCATTAAGGAACATAGGTTAGGACATGAGGTAGACAATTGGATTTACTAGCTTGCACCACTATAACGGACTTGGTACCACCATAGTTTTCTAATGTAATTTATTAGCAATGCATAAAAACACACCAAGTCAAATGACAGGGTTTTTATGTTACATTAGCTGTTTAGTGAATCCCCTTTATGGAAACTGGACATATGTCATGCGAGAGAGTAGAGACACATGGCATCTAATTGTCATGCAAAGTCACAAAGGGCATTTTTAGACTTAAACCAACCTGAAAAACTAATTGACCGAGATGGATCAACTTTATTAAGGTAATGAGTGAATCGGGTGTAAAGAAGCCGAAGAAATGAATAGGCACAACTCAAGACTTACCAAGCCAATCAAGTTAAGCTTATTAAGTTTTCTAGCTTAAAGTCTGGTTTAAGCTACAATTATACCACAAATTGAAGCATAATCGCCCAAGATGCAAGATCTAGCTGCTCAAACCACTTGACCATAAAATTTAGAGCAGTAGCATCCAAATCATTTTCCTATAGAATCTAGACCTACTAACTGGCTGATGAAAAGAGGAAATAAGTAGTAGATTTCAGGAGTTTTTCCTCATAAGACTTGTAGCGTGAGTTCAGCCCAAGCAGCAAGTCTGATAAACTAGTCTCCAGCCTATATGTTATGACATAAATATATAAATGTTCACTTTCTTATCATACTCAAGGTATGTAAAATTTCAAACTGGCAGCTAGTCTGTACTGAAAGCATGATTTAGTCTCTAAGTTTGACCCTAAATCGAATATTAAAAATTAAAAATATAACTAATAAAGTTCGAATAAAAACTATGAGGTTAATTTATGGTATTTTAATCACTGAGTACTATTTTTTTGGGATTCAAGTGTTTTGATCCAATCCGAGTTTGAAAATGGACCAAACCCGTAAATTAAAATATTATTAGCTTGTCAACGTGTGTTTATTTTTAGAAACTATAATTCCAAATTAAAAATAATTAGAGACAACTTTTGAGAAACTATATCATTACATGCATTGAATGTAACTGTTTCCTAGTATAATATATTCTATAAGATAATGAATCATACAAAGAGGAAGATAACCACACATTCTATTCAAGTTTTCCTTTAGATAGATGGTAAAAGAACAACACGCAAGCGTTAAAGTGAACTTTTATCATCCATAGGCACATCCTGATACAACCATTTTTACTAAAAAAAGGACAACAGTACTATCTATCCTGCTTAGGTCAATGAAAACCAGATCATTAAAGAAAATTTTCATCATGCAAGGGCATGTCACACATGGAGTACAGTTATACAAGAGAAGGCATAGGGCCAAGGATACAAACCATAGCAAACTCAACAAATGCAATGCGTGTAGAATGATGATAATCGCCAAGAAGCCTCAAGCGCAAGACCTATAGCACAAAAGTTATCTAATAAAATTAACTTTGTTTTTTCATGAAGCAAACTATTTTTCACCCTCATGTACAAATTAACCACTTGACCATGATTGACAGACATAATGACATACCTCTCCGCATAAGGACTCAAAAAAGAGTTTGAGATTTGCCTGAGACACCTGCAAATTTTTAGAAGGAAGGAAATGAAAATTGAAAGAGGAAAGGAGAGAGAACATGTCCAAGTGTCATAGTAAATAAAAAATACCATCTTATCAACGTTTGTACAATAAATAGTCCTCGTGCACATCTCACGCTCATCTTCAGACTAAATGAGAAGTGAAAAATAGTGCAAGTCAGAATTGGTTCATGGTGAAAACTGCTCATTACAGAGTAATGCTGCCTAATATTTACAAATTCACATCTGATCCAGAACTTCAGGTTTACTGACCTTCGGCAAAAATGTTGGGTTAACAGGTGCTATTGCAGTTTTAGAAGGAAGCACTCTTACAGGGTAGTAGCCAAGCATTGTTCCCGCCAGACTTAAAGCAGCCCTCGCACCTTCTGAAGTTGAATCAACCAGAAAGAACAAATAAATACTTATTTGACTACCATCAAGGAAACATTCCAAAGACAACCATAATAGTGCTGCAACCCAGAAAAATACCCTCGTCAGTAAATTCTATAAATGCAAAACGCAAAATAGAATTTGGGTCCCCACATATACGGCAGTCGACAACCTTCACATAGAGAAAAAACAAAAGTTTTTTAGCACCAAATTTCAACGAAAAACTTAGATAACCTAAAATAAAGGATAAGCAGAAGTATACATTTCCGCAGTTGATGAAGAGAGCAGCAAGCTGTTCCTCAGTGACCTGTGTAGCAAAAAACATATGATGAGAAACTTCCCAAACATAAGCAAGGATTCATAGACATTCACCACTGCTGAGTGCATTATATTGTATACACTCAAGTTCATCACCTTATGCAGTACGATTAGGGCTCATCTGAAACCGTTCCCTCTCGACAACCATTAACTTCAAAACACCAATTTTAGCAACTGAATTTTGCGGATGTTTATTTTTGAGAAAGCAGTAAGAAAAACCAGTTACTCGGCATAGAGAAATCCCTAATCCAATTTATACCCTTTTATATAATTTCACATCCAGATCAAACCAATCATCCACAGATAATATGCGACAAATAACATCAAAATGCATCAAATTGCTCCACAAAGAGCACTCACCTGGTGATCAATATCAGAAACATATATAGTTTTCCTGATCGCATCCTCTCTCTGTGCCAAACTCGTTCTATTATTCATCCCCCTCTTCCCCTGCCCAAATCCATTCTGCTTCTAAACCACAACAAAAAACAGAACCAGACTCCATAAACACAAAAATCTAAAACATATCACATAAATAGAAAATAAAGAAAGAAAAAAATCACACCTTCCGGTCGGCAGCCCCAAAACCACCGGCATAAACCCTTCCGCCTCCGCCAGCACGGCGGCCGTTGGCGATCGATGGCGGGACGAACTCCTCCGCCATAGGGTTGAGCTTCGAGAGCAGCTCCTCCAAATCCTTCATCTCCCTGTTCAGCCCTTCCTCCCCGCCACTGGATCGCTGCGCCACCACCAGATCGCCGCCTTCAGCCGTGTTCTCGATCACCGCCATGGCTCAGCTTCAAGCTCCGATCTCAGTGCCGCCGGCGAGCAGGCCACCGACCGCCGATCGGAATCGATCGAGAAGGAGAAGAGTAGACGGGGATTTATATAGAAGAGGAAAAATGGTCATCGTGTTGTCCTTTTCTCACTTTTTTCGAGTTTTTATCTGCTTTTATTTTTCTATTTTCTCTTGTCCAAATTTTTGAATTTTTAAAAAAATCGCTGTATTGTCGCTAGTGTCCATTTCGTTCGCAAGTCGAACTCGATTAGGACTCTATTCGAACTCGACTCGACTCGATTTCAAACTCATTGAGTCAGCTCATTTTCAAATCGAGTTGAGCTTAAATTGGAACCGACTCGCTTAATTACAGCTCAAGATCTCATTTAATCCATTATCCCTGTACCATTCTTTCATAACCCTGTCCTCTGCCGACCCCGACGTACAACGAATCACAAGCTTCGGCTTGTCGCCCATTGGCTCCGACGCTCTAACCTCGGCCCCTCCTCTCCGGCCTCGGCATATCCTCTCTGATTCTGTTGATCCCATCTCTTCTGACCCCTTTCTGCCCCAATATCCTTGTCTCCACTCTCTTTCCCTCAAAACCTTCATCCCTAGCTGCCCCCGATCCTTCCCCTAGGGTTTTCATAGTTCCCCATGGAGCTTAATACCAGAAAAGGTATCTCTCTTTTTTCTCTCGCAGCTCAATTTGGTAATTTTTTGAATAATTTAGGGGTTTTTGCGATGGATTAGAGAGAGATCTGGAGATGGGACAGGGATCTATGTCATTGTTGTTCTCATCGCCGACAGCTACGTCGGCGATACCAACGTTAATACTATTGAACTCGGGGAAGCGAATAGACCAAATGGGAAAGAAGTGTGTGAAGCAGGTGACAGGGTAGCATAACTGCCCTGATCGTTTTGAGGTTGCGAGCTCAGGTCCAGCTTAGCTCAAGCTCAATTTCTCAAGCTCAGTTTGAGCCAATTTTCTGTAGAGCCGAATCGAGCTGAGCCGACCACCATGGCTTGGCTCGGTTCAGCTCGTTTACATCCTAATTATCACTATTAATAAAAATTTATTTATTTTATATTATAATTTTTATAAAAAATTAATTTAATTAATTTATAAAAAAAATTATTTTTATTTAATTTATTAATTAAATTAATATAAAAATATATTAAAAAAATATTGATCTGATTTTATTTTAAATAATTAATTTATAATTATCAGACAATTGATCTAATAAAATGTAATTTTAAATTATTAATTTTATAAAATTAGACAACTAATTTTTCATAAAAACTAAAATAAGATAAGTTATTTTTATATTAATTTAAAAGTTATTCAAACATTTTAAATAATTAATTCAAACATTTTAAATAATTAATTCATAATTATCAGACAATTGATCTGATAAAATTTAATTTTAAATTAGTAATTTTATAAAATTAGACAACTAATTTTTCATAAAAACTAAAATAAGATAAGTTATTTTTATATTAATTTAATAGCTATTCAAACTAAAATTAAATGAGAATAATTTGATCTTTTTATATTAATTTTAATTGATAAAATCGAATGAAAATAGAAATTTTTGAATATTTTAATCGAGATGATTTTTTATAAATTTATAATATAAGGCAAGTAATTTTTTATAATAGTGATAAAATAAGTGTTTTTTTATAAATTCATAATATGACTAGTGGTTCCTTACTAAAAATTCTAATTTTTTTCTAATTTATTTTTGAGAAATTTCTTTTTCAACCTAGCCCATACTTAAAATTGTGTGAGTTCAATTATATACATATGACAAATAAAATTTTTAAAATTTCATATTATCCCTTATTTTAATATTTGTGTCATTATCTATATGACCACATTATTTTTTCTTTGGCACATCTTTTTTTTCTCCAACTCTATTTTCCATCATAAAATTTATCCCTTTTGTCTTCAACTATATTCAGATATACTTGGATACCTTCTAAATTAAAATAATATCATTAAGAGATATAGAATAATAATTTTAGTTACAATGATGGAAGTTTTTCAAAAGAAAATATACTTATTGGGACAAAAATTCATAAGATAAAAAAATAATTAAATAAATAAATATTGAATAGTATCCTTGAAAGTATTCAATTTTTTTTAAATAATATGTAAATATACATAAAAAATACAAAACCCGATATTAATTAATCTCAATTTAGGTATTTTTCATGTATAGTTTAATATTATTGAGGTAAATTTTAATTATATTTTAATTGTTATTATTAATTTTAATATTTTCATAAATTATCATAATGGTTGTATCAAATAGATGAAAAAGACAAATAACAATGAGAATAATGGTGACAATCAGTTTATCATTATTTGTTTTAATTTTATCAATTTTTATTTGAAATTTTCATGAAACTTGACTATGTTCTTAGTCTTAAGTTTGGTATTATTCATATACATTAAAAGGTATATTTTAATACTTTCAATTATACTCTTCAATATTTGTACATGTAATTATATTTTTATTGCTATTATTAGTTTTAATATTTTTATAAATTGTCATAATAGTGGCATCAAATAGGTAAAAAAGACAAAAAAATAAAAGGATGATAGTGGTGATTAGTTTTTAGAATTTATTTGTTTAATTTTTAGCTATTTTAGTTTGAAAATTTCTTGAGAGTTGACTACAATCTTAGTCTCAACCTTAATATTTATACAAGTAACTATATTTTGATTGTTATTATTAGTTTTATATATTCACAAATTGTCATAATGGTGGCATCAATAGGTGAAAAAAGACAAAAGGTAATGAAGATAATGGTGGTGATCAATTTTTAGAATTTATTTAATTAACTATTGCCTATTTTTGTTACAAACTTTTTATGCAAGTTAACTATAATTTTATTCTCAAAATTAGTATTATTCATATATATTGAGGATATGTTTTAGTGCTTTTGAGTGTACTCTCTAATACTTATAACTATACTTTTATTGTTATTATTAGCTTTAATATATTCACAAATGATCATAATAATGACATCAAATAAGTAAAAAAAGACAAAGGGCAATAAAGATGATGGTGTGATTAGTTTTCGATATTTATTCATTTAATTTTTGCCTATTTTTGCTTCAATCTTTCATAAAAATTAGCTATAATTTTGGTCTTAAATTTGGTATTCTTCCTATATATTTGAAAATCATTGAGGTTAAATTTTAATACTTTCAGGTGTATTCTCTAATATTTATCTATTTAACTATATTTATTTTTGCTTTTTAAATGTTATGTCTTAATGACTCTACCTCTCTTTATTTAAGCTTAATACTTTTGGTCTGTTTATTCATTTGATTATTTTTTATCTTTGTTAGAGGTAAAAATACTCTTGGTATTATTTATTTATATCTACATATTATTTAGCTTCATAATATTATTTTTTCCAAGCATTTTATCACATACCCCCTATATAGTCTCAACTTCTCCGACCTTAGAGGACTTATCAATAATAATATTCTAAAATTGCACATTTATTTAGGGAGGCTATAAGAGCAAAATATCTCAAGAAGTATAATGATGATGCAAGAGAGCTCGGAGTGGTAAGTATTAAGGACAATGGCTAAGTAGTAGAGGCCAATAAAAAAGAGGCAAAGGGCAGAAACAAAAGTAGAGGGTGAGGAAGAAGGAGAAGTGGTCGCAGATAAAAAAATTGACTGTGCACAAAGATAAAAGTGATAAGGACATCAACATGGGCATGGACGTGGGAGAGAGTGCAGAGGAGAGCATCATAGGGGACGAGAGAGGTGGGAACGAAGGGCAAGATTATCATTTCATTATAATAATTTTACATAGCATTTGACTGACAATCAATACACTCTTGACATCTTATAAAAGGGGTGGAAATCAAATTCCTAAACTTCCCTGAGTTGATAAGATTATCACAAATTTTTCAATAATTTTAAAAAATTTTATGTTTATTTTTTTTATCTTAAAATCCTTACCAGAAGGAACATTATACCAAGTTGGTGAATGCATCAGCCTATTCTCTCAAAATATTGGTCAATAATGATTATCAATTTAAATTTTAAAATATTATTTTGTTATAACAAAATATTTATGTTTAAAAATATAAATATATTTTTTATGATCAATGTGATTATTTATAAAAGTAATAATCATTTTAAAAAGAGGAAAATTCTCAATAACCCATTAGTTAACCACTATTAAAATAACAAACTCATATAAATATCACTCCACTTGAGTCAAGTACATATTATTATAATAATATAATAATATAAATATAATAGTACATGGAATATTATAATAAATACTATAACAATGATATAATTATATATATACTACTGTAATAGTATTATAATAATATAATATAAAGTAATGTAATCTAATTTAATGTAATTATTTCTATAAGAGAGGTGATAAAATAAATTTTTATTGTCCTCTTTTTTACATTAACAATTTTACTCTTAAAACTCTATTAGATTAGAGGACATATTAGACTTTTTATTTTTTAATAATGACAAATGTTTCAATCTTCTAATTAATGTTATCATGTTTTGATTTTAAAGGATTTCTTTCCATTCTTTTCTTATCAAATTATTATCTTTTAATTGAAAGAGATTTTTGATATTATTTTATTTAGATTTTTAATTTTAGTAAATGGTTACTAGCGGTTTTGCTTGTTTTAGAATCGAAACCGGCTTTTGGTTTTAAAAAAAATTGAGAATCGAAACCGTACCAGTTTGAGTTAAGAACTAGTTTTTTGGTTTGGGTTTTGAACCAGTTCTAAACCGGTTCTAAAATCGGTATACCGATTTTTTTAATTATTTATTTTAAAATATTTTATTTTTACATTAAAATCCTATAAAAATTTAATTTTAAATATACTAATACACAAAATACTCAAAATTTTTATTTTATTCATTATAATCCTATAAAGATATAATTTTAAATATATTAATATACGTATAACATAAAAAAAGTATATTTTAAAATTTTATATTATGTATAATTATATATATTTTTTAATAACCGGTACAGTTCCGATATATCGATTTTTCACAAAATATAAAATTGGAATCGTATCAATTTGCTTCGAGAACTGATTTTTTGATACTGTTCTTAATCAGTACAGTTCGGTATATCAATTTTTTAATTTTTTTGCTCACCCTTAATGGTTACCATTGTCTTTTTCTTATGATTTCTCTCACTTGTTCTTTGAATCCTTCCCTTGTTCCATTAATTTTTTCCTATAAATTTCTTACAAGCTTGTTTTTAAAGGTTTAGGGATTTTCTTCTCATTAAATCATCATCACCATGTGTTGAATAAAATTCTAGCTCATGGAAACATGCATTTCAAAGAAATTCCACATGGTCAATGTTATTTTATCAATTTTCAAATTTTTTCTGTAGATTTTGTCTTTGATAGATTTTTTGTTGGATCTTGTTGCACAAATGGAGCAATTTAACATCAAGTTGTATGACAAGTATCAAAACCTTAAGGTTTGTGAATTTTAAGCTTTTTTAGGTTTGTATGATTTTGTTGTATTATTGATTTGAGCTCAATAGTATGAGAAGAGGAAGTTAATTAAGAAGGAGAGGAGTGAATCCAAATATTGGCCTTTGACCTGAGAAATAATAAACAACTATTTTCTTATTATAATTATAATATGATTATTTGCATGAAATGTAATTTTTTTTCTTTCCAAATTCTGACATTAATATTTTTTTATGAATTGTTTTTTATGAATTATTTGATTTGAAGATTTTCACTTTAAGACCACTTTAGAGAATTTTCTTTTATTCACTAGATTTTACTGTAAGTTGTGAAAAATAATATGGTAGCGAAAATATCATAGTTTGTTTTTTTGTTGAATTATAATTTAGAATTGCACATGTTGCATATGTTTTATGCTCAATGAAATTTCATCAATATAAACATACTTTTGGATATTTTGTTAAACTATAGTAAAATTTCTTTTACTATCAAAGCATAGCAAAATTTAAAGGAAAAGAGAAGTTATCACTTGAAGTAAATAATTAAGAACATAAGTATATGCTTAACAAAGCTATTTTGATATATATTTTTACAATTGTAAGAAGCAAATCAAAATTTTTACAATTTTTTCATGTATTTTTAACATTATTTAGGAAGTTTCAACATAATCAACTCAGTTTCGTTAGTTATGCAGTGAGTTATTTGAATTTTATTAGAAAATTATCCAAAATATTTGCTTATTAATATTACAATAGATAATTATTATAATATTATAATGTGTTTTATATATCTCTCGAATTGAATAAGAATAAAGATTTTTTTATTTAAATTTTTTAATAAAATAGTAAAATTATTATTTTTTAATAATAGAATATTAACCATTTTTATTTAATAATTTTAATAATAATTATTTTTTTATTAAAGAACTTGGAATGTGCAATGCATGTACTCAACACAAGTAATACATATGCTACTATAGTAGTATTGTGATAATAATATACACCTAAAAATTAAACATTATGGTAAAAAACATATATATTCACTCATATATGATTAGTTTTAATCATAATATTTAATTTTTAAATTACATATAATTAATCTTAATTATTTTATTTTATTTTTATTCATATTTATCTTATTTTGTTATTAATACAGATTTTATTCATAATATTCCTTTTATATGTATATAATATTATAATAAATTTTTTATAATATTTATCATCAAAGAGAATAAATAAAAAAATAAAAAATTAGAATCCATTTTTTCGAGATCTGAAAAGTTCCTGAGAGATATAGAAAATTTTTCTTTTAAAAAATAATGATTAAACGGGCAAGTATCAAAATAATATTGAGTTATAGTGACAATTACTATTAAATTTGAATCATTTTTAATTTAACTATGATGATCAAATATGGATAATTCATATCTATTGTAATGGTCGCTATTATTATTATAGCAATCGAATCAGATTTCTTGAATTCTAAACAGTAATTTTTAATATATGAATTAATTGTGGATGAGCCTAAGGTCAAAATAAAAGAAAAATACGAAAAAATAGGAGGAGGAAAACTCATGGGCATGCCAAAGGGTGTGCATCCGGTTAAAATCAAATCAAATCGAATCGAATCGAAATTTTCAAATTTTCAAAATTAAAAACTGAATTGAACCGAAATATTTCGGTTCTGTTCGATTTAAACCAAAAATCGAAAATTTAAATGGATTTTATTTTTTTAATTTAAATTTAATTATATTTAAATTGAAATAAAAAACTAAAACCAAAATCAATATTATGTATTTATATATAATATGTAATTCGATTCGGTTCGATTTTTACGATTTTTTAAAATTTAAAATCAAAATCGAATCGAATTTTAAATTTTTTATTTTTTAAAATCGAACCAAACTGAAAATCGAATAACTCAAATTAAATTAATTATTTGATTTCGATTGCGTTGATTTATTCAATTTGAACCGAAACATGAGCTGCTGTGGGAGTATCGCCATGTGATAAGCACAGGTGGCGGCTGAGAAGTAGGTTGTCTAGGGATTTGTGTTTTGATCAGAAGGGAAGTGGAGGGACCCTTGTGATTGGTTAATCTGCCTGGGTCAACGGTTCAACCGAGGCTTCAGCCATCGGCTCAGCAGGCAGTCACGGAAGGTTGGGGTGCGATCCGACACTGCTCAGTTGACCGCTCAATCTTAATCTATCCTCAGCGATCACGCGGCATTTACTCACGGAAAAGCGGTCGGGTAGCTGTGTCCGCACGACGCCCTTTAATTCGGATTAGAATCAAAATTAAAATTAATTAATTAGTTTTATAAATTAATTTTTTTATTAAAATTAATATTTTAAAAATTATTTAATTTTTCATAATAATTTAATTTAATAATAATATAAAATAAGTAATATAAATTTTTTTTGTAAAAACTAATTTTAAAATAAATTGATCCTGAAAAGAAACCAAACGAAATCCGAGAGTCGCTCATGTGCATGGCCGTTGAACCCAACACGGCCTTGCACCGCGCAGCAGTAGAAATATGACCCGTGTTTGGCCTGTTGGATGACAATGAATAAATAACCAACATGGAAATTGGAATGGCAGCGAAGGAATTGAAGTCGTCCCTTTGTTGAATTGTCTTGGACCAAAGTCCAAACCGGTCGAACAATGTACGGACGTCGCTGCCTTGGGAGTACTTCTCTCGGGACAACCGATTCCTATTTTAATGCCTCTAATAGCTCTGTAACACGAAATAAATTGAGGTGATTGCTATTAAGAGTGGTGACCGATTTATATCATAAATATTTAATTTTACAAATCAAAATGAATGGGTGAATCTATGAGACACAACGATCTAAATTTCTTCCTTGTGATAAGCCAGAGATGGATTGCTTCGGTTTCATTCTGGGCTATGGCCTTTTCCTACAGTTCCCATGCCGGTTGAATATTGGAATTTTCATCTACACATTTTAATTTGTCATCATATGCACGTAGATTTGTCCAAATACTTCAACGATATTCGGTGCTGTGGACCTCCAAAAAATTAGGCCGACTGCCAAGGTGTTTATTTTTTAATTCTCCAGCAAGAACCAGCCCGCTTATTCCTTCTGCTCCGTGCCCTAAGATAGCCGGATCGGCGCGATGTGATGCCTGAGGTCTGCCATGAACAGATTCATTGAACTCGACGGCAAGACCAACCTCGCCCGCACCGTCCGTAGCTGCGCCGACCGTCGTCCATCCCCTCTGCCATTTCCTACGTCTTCTTCTCTGATTCTTCAGCCGCACCTTCTATTCTCTTCTCTCTTCCTTCCGCTTCCCCCTCCGTCTCCGCTGTCATTCTCCTTATCGCAGCCTCTGCCACCTCCGCCACCGGACCCATCTCTACCGACTACGCCACCGACGAAAATGGATACCGTCGCAGAGCTGGGGACGGTGACGAACGACGGGCTCGCGAGTGGCCGCTAATGGGCCTTTGAAAAAAAGATTTGAAACTTAACGGACTGTCGTGTAACTCCTGTTAAAACCTCGTTAGATTTATTGGATAAATTCTAAATAGATCCTTGGCGGGTTGGATCTGCGAGTCTAACGGAATCTGCCTTTGACTGCATTGCTTACATGAATCCTTAGCATGTGGGCGACAGAACCCACTCGAAAACGGCCTGCTCGATTTGGACAAAGCGCAAATCGTACTAGGTCGGTCTGGCCTTGTCATGCCTAAGTCGGCTATCTTTCTCGGACCATCTTTTGTGTTTGAATTTTCTCCTTAAAATTTATAAATGATTTGTGTTAATGAAAGAATCAAAATTAAGTGATTCTCATATTTATGCATGAAAATAGAAGTAGATAAATTCTAAAATAATTGTCCTTCTCGCGTGCGCTGCATATTCTGTTAGGTAAATAATTCCACCCATGTCTCCGTCTATCAGAAACTATGACGACGTTGATCGTTTTCATTAAAAATATTCAAACTCGCTTTTCAGACGTCACTCCACTCGCCTCGTAGGAACCTTGTTTGTCGGGATCCCCAAATTGAATCCGAGTTGGTCCCCATCCAAAATTACCACATTTCTTTAATATACATTTTTTTTAAATTATATATCATTAAATATTATCTATAAAATTTTTAAGTTTGTAATGTTGTCATCGATATTTTTTATAATTTTAAAAAATTATTTTAAGGTAAATTAATTTAAAAATAAATAAAATTAATTTCTGAAAAATTATATAAATTGTTAGGTATAATATCTTTATTATAAATTTACTAATTATAATTTATAATATTATGGTTGATATTTTTGTGTAATTTTTAAAATTATTTTTATATAAATTAATTAAAAAATAATTAAATTTTTAAAAATTATATTTAAGCGGAACAAACAAGCTTGGCACAAGCTTCGAGCTCGGCGCTAGTATACCCCTATTCTCCATGTTTTTTATGTCACCATTAATTACGAGTACATTTTTGGGGTTACTAATTACAAGTTCAATGATTTGAAAATTAAAAACCAATAAGAATTAAGGCCACGGTAAATACCCATATCCAGCTCTCCACCGCCATTGCCCCTCCCATCCATTTCCATGGCTCCTGCAAAAATAGCATTTTTACGTTATATTATTCCAAATTACAAATATAAAAACAACATAATTTTACATTTAATTTGAAATTAGAAAATAATAATATACAAAAATTAAGTTTAAAATGGTTTCGGTTCAACCGTGATTATCGGTAACAGATATTACGACTCAACTTTTGGGTACAATCACGCGTCCAGATTTATTGCATGTGAATTTTGCTGGTTTTGATCCTTTTGGTTGCTTTCAGTGGCACAAGTTTTTTGTGCAAATTTAAAATGTGAAGAATTATGTTTGCGTAGTTATCAAAATCCTAGGCTTTAAACGTAATTATCCAAACATATCGGGGCCTATGTGCAAAATCCCACGAGTCATTACCCCTGCAGCTGAGATGCCGTAGTAGCCGGAGAACGACGCCGGCGTCCAATCATCTCCTCTCTGTTTCGCCGCTCCCCCTCCTCCTCCTCCTCCAGCGCCGCCGCCGCTCCCCGTCGTGTTCTCCTTCGCCGGCGTGTATCCGACGAGATCGTACGCCGGCATCCCATCGGGCTTGAAAAGCCCATAGTTCCTCTCCGATTTGGGCCCCGGCTTCAGGTCCTCGTTGAACAGAGCGAACACGTAAACCCTCAACGGCTTCCCGGGTATCGCCGGCGTCCCCTTCCTCGCCGCCACCATTCTCATCAGATTCCCATTGTATTTGCCCGCGTTCTCCGGCGTTGCGCCGGGCTCGTTGGCGTCCCCCGCCGACGGCCAACCGGTCTCCGAAACCCTCACCTCTAACATCTTCCCTTTCTCCCCTGCCGCGGCGGCGATCGCGGCGTACACGGCGTCGACCTGGGCGGCGAGCATGCTGCTATACTTGAGCCCCGATCCGGGGTCGACGACGCCGGAATCCGGCTCGGAGAGGGCGTAATCGAGGGGGACGTGCGCCGGATCGTCCTTGTAGGCGAAGTAGGGGTAGGCGTTTACGAAAAAAGGAGATCGATTCTCGGTGAGGAAGTCGATTAAGGGGCAAATGTAGGGAAGGAGATCGGGGCGGAATCGGGCAGAGGACGGCGGGTAGGAGGCCGCGAGGACGGCCAGGGAGTGAGCGGTGGTCACCGCAGTAGATTTGAGACCGTCGAAAGAGGAGATTGCGGTTTGGAGGGATTTCATGGCGGGAAGGAGGGCGGCGACGAGGGCGGAGTTGTTGGATGTCAGGATCTCGTTGCCGACGGTGAGGGCGGCGAACTTGGCTGCGGGGAGGTGGGGGAGGAGGTTGGAGGAGACCCAGGTGGAGGCGGCGGCAGGGGAGGAGAGGGAGGGGATGAGGGAGTCGGGGAGGGCGACGACAAGCTCGAGGCCGGCGGCGGAGATGGCAGAGACTGTTGGGGGGTCGGCGTCGTAGAGGCGAACGCGGGAAATGGAGAGGGAGGAGAGGAGAGGGAGGGCCGAGGACGGGCGAGGGAGGTTGTCAGCGACGCGGCCGTAGTTGACGCCGAGGAGGGAGGAGGAGAGGGCGGAGATGAGGAGAGCATTGTGGAGGAGAAGGAGGAGGAGGAGGGCCATGGAGGAGGGCATTGGCGGAGGAGATGGGAGGGAAGTGATGAGCGAGTGTGGGAGAAAGTGGAGGGAGAGCGGAGGATTCATAGCGCGGCCGTTAGGTGATAAAATACAAAGGGAGTAGGGCCATTTTGGGTTTCATTGATTGGGGTCGGTGTAGAGGGGTTAAGTGGGGCAGGGGACTACAAGATAGGGTGGGCGGCAGTGTGTGGATTTGATTGATGTAAGTAAATAATAATTAGTATTCAATGAGGTATGATTTAATATAAAGACAAGGGTGTTAATTTACTTTTGAGTTTTCCAGAGCTTTTTGAGCTCCACTATATAGTTCGTTAAATATATTAAATTTATCATTTTTTTAAAATTTTAATATATACTTATATTTTTTAAAAAAATTAATTACCTATAATTTTTTATTATTATTTAATTAAAAATTTTCTTATATCTATTATAATTTTATAATTTAATTTCTCAAAAGTTTATTATTTATTATTTATGTTAATAATTTTTATTTTTTCTCCTTTTTTTTGCTCTTCGGGAGTGGACGTGGCGGAGGTATTAACTGGTGTGGTGTGGTGTGGCACAATTGGAGTAGGAGCGGGCGCCGATGCGGGTGCAAACAACGAGGGCATAGGCGCTAGGCCAGTGCGGGTGTGGGCATGGGTGACGAGGGCATGAGCATGAGTATGAAATCGGCGAGGGTGTGGGTGTGGGTGTGAGGCTGGAGTGGGGCCGTGTGACCAGCGCTGGTGGGGTGCAAGTGGCAAGGGCGCCGACACAAGGGCAACGCGAGTGTGGATGCTAGCGTAAGCACAAAGCTGGCGATGATGCGGGTGTGCGTGCAAGTGCGAGGATGGCACAAGTGTAATCCCAAGGCCGACGAGGACGCGAGTGTGGATGCAAGTGTGAGATTATTTATATGTTTATTTATATTATAATTTAGAGTTATTCATATTATTTTTTAAAATTATGAAATTTAATTTGAGTTGGGTTCAACTTGTTTAACTTCATTAGCCAAACTGAGTTGAATTTGAGCCAACATTCTTTGTTACGAGATGAGTTCAAGTCGAGATCAGTTTGCTTAAGCTCGACTCATTAACACCCTTATATAGAGGTATAAGCCGATTAAACTCATGCGGTCTATATATATTCAAACTCATTTAAATCTAAAAGGATTTATACTAAGATTTTAAACTTCAATCAAAACATTTTGATTTTGGCCAAACTCATAATATTTCAATCTAAAATTTGATTTTAAACTTAAAACTATATTTTTATTTATGTTTATATATAATTTTTATATTATCATTTCAATATAGAAGAAATAGTTAATATTCTAGTTTTATATTATGATAATAATATTTTATTATGTTCACAGTCCTATGCAATCATAATCGGATTTAAATCAAATTTCACGTTTTAAGCAGGTTTTCAATTACTTTCTTACCTCTAAGTATACTTTTATTACTTCATTTACTAAATCTTTATTAAAATAATATTAATTAATTATAAATGCAAATTATAAGTTATATTTTTTTAGATATTTTAAAGAGAGATCATCTGTGTTATCACAAATTTGTGGCAAAATATTTTTATTCATATTACAAAAACTTGGGCCATCGGCCACACATTGAAGGCGCCATCAATACTCCAAAAAGTATCACCAATTATCAATACTTTTTCACAGTACTTTTAAAGCATCACCGAAAGTTATATTAAAAATTTTAACACTTTTAAAATATTGTCAAATTTTTTTCTTGACATTTCTTCCGATGTAAGAAAAATACGCATTACCAAGTTATTAGCGATGTTTCTAAGAAAATACCACAAAATATTGTTTAATTACTATAGCATATTTGTCTACTATCGGTGCTAAATTAGCACCAACAATACTCATATTAGTGTCACTATATTTTTACCAATACTAATTTATGGCGCTAAGAAAATACCACATTAACTAGTATAGAAAATATTTGTGGTATTATATTAGCGCCCACAAAAGTTAATGATGATAGTAAATCCGGTGCCAAATTTTCATTGCAGAAACGAGAACACCATCATTGCTAATCACATTAGTGCAGGAAAAAATGAACATTGGTAGTGCTGATTATTACTACCACAATTGTATCTCATATATTGCTGCTAATGTTCAAAACTTTGACGTCGCATTCTATTAGCATTGGTATAGTATTGAAATCCTTTTTTATAGCGTTTATTTAACAACATATTTCCTACGTACAGTCTTATAAAGTAAAAGATAATCCATACATAAAATTTTTTTACAAAACTCCAAATACATATATCCAAATACATCTCAAAGTACAATGACTTATACAATATCAAGTTTTTAACAAAAATAAAAAATGTCACTCTGGACTCGTGTTTGGCTGTTTTGCTTTCGGTAGTTGGTTTGTAGATGATCTTTTTGTATAGGTTTAAACGAATATAATAAAAGATTAGTAATTTATATAAGCAATATATTCATATGATTCAATCAGACCATTGCATGTATTCTTGAAAGATTATCATGATGTTTAGATTAAATAGTTTATAGTGGTGTGCTTGTGCCTATTAAATCTTGTTTAGATAATAAATTTCTTGTTGAGTCCCAATTGGACGCCGCCTCTCCATCATGGCAATAACGATCTTGATTCCAAAAAAGTTAAGCAAAATTCGATTAGAAGTTATTCAAGTATATTGCATAAAATGTCATACAATCCTCTGCTAAATAGACTCTTACTATAAAACCTTCTAAATGAGCTTGGTTTCACACATACTTCTTCAATTTGAAAAAATATCTGAATGTCAATATATTTATTTGTTATCACAGATGAAAAAAATTATGTAAGTTAAAAATAATAATCGAAGTTTACCTCTCAACCGAATACATACAACAGTACTAGATTAACCTTATAAGTATTACTTCCTCTGCTAAGTGAATAGGCAAATATTTTATTATATCAAAAAATAAAGGCAAAAAAATCTTTTCAAGGTAGCAAAGAGTCACGACGATATGATACTGTAAAGATTCAAAGTCAAATGTGTGGTTACTTTTTGTATATAAATATCAGAAGATATTACTTATTTCGATCAGTGATTTAGCTATATGTTTAGGTAAACATCTCTAAACTGCGATTGGTAGTAACTATTGTATTAATATGCGGTAATTATGACTCTTCAAACTATTGATACTTCGATTTTTCATATTTATACATATGAAAATATTTGACGTATAATTATAAGAAACTTTTATATTTTTTAACAAACGAAAATTTCTCCTTCTCTTATTTACTTATCATGAATGGATAGGATAGCAAAAGTGTTTTGTTATCTCAATCTTCAGAGTGAAGTATCGTATGCCCATGGCCTTCATCTCTAGCTGTGCAGCTAAATTATCCTTTGATTTATCGAGAGTACCAAGCAATATCCATAATAGATTTTTAAGAAAAAATTTCTCAATGTACATGATATCGAGATTATATCAAATACATAATGATTTTTTGTATGAAAAATTTAAGAAGATACTTATATTCTTCCAATTGTACTTTACATTTCAGCAGCCTTCAATATACATTTTGTAAGTTTTCGTCCTCTTAGAGATAGATCTACATAACTTTGAGTAGCCTCTATTTCATTCCGGTGGAGGGGGGTGGGTGGGGAGGGGGTGGGGATTGACCGCATACTCACATGTTCCATCAAATGCAACCTTATCAAGTTAGAATTTATAATCAACAGGCAAAAATTATTAATAGCACATGTAGCATAACGTCCGATCATATTTTAATCACTTGGAGCATGCGTTCTTCCAACACACAGGACATACTTGCTCTCCTTTAGTATTGTAACCTGAAAGATATATGTATACCAAAAAATCATTTAATTGTCCATACAATGCTATATGTGAACAAAACATATACTTCTTACTTATATCAAATGTTGGAAGACCTAGTTCCTATAATTCCTTTAGCTCTTCAAAGAATAATCATAGATATACATTAATGTCATTTTCTAGTCTCTTTTCTCCATTAATGATCATAGATAAGATGAATAATGATTATTTTATATATAATCAAGAAAGTAAGTCATACAAATAAAAATTACATATCAAGTATTTTACTAATAGTTCATTTTTGGAAAGAGGTTAAATCCATTAGAAACTAAGCCCAGATAGACATTGAGGATATCGACAACAAAATCTAGGTATCGTGAGTTGAACTCTTTTTGCTTAACACAATAGGTTGAATACCTAACTATCACATCATGTACACATTCTTCAACGTGATATTTCATATGTGATACTGTCATTATTGATATGAATAGTTATTGTAATATCAGCTTGAAAGAAAAATATTATACAAATTTAGTAAGAATTTTTTGAATCTTCTAATTGTTATCATTGCTTTGGGTTGTGAAATACTAATATTGTAGTACTTTACAATGCTACAACATGTGTTAGATTTTCTTTTATTTATGTAAAGTATATAATTATTTGGATATACATAAATTTTTGTGTATTCCATACTTATATTTTTCACAATATTTTAAGTTTTCTGATATGAACTAGGAAATATAAGATGCTGAAAGAATATCTTTTTCAATATTTTCAACAATATACTGAAAAATAGTTGGCCTATTGACACTTGGACTTCACTATTAACAATCACATAGTGAACAATAAGAACATGAAACTCTTGCGCCCTAAATATAACTCAATGTTAGATTCATTGAGCATTTTATAAAATTTCTGGATATCTTGATCATAATCCTTACTTGTCATTTCAACTTTATCAAGAAGTGTATTGTGAGAAAATACAAGATCTCCAAAGGCATCATGAATTAATTCTCCAATATCGTCCCCCTAATTATCATTTGCTGTCACATTAATTGCCTAATGTATTGGATTCAGCCTGTTTAAATACCTCAACTCTTTACTATGAAATATTTAATTAATATAATGTATATTCTATTCTTTCACTATCACATGTTCATATACTTCATGTTTTGCTCGATTATGAGTATTCATACCGTTAATACGTGAACATCATATTTTCTGATCCGATATCTTGCTCTTCAAGTATAATGCAAGTATAATATATTTGGCATATGGTCGATCTTTTATCTTGATCCAACTCTTATCAATATCTTATGAATGTATATAATTCTCAGTCCAATGCTTTATATATACAATATCATTATCCTCTATTTAAATAAATAAATATTATGATCATAATAAATAATAAGTCAAATTGAGAAAGAGACTTATGGATGACATAGTCCAACCAATAATCTCAAACTCTCAATAATAAAACTATGAATTAAACATAGAGTTAGCTAATATCGTGGTTAATATAAATTTCGCAGTCCTAAAAGAGTTGATACATAAAACGTGAGATAAACAAAAATTGTAGTCACTAACATACTAAATTTGTTATGTGGGTATAATGGATTTGTCACCAATACAAGACATGAGATTTTGATGAGATCATAGGGATCTTATAAAAAGAGAGATGCAGAGATAATGATATTAGAGATGCAATCTAACAAGACTTGGTTTCAGAACTAGATCACCAATCTCTTCATGTTTTTTGGACAAACTAAATTTGGCACTTCTAAATTGACTTCCTGAATATATCCCATAGGACATAGCAAAAGCATTCAAGGACACAACAAGATCTATACTATTCACATTAGAAAAATAAAACTCTAATTTTTTTCTCAATAAATGCATTTGGATTCTTCCCCAAGTAAACTAAAAAGTCATATAAAGGAGAGAATACACACGAAACGGGCCTATTAACCAACATAAACCTAACATTCAACATTCAAGAATGCACATGGATGCGTGTGAGCCCTTTGTTTGGTCTGCTTGAACTAGGCTTCATCTTAGAGGCAGAAACGAGGGTTACAGAGAGCAATTTAACAAATTAAACCTGTTAATGAATCATGTAACTTTTAGGAAAACAAACTATAGTAGGCTTAGAAAAGGGCATAATATAAAATTCTCCCCATTGCCTTTGCTTCCATAAAAAAGGTCAGTCTCAACGGCCAAAATGAAAATTGACAAACAAAACCAGCATGATAAAAATTACCTAGAGATAAACAATAGAGGGGCCATGCATAAAGAAAGAAATCAATTGCAGAGTAGGATGTCCAAATTGCATAACTATCTACTGCGAAAAAAAATCTATGATGCAAATGTCTTCAAAAAAAAAGATGCAACAAACCATTCTAACTAGAAGAGTCAGCAATCAGCAATTTAGATTCATGATTCAAAAATGAAATTTGATCAAAACAATGACTAATGATAGAAAACCAATGACTTCTGCTCCATTGATCGATAATAACCAAAATCACAAGCATAGTGCAATGGGCAAGATAGGAATCCAGACTAAGATCAAATGCAAATAAATAACAGGTAATGATACAAAACCTAAGCATGAAATGCCTTCAAGCAACAACATTCCTGGTTATATTGATTTTTCATAGAATCAATCAGAAAACACTGCAAACTCTAACAGTTTCCCAATAACAGGAAAAGAAAACCAACCACAAAGTTTGTAGCTTTATGCTGTAATGAGAGAAACAATTCATAAATCAAAAGAAATGGAGAAAAAGAGATCCGCGTACCTCATCCAATCGCCATTACTGGATAGAATCCAGACAACGCCGTAAGTTTCTCCTTCGCGCTTCTCTTTCCTCGCTTTCTCTTTACATTTTGTTGCTTTTCTATCCTTTCTCTTTTTCTTTCTCTTCTTCTCGGCAAATTTTAGCAGTGGGAAGAGTGGAAGCGACCAATTCCAGGGTATGGTGATCTCGAAAGGGAAACATTTTGGCCTGGCTTCATGCCCTAAATTCCTTCTAGATGCAATTGTTAATGCTGACAGCTGGTGGAGGCGGAGCAGGCTAGAGGCGGGGCCGGCTGGAGAAGAACTGGTGGAGACAGTGTAAGATGGAGGAGATCCGGTGGAGGACAGCTTCTATTCGCAGAACAACTTCAGAGTTGGTCGAAAACAACTTCTGTTCGGAGCTAAGATTTTAAAGTGCCAATACCGGTGTGAATAGACCTAGCGTCGGTATTGTTTTATTACTAGCGGCGCTAGTGTATTAACACCGATAATTGCCGATGTTAACAAACTAATGCCATCAATATACATTTAATACAGGTGCATAATTAGCATATGTTAATTAACATTGGTAATATCCATTAATGTTACGGTGAATGATGTCACTTGTGTAAAAGCGTAGCAGCTAACCATTAATGTTCGGATGAACGAACTATATAAAAAACGTCAACTAAACTTGACACAATAAATATATTTTCAAATGATAATGAAGATATATTTTTTGTAACACTTGTAAGTACCAGGAAAAGCTAATTTTAAAAAATAATAATATGCCAAAATTTATTCTAGTACAAAAACTTATTTTTTATTAATTCAAATCCAAAATATGTAATCCTATTTACAAATTATAATTCAAGCAGTTTTAAATAAATATTATTGAAACAAGGTGAAAAATGCTTGTATGCGAACCATCTATTTAGCTGGTTTGAATACATCTTTTTCCAAAAACTCAATTCTTATAGGTCACTGTGGTTGGTTATGGTTCGGTTATGATTTTGCACTATATAGCAAGTTAATTCTTAAGTTTGATTTAATTTGACTCTTTTTTGGTGGTTACATGTGTCTCAATGATTCACACACTCAATCTACAAAGCGTGCAAAGTCCCCAGAAAAATCATAAGAGCCACCTTATTAGGTGCGAGGTATATCCATTTTGGCGGTCTTGCTTTCGCATTTATTTACAAATGAAAGAGAGAGAAGAAAAATTAGTGAGTTTTTTGAGTGTAGCATCGTGTTGCGGAAAATATCGATGTCCACCACAATTCACGATATAGAGGAAGAATAGAAAAGAGGAAAAAAATAGCACACAAGAGATATATTTTGGGAAGACGATCCAGAGAATATTGTATTGATGAGAAGAGAAGGAGAAAATTACAACGATGGAGACGAAACTCCAATATCACCAACTCTCACAAAAGACTAAGTAGCCTGACCGTCACAAGACGTATTGAGAGTATTGATCTATATATATATATCTCTCTCTTGAAACCCTTACATCAATGGTGTATTTATAGATGTGGCCTAATGATGTTTGAGTCAAAGTAGAAGATTGACTCAAATAAGACTTCTAGTAGAAGATAAATCTAGATAAGGATTAGGCCCATTAAATAATTTTCTAATATAATTAAGGTTAACCGAAAAATCCAGATTCGAGACACCATAAAACCAACAGCATCGAACTCATAAGAATTGATAAAATCATACAAAAAAATAAGCTTAAAACTTATCTGTCCCATTAATGGGAGAGGCTTCGAAGGTCCCTTCTTAGCCCCTTATACTATTTAAGGCTTGAATCTAAAATGGAATATAACTTCAAAAAACTAAAATTCTAATCTAAATACATCAAATGGAATAAAAAAATGGGAAAGATGAAAAAAAAGGTGAAGAAATATAACTTATTTGGCAAAAGGAGATGATGGTCAAATGTCAACTCCTTGGCCAGAAGTTCGATGTCAACGTGGAATTTGACTTCGGATCTCAATATAGCATCGTGATCACTATGTAACCCCTCCTTCTTTGTTAGTGCATTGAGATTACTATGCTCCAAAATCTCTCACTAGATAATAATTTCTAGTATAATTTTTGGCCCTTTTGTTAACGGAAATGGGGTGGTATTTATAGATTGAGAAAGTAGTTATTTAGAAGAGATTTTGATTGCTAATTTTTGATGAATTTTTGATTAATTGTTGGCATATGGGTGAAGCATGGCTCCAGGTGGAGGGCACAAAAATTGGATGGTGGAGATTGTGCTATATCATCAATCCAAATCGAAGCAAGTTGAGATGGTGGTTGAAAGGGGTTCAGGGTGTTAATTGGTTGACATCCTACCATAAAAGGGAGTGTTAGTTAGTTGACATCTCAAAAAAGCAAATGCCAAGATTCTAGTGCCCATGCCAAAAAGGGGTGAAAGGATCCTAGCATTCTAATTTTTGGGCATCAAAAATCTTGAGCTCAAAAATTCAAAATTTAAAATTTTAAAATTTAAATTTTCATATATTTTCTCATGATTTTAGGGTAAAATTTTGTCTATTTTTAGCATAATTTCTCATGGATTCATGGCCCATATTTCTGGTGCACTTTTTACAAAAAAATTTATATTTTTAAAAAGTATAATTGTACTATAAATTTACAGAGAAATTCTTAAAATTTAAATTTTTATGAATAAATATAACATGATTTTACAGTGGATACCTTTAAAACATCAAGTTTTTGCAATAAAAAAATGTGGATTCTTTGTTAATAAACCCTTGAAACATATAATTTTATAAAAAAATCTCTGAAATTTGTAAAATCTTGACTAAACTTAATTTTAAAGATTGAAGCATCACTTTTCTTGTAAATGTAAATATAAAGTGGTTCAAAGATAAGAAAAAGCTGATTGGGATAATGGTACTTTTGTAAATAAAACCTTAAAAAATTGTGACATTGCATAAGGGTTCGAATTGTAGGGTTTTAGCTATCTAGGTTGATTTTGAGGTTACATGTTTAGAGTTTCAAGAAGTAAAAAGGCAGATATCTATAATTTTGTAAACAAAAATAATAGTATGAAATTAGCATAACTAATTAAACAAAAGTTTTATGAAAATAATTAAAGCTTTATGTTGGAAGATTATAACCACTGTTTAACACTTAGACAATTGAAGTATTCATGAGAAAAGAAAATCAAATTATAGAGCTAGCCAACTAACAACAAAAATATTAAAACTAATGCTTCATTTTAGAATAGAGAAGACATGAGAATAGAGCTAGTTGACTTTCCTCCACTCCACTATTTGACAAATATGAACCCCTAATTTCACGACAAACAACCCAATAATGCCACCACACCATTGAAAATCTTAAAAAAAATATTTGCCATTGTCAGGCCTTATTGTGCCACCAACTCCGAGATCCACCTCACCCTAGTTCGAGATCTGACAGTTTAGAGGTGATCTTTGCCTAAGTTTGCTCTATTCAGATGTTGCAGCTATATTTTTGTGCCAAATTCACCTTGGTTTGAATTCTTTGTTCAATTTCTTCCACTTGCTTGTGTTAATTGATGAATTTGTGTTTTGCTTCCACTTGATTGTTTCTTCCATCTTTTTGACTTGGGACTATTTGTAAATCTTAGTTCATATGTAATCTAGTTGCTTTTTACTATGGGACTGTTTGTGAATCAGTCTCTATTGAACATATGGACAAACATTCACTAATTATGACAACTCGAGTCAAACTTCACCTCTTGTTTATGTGTCTTTGAGGGTTTTCAATTTTGTGATTTACAAGCTATCATTTATGAACAAATTTCTTCTATGGTAAATATGTCTACATGACTTTGCTATTGAACTAAACAAAACATGAACCCTTTATTTTGTGTGCTTCTGATCTTTAACATCCTGAATAGATTTACCTTGGGTCTATTTATGACCAACTTTAAATAGGATTTCATGGATGAACACTATTAGTTATAACAACTTGAGTCTGGCTTCCCCTATTTTTTATGTTGCTAGCTTAGAGAGTCAGGAATTACTAGCATCATTTATGCACAAAATTTCTTATGTGGCAGTCATGCATTTTACATTTCTAATTTATTCTATTATTGAACTAAGATGTGAAATCAAATGAACAAATAGACACCTTTCATTTTGTGTGTTTCTAATCATCAATTTTGTTGTCAAAACTAGACATTGGCCTTTGTTGTTAATGTTTAGACAATTCAGTTTCTATTGAGTTAGTTTCCTAAATTGGAGATTCTGATTCCTTGTGCACGATGTACAACATTTTTTTCTATACAGGGCTTTGTTGAGGCTGCTCTTGCTCCACCAAGAACAACTGTTCAACTTATTGAGTAAGGGATTCCAACAATCTTCTGTTTCATATATGCTGCTGCCTTGCCCAGAAATACTTTGTTGTCCTTCATTTTCAGAGCAACAAAGAAGTTGAAGAAGTGAGCAAGCAAGTGACAAATCATAAGGCCTTTCTACAGCCATGGCTTATTTGTTTCGAATCTAGTTGTTTTCTTTACAATATCATAATTGTTTTCGACTGGAAGCTACCTTGCTAGACTTGTTTCTATTATGACCTATGTTTGTTTACTAGTTTTCTTGATTGATTTTGTTTTTTGTTTAATGTTTGATGCATCCATCTCATGGTTCTCTTGGAGCTCTCCTATGTTTTTGAGCTGGTAGCTACTATCAGTAGATCTTTGCAGAGATTGGATCACAATGTTATTGAGCTTTTATTAAATCTCATGTTTTATTTATAGAAGCATGAGCTTATGGATTCTGTGTTGTATAGGATTATCCTGACATTTGTTGTTCAATTAATTATTATGAGAAAAAAACATAGGTGATCATCAACTATTATGATACATTGGTACATTTGGGATTATTTAATAAGAATGCACGAATTTACTTACCTAGTGGCTCCTTAAGTTATTTACTTTGAGTGGCTCAGTAATGAAAGAAAAAAGATTTTTGATGGTGTGTCCCCAAAAATCACTGAGTTAGTAATTATATTTTTCTAAGTTTAGTTTGGAAGATAGACTTCCCTAAAGTGTAAGTTCTTTGTTCATATGGAAGATATCAAGATGTATAAAATAGTGAGAAGTTGAAATCTTTTATGTTTGAAGTTTAGCTTGTAGTGAATCAGTAATAGAGAAAAATTATTGGACAACTTATATTTAGGGATCAATCATCCATGGACTTGTACTTTAGAGTTATAAACTCATAACAATGTAAACTATAAACTAAACTCATGCACTTAGTATATTTAATAGAGAGAGAGAGAGATTATAGTTGACTTCTCAAATTAAAAAAGTCTTTAGGCGGTTGAGAAATCATATACCTACAATATGTGGGACACTTTTGCTAACTATGCCAAAACACCTGAAAATGGAAGAATGTAAATAACGGTGTTATTTCATGTTGTACCATCTTGTTATAATTTTTGCATTTCTAATAGTCATCCAAATTGAATACTTGTACTAATCAATAGCACATTGCATTGTAGGTTATATATACAAAGCATTAGCTTGAGGATTGCACAGAATTCGAAAACATGAATAAGAGTTGGATCAAGATAAAAAATTAGTTAGATGCCAGATATATTAATGAAGTAAATGCATTTCTAGACTATGCATACAAGAGAAAGAGACTAGATCAGAATATACGGTGCTCATGTATTGATTGTATGAAAATGTATAATCAGATAAGACAAAACGTGTTTGAACATGTAATTATAAGATGATGGAATATATATTACACTAATTGGATATTTCATAGTAAAGAGTCATAGTATTTAAATAGGCCAAAACCATAAGATTAGTTAGCTAATATGATAACATTTCATAATGAAGGGGATGATATCAAAAGATTGATTCGTGATGTCTTTCGGGATGTTGCATTTGAGCATTATACTCTTGTTCATGGAGAAGATACGATAACTAAGGGTTGTGATCAAGATGGCCAGAACTGAACCTTACAAGTTAGATGTCTTCCTTGGGTCTTATGCTAGGAAGGACGAACAACCCGTAGATGCAACATCTGCAACCACCATAGTGAGTATTATAATTATTTTTTTGGCACAATATACGTTCGAATTACATAATGTTAATATTTTATTAATCGTGTTGTAGGAGAGGATCACTCAGTTGAAATAGTCTCAGATAGAAAACTCTCTTACGCATATGGCTATCTAAAATATGATTCATGATTAGGTATTTAGACTTGATAGATATGGATGGATGCAGACATTTGGTATGGGGCCGACTCAGAAGAATATCTCCGAGTGCTTTTGCAGATTCTCACAAGGTGAACAACCTCAGTGTACATAGAGTCAGGTGCAAGCGATGATCCAGATGGAGATTGCTACAGCAATGACAAGATTTGGGGAGGAGATATTCAAGCACTTTCTTGTACCGTGTCTTAGGATACCCCACAATTTGAAGTATGAGTCAATTTTTGCTCATTTATACTACACAAGAAAATTTTCTTAATACTGATGCATGTTTCTTGTACAAAATTATTAAGGACATTCTAGGTGTAGTATCCCAGCAATAAGGTGATGTTGGTAGTAGCTAGGTTGGTTTGAGGGTGACACCTTCCACTTCCTAGCCTATTAAGGTACAAATGCATTTGAAAATTTACTTTATCATGTTGCACATTTTTGGTTTATGGGCATGGGTGGTTAGGAGAGGGAGGGGGTATGGCATTTGTTAACGAATATATATTATTGCTTGTGTAAATTTTAAACTTTTGTTTGTATTCTCATAGACCTATTTGAGGAGATCATTCATGAGCCAACAACCGGGAGCACGATAGACGGATAAGGGCATGGAGGGGTGATATTGTTTTTTCTTTTTGGATAGATTATAATGTTATACACTTCTTCTTGAAAAAGTATGAATTGTATTTTCTTTTTGGATAGATTATTTAGTACTTATACTTTAGAGATTGTATTTTTATTTTGTAAGTTAGATTGTCTAGTACTTATACTTTAGAAGTAAAGTTGTCTACAAGTAAAATGGTATTTGAAATATTTATAGGTTTTTAATATCGATGAGTGCATTAGGAATTCGTGTCTAGAAAACCCTTTGGTGGCGCTGCACCTAGCACCACTAATAGGAAGCAGCCGAAGTGAACCATTGACGGTGCTAATTAGTGCTACCAAGTAAACCTTTGGTGGTGTTTAAAAAAAATGCTGCCAAAGATTCTAATCTTTGATGGCGCTAGAATTAGTGCCACCCTTTGGAGGCACTAAAATTAGCACCACTGATTTCTTTTTTTTAGCAGTGCTAAACTTAGCATTGCCTATGTTTTTTGGTGGTGCTAAATTTATATTAACAGTGGCACTAAAAGAGCATCGCTATTGATAATTAGCGGTGCTATTTTAGTGCTATGAATATTCATGACTCCAGTTATCATGGTATTTTGTTAGCACTGCTAACGGCTTTTTGACCCTAATTTAAGCTATAGAGATACTAATTGAGCTTCAGGAATGCCCCCAAAATATTATAGTGCAACTTGATGCTCACATTATCTAAGGTAATTGATTATAAATAAGAATCATTAGCATTTAAATTTAAAATTTCATGTAAAAGTAAAATACAATCCAACAATCTCAAAGTAATTCTTCTAATCACTCCTCTTGTTTTATCTCATCACAAATATATAACTAGTATAAGACTTATCAATGATTAGAAAATACTTATAATTATATTAGAGACAATGTCATTTCTCGATTCACCATTTTCTTCTAATGTGTCTTCAGATAAATTCAGCTTAAGTTAGTTACAGTCCATCACTCCTCTTCTCAATCTATCATAGAAAAAGTTGATATTTCCAACAAAGCATTCTATCCTTTATTCAAAAATTTGCTAAAAAAAGAAATATTTCTTCAGTAATAAAATGTAGTCCATCAAAATAATAAGCATACACCTTAGTAGAAGGTATTGAGAGGCCATACCCATCCATCGTCTAACCAAATCAGCAAAAGAAAAAGGAAAAAAATGGAGATCACCATCACAATTTCACCAAAGCCACTTACCAATATTGAAAAACTAGCAAACAAAACAAGTCGTTAATTTGTAAATCATTCTGATACTAAAGAATAACTTTATTGTGCCTCAAATCCCAATATTATGCCATTCTGAACATTTTTGGGTGCACCAAACTTCTAAAAGTAAAATATATGCTCTATCATTGTTTGAATTAATTATTTTATTAATCTTTCCTTGATATTTTTCTCTTCTTTATATTCTCATCTCTCTTTTGACCTAATGCAAATGTATGATTAACAAAATTTTGTTATTTTATAATACTAAAAAAATAATGAATTAATCAAAGGTAAACAAGTAAACATATTAGTTAGACAAATATAATTTGTCCTTTAACACAAATGGCAAATGCTTTTTTTCTTTAACTCAAATGTAATGAGTTGGATGTCAATTCATTCTCAAAAATTTTTACTAAAAAAATGAAGTAGAAGAAGCATGTCCTACATCCAACTCATGATCCAAATGACTTATTTCATTTGCTAGAAACAACAAAGATCCCAAACACAATAAAGATTGACGCTTTTCAATATTACAAATCCAAAATCTTAGGTTTCGGAAAAGAATTAGCATATACCTTGGCAGTAGGGGAGGCTAGCAAGAAAGAGGGTTGGGAGCAAGGGAGGTTGGTGAGAGAGATGGCCGCAAGCGAAGGAGGCCATCAGTTGAGCCGCAAGGTAAAGGAGAAATCAAATCTAACTCTACTTTAGGGCTAGAGTTTGAATAAAATATGTTATATTTAGGTCTTATTTACATGTTCAGATGACCGAATAGTAAATTTGATTATCCAAATGTAGCAAACAGGTTGAACATATCATCTGCCTGTTAGATTAAGATGATCAAACTTAGAACTTTAGTCATCCAAATTTTGTAGTAAAATCAACAAGTTCTCTATTTACAAAGTTTGAATGATTGAACTTTCAGTTTAGTCTTTTGAACTTGTCACAATCCAAAACATCGAGCATTAAGCATCACTAAGAATCATATTTCTTATAGTGTTATCAGTACTATAAAAAATCACATACATTATAGTTAAAATTTGGAAGCAACAATTTGCTGATCAATTTTTTATTTACTCTATAATATTTAAATTAATATAAAAAACCATTATACTCCTATCATTTAAATTTAAATATAGAAATATTTTTTCTTATTTTGTTATTTTTTAGCATAGAAGAATTTTAAATAATATATATTGCAGTCAATAATTAGCAATAATAAGTTTTTATACTAAAAACTTAAATAATTAGAGGTATAATGGTATTTTTATATTAAATTAAATAATAAAAATTAAATTAAATATAATGTTGATTAGCATGTGGTTGCTTGCAAATTTTAATTATAATTTAGGTGATCTTTTACTAATAGTAATAAAAAAATGGTTGTTATAATTGACAATATCATAGGTAGTTTTTTGCTAAAATCTATTTTTAAAGTAGAATAAATATATATATTTTTTTGAAATTTTATCAAATTATCTATTTTTTTTCTAATCTTAACGCATTACATATAACTCATCGAAACCTTGCCAAATTACATATTTTTCTCCAAATTTTTAAAAAAATTACATATAACTTCTTGAAATCATGTTATATTGTATGTTTTTTTTCTCAAAATTTAAAAAATTACAAATATCTCTTTGAATTAGTAGATATGTTGCTGATGACACATCAAATAATCAAGCAGAGGTCCAAAGAAATTAGATATGTATGTAACAAAAGTGAAGCCACTAATGCAAGTAGCTAACCGAGGCAATTAAAGGATGAGTTGTGAGCCAAACCTCCTAAGATAGAAAAGTCAGTGAAACTAAACTCAAAAGGTAGGTCGCGAACAGAAGTGTCTAAGACAAGGACTTGCTACTACATTGAGCCATTGTGAGCTTGGTGACTTCAAATAAGAATAAGCTCATGGGAAAGGTCAACCATGTTTTAAAATTTAGCTATAACCGAGCTTACTAGATTCGATTCAATGAAATCGATATACTAGCCGGCTAATCCATAATTTCTTTGAGAGTCAATCTCGAAGAATTTGTGATTAATTTCTTTATTTATAGGAAAATTAGAAGAACAGTTACCCGAGATCATTGAATCCGAATACGCCAAATCTCCAAGAGCACTATAAATAATAAGGTAACTGGAGAGGTAAGGGACCAATGCTCAATTTCTCATTCTATCTTATTGTTGAGGGTGGAATTGACTTGAATGACGAAGTGATCATCACTAAAGAGTTTTTCACGGTCTTCTTCATGATTTTTTTAAATATAATTTCAAGTAAAAGTGACATAGTGGATCGAGATCTCCAGGAGTCTCTCAGACTGAAACTGGTGGTGAATTGAGCTCTATTAACAGTTGGTGCATTCATTAATATTTGCTCCTCTAATCTTTCTTAAAGACATAAGAGAACTTCGATGGTCCTCCAGTCATGCCTCCTATAGTAGCATGACTGTTATCATCGAAAAATCCCTCCGGGGGGCAGATGGCCTCGGTATTAGCAAAATTACATAATTCATCCAATAGAGTGGGCAAGCCAGTCTTGCATGCCAATTCGACAGTTCAAATGTCACAATAGCCTTGGGCACCCACTCTTGAAATGGTACTCAAGATACCATCAGGATCTTTTAACTCAGTGAGTCATCAGGAGTTTCAAACCTTGGCAATAGTAATCTAGTAGATGACTCAACTCCTTGAGATTCAAGAGCAAACTATGCAAAATCTTCAAACTCAACAACTGAAAAATCAGGTTCAAGTAGTGTCGAGCCTACTGCCTCATTATACTCAGTAGCCAACTCATGCTCCAACACCGAAACTAGATGCCACACCAAACCAATAAGGTGAGTCATCACATCGTCCTGTATCGAGTCCTGTACAATTCAATGAGCATTTGCACGAAGGTCAATATAACCCTTCAGCTATAGCTCCTCTGTTATATCATACCTTGAGGGAATATAATAGGTATGACCCCACATATGATCTGGTCGATGAGGTCACATAATGCAAGCATGTTAGTCAAGCCTCTGTCAAAATTGCCTGAGGCACCCAGATGGAGGTTATTTTACATTCAAGAAGAGAACTCCTTGGGGCACTGACTCATCCATCTCAGGTGAGATATGATACCCCTCTATTACTCAAGGTATTGTACTCCTTATGTAATCAAAATTTTGACAGCCATCTACGAGGTGTGTGATGACATGAAAGATCTAGTAGGTTATGTTAACACATTTAGGAATGCCATGATTCTACAAGGAGATGAGATTTAACCATGTGTAAGGCATTCCTATGACTCTACAAGGCCCAGCCCGAGTCTGGTACTCCAGACTTTCGAAGTACTCTATTACTTGATTTAACATTTAGTAGATTGATTCGTGTAGCAATTTGTCTTGTTGGTACCTCGGTGAAAAAATCCCTCTACATTACTTGCATTGAAAAAAACAGAAGAAAAAAGCCTTAGAGTACTTGGCTCGATTCAACAAGGTTCGACTTGAGGTCACTGAGTTGTAAAGTTCCGTCATCCTAGAAGTTACAATCAATAGGATCCAATAGGCTGGGGTCACCTATGAAATGGCTTGCCAATCTCCCAGAAGCCTTGCAAAATTCATCCAGTTGGTCCGAGAACACAATGACATCGAAGAAGTAATTGTAGCTAAGAAAGAGTCCAAGGGTTCTATCAAACCAAAGAAAGAACCTCAGGAAACAAAGCTCCTTGAGCTAAAGAAACTGAGGACAAAATGGAGGGAGTGCAAGCCCAAAGAATGAAGGCTTGAGTTTCAAGCCTACATCACATTGAACAATTTGAGATCTGAAGTCTTTACTCAAATTAAGCACAGAGATTTACTATGGAGGCCTTTGCCAATTTGCGCAACTTAGCAATACCTCGATAAGTCAAGGTACTTTTATTTTCACTGAGAATATGACCATGATACTGAAGAATATATGTACCTTAAAGATGAAATCGAAGAACTTATATTAGATAAACACTTGCCATAATTTGTTTGCTGAGGTGAGAGAGCATAAGAGACTCTTGCACGGGAGCCTCATCTTTGGACCTCACCACAAAGAAATCCCACTCTATAGTTGTACAACCCCCTAATAAAGGGAAATCTCAATATGATCTTAGTAAGCTCTCCAACTCAAAGTGAAGTCTTTGCGTCAAATAGCAAATATCGAACCATCACTAAGGGGCAAGAGGCCTAGGAGGAGCTGATGAAGAGGCAACACTGTGAACCTAAAAATCAGGATATAGTCTTCTCCACAAGGAATTTGGAAGAAATTTCAATGCCCCACAACAATGCATTAGTGATCTCAGCAGTCTTGGATGACTATGCTACATAATATATCATGGTAGATACGAGAAACTTGGCTAATATCTTATTCACTAGGGCCTATGACCATATGAAAATGGGGTAGAAGCTGGAGCTGTAGTTGGGATGTGCACTAGATTCATTGGAAACTCAGTCACCCCAGTTAGCACTATCGATCTACTTCTCACGGTCAGAGAAAGCCCTAGAACCACTATCATTAAATCAAAGTTTGTCATGGTTCTCAATATACAATGTGATACTAGGTCATTCGACACTTAATTAACTTCAAGTAATAATCTCAACATTCTACTTAGTTATGAGTTTTCAACTAAATATGGCATAGATGAAGCATGGGATAACCATAGTCTTGTTAAGAAGTGTGAGTCCTCTTATTGGCAAAACAACTCCACCTTGAAAGGTAAAGGCTCGACAGTGGCCGAGATTAATGAGTCCTTCCCTGAACCAAAGAAGGTGTGCACTAAACTAGTAGAGTAGCTTGTCAACATCTTTATCGATGAAGACTCATGAAGAGCATTGAAGGTCGGTGTTAATCTCAAAGAGCCTCTTCACACAGAATTAGGAGAATTCTTATAGAAGAGTCAAGACATCTTCATATGGTCTCCAAAAGGCCTAACTGGGTTAGACCTCTCAGTCACTCAGCATGAGCTCTCAGTGGTAGAAAACCACAAACCAGTTAAACAAAAAATAGGCACTTTGCTCTCAAGCATCAAAAAGCCATCGCTCAAGAGGTAAATAAACATTTCAATATAGGATACATTAAAGAAGTCCATTACTCTGAGTAGTTGGTGAATGTGGTGATAGTGAAAAAAGCCAATGACGAGTGGAGAATATGCATCAACTTCACCAACTTGAGAAAAACTTGCTCAAAGGATAGTTATACTATGCCAAAGATAGATTAATTGGTGGATTCTAGCTCAGGTCATTAACTCCTAAACTTCTTGGATGCATTCTCAAGTTATCATGAAATACGGATATACCCCAAGGATGAAGAAAAATAGCCTTCATCATGAACCAAAGTACATTTTGTTATGTTGCTATGCTATTTAGGTTGAAAAATGCAGGTGCGATGTACCAAAAAATAGTGAACAAAATTTTCAAGACTCAACTTGAAAAAAATATAGAAGCCTATGTCGATGAAATATTAGTGAAAAGCATCCATTTTGAAGGACACTTGAAGGATTTAGAAGAAACTTTTAACACATTGTGGAAGTTCAGGATGAAACTAAATTCTGAGAAGTGTGCATTCAGATAAGGTTTGGGAAAATTCCTTGGGTAGCTTGTCTTAGAATGTAAAATTGAGGCAAATCCCAAAAAGATTAAGGCAATGAGAAAAATAAAGCCTCTGGGTTCCATTAGAGAAATATAAAGACTCACAAGTTGCTTGATAGCACTTAACTGCTTCTTGTTAAGGTCAGGAGAAAAGTCCTCCCTTTTTTCAAAGCTCTCAAGCAAGGCTAGGGATTCAAATGGACCAAGAAGTTAGACCGAGCCTTTGAGAACTTAAAGAAATACTTGGCTGAGCCTCCTCTTCTTGTAGGATCCGAACCAAATGAAATACTCTTTCTCTACATTGTAGCTTCAAACCAAATAGTGAGTTTGGTGCTAATAAGTGACCAAGATGGCAAATAATATCCCATCTACTACATGAGTCACATGCTCACGAGAGTGAAAGCTTGTTACCCTCCTCTAGAAAAGCTTGCAAATGTCATGGTGCAAGCAACTCGAAAGCTTTACTAATACATTTAGGTGGATTCAGTCACAATACTCACCAATCTCCCACTCTAGTAGATATTATAATAACTGAAAATCTCAAGGAGATTGCTCAAGTGGTCAATCAAATTAAGCTAATTTAAGATGACTTTTGAGCCCTAGAAGACCATCAAATCACAGGCCCTGGTAGACTTCATGGTGAAAACCACGTCATACCCATTTGGGTTAAACTTTGAACCATAAGAATTTTGGGTTGATGGCTCATCTTGGTAGTCCAGATGTGGTTTTGGAGCAGTTCTCTAAAGCTCGGATGGAAGAGTGACCGAGTACTCAACTTGGCTAGAATTTGAGACTTCAAATAATATCACAGAATATGAAGTCTTTCTCCTCGAATTGTAGCATTGGTGGTAGAGGCTAAGAAGCTCAAGGTATTCAGTGACTCCCAAATTATATGTTTGCAGATTACCAGAGAGTATGAGATAAAAGAAGCAACTATGGTGTAATACCTAGCTGAGCATGAAAGCTCATAGTAAGGATGGACCGAGTTAATATTTTTCACATATCTTAAAATAGCAACACTAAGTCAGATACCCTCACAAGATTCACCTTGGCCTCTTCAAATTCAAAATCAAGGCAAATTTTTGTGGAGAATCTCCAGTAGCCATAATATTTAGGAAACATTGAGATGAATGCAGTAGACTTTGAGCCAAATTGGATGGACCCTATTGTTACTTATTTAGAAAAAGGGGAACTTCCTGAAGGACTAGTTGAAGCTAGATCTGAACTTCACGTTGGTAAATGGAGTCCTGTACAAGAGGTCACTCACATGACTACTACTCCACTGCTTGAGACCTGAGAAGGCTGATTACACCCTTTGAGAAGTCTATGAGAGAATATGTGAAAGCCATAGAGGGGGACAAGCCTTGGCACACAAACTCCTTAGGCAAGGGTATTATTGGATCAACATGGCCACTGAAGCATCCTAGTTCGTATCCAAATGTGAATAGTGCCAGAGATATGCCTTAGTTTACCATAGTCCTACAGTCCATCTTCAGTAGACTTATGCAACATGGCCCTTTGACCAATGGAGAATGAATATCTTGGGTCCTTTTTCAGTAATCTTGAAAGAGAGAAAATTTTTAGTGGTTGCTATTATTACTTTACCAAGTAGGTAGAAGTTGTACCACTTACTACAATTACTAAGAAAAATATTTAGGAGTTCTATTAGCAAAACATCATTTATAGATTCAGACTTCCATGACAAATGATGGAAAGCAATTCAACAACTCAAAGTTCAAGGAGTATTGCACAACCTCCATATTGGGCAAAGGTTCACCTTAGTAGCACATCTTCAAGCCAATGGCTTGGTAGAAGAAATAAATGAACCTTGCTCATAGGAATAAGGAAGTACTTGAAAAGGGAAAGGGCTTGGATTGAAGAACTATCATATGTTTTGTAGTCCTATCGGACCACTTCTCGACAATAATAGAGGATTCACCCATGGAACTATCATATGCTCGCCTATGGAGTCTAGATAGTCATCTTTATGGAAATTCGACTCACTTCTCTGCAAGTTCAAAGTTATGATTCCTTGTTGAATGAGAAAATAAGCGGGCTAATAAGGACTTTGTATTGAGGGTTTGGGAAAAGCTCACACCAGGATTGCCGAATATCAACAGTGAATGACACGCTACTATAATACTCGAGTTCACAATCGAAAACTGCAACTAGGTGATTATGTACTCTGCCGAGCAGAGCTTGTTGACCAAACCTTGGGAACTCTCTCTAAATTGGGTTGACCCATTCAGAATCTCCTGAGTTGTAAGACTAGGAGCCTTCAAGATTGAACATCCAAATGGCCAAGTACTCTTGAGGTCATGACGCATTGACAACCTTAGAAAGTTCTATCTTTAAAATCATATCTCACTTATTTTCCAATAAACTTTATGCTTTAAAATAAGCCTTTTCTCAGAAAGCACACAAAGACCTTGGATTAGATGAGACAAATAAGACCTTGGCCCAATATCAGACACAAAGTCCTCGGACCAAACACGACACATAAGACCTTAGTACAATGCTAAGCACAAAGACCTCAGGCTAGACGAAGCATATAAGACCTTGACCTAATATCAGATACCTAGACCTCAGGTCGAATGAGGCACATAAGATCTTGGCCAACGCCAAGCATAAAGACCTCAGACTAGATGAGGTATAAGACCTTAGACTAATGCAAGACATAAAGACCTTGAATCAGACAAAGCACAAATACCTCAATCAGACAAGACACACAAGACCTTAGCCCAATGCTAGGCACATAAGATCTCAGTCCAATGCTAGACATAAAAATCTCAAATCAAACGCGACATGTGGGACCTCAGCCTAATGCTAGGCATAAAAATCTCAGATCAGATGAGACATGTAAGACATTGGCCTAATGCTAGGCACCAAGAACTCAGATCAAATGAGGCACATAGGACCCCGATTCAATACCAAACACAAAGATCTTGGATTAGACGAGGCATGTAAGACCTTAGCTCAATGTCAAATATAAAGACCTTAGATTAGATGAGACATGTGAGATTTCGATTTAGTGTTAGACATAAAGACCTTGGACCAGATGAGGTATAAGACCTTAGATTAGACAAGGCATAAGACTTCGACTATACGAGATATAAGACCTCAAATCAGATGAGGCATAAGACATCATCCTAATATCAAGCATAAAGATCTTAGATCAAAACATAAGACTTCAGTCTAATATCAAGTACTAGGGACCTCAGCTTAGATGAGACAAAGAATTCAACTCCATACCATGCAAAAGGTTTAGGTCCAAACAAAATCTAACGTGAGCTCCGTGTTGGGCAAAGGAAGCCATAATACAAGGCGCTGATGGAATTGCAAGGATGGAGCCAAGTTTGTAACCTAGCCATGTATATCAGCTGAGGCATCCTTATCTAAGATTACTCCTGAAGTGAACTCAGGTTGATCCGTGTTGAGCTAATACCTGAGAAATTCACCTTGAAGAAAGTCAATGTACAAGACTAGCTCAGCTGTCAGAAAGATTTAGGCAAGATTGGATAAAATTAAAAGTTAAAAGAATAACTTGAAAAGCACAAAGACATAGAGGACAACAAAATTTTGTTGAGCCAGGAGAAGAAACTAGTAAATTTTTTTTTACTATTTGGTAAAAGAAAATAGGTGACTAATTAGAAATGTTTAATGGCATTGAAGACTCCCCCGACGTACTAGGCCCTTGAACTTGAACTTTGGCCTCCACTGCCTCCTCCCTGTCTGGACCCCTGCCCACCATCTCCATAGCAGCCTCCTTTTCTCTCTAAAAGAAGCACCTCATGCTCCCACTTAAGGTATCAAATTCTCAAGTCATTGTAGAGCTTGATGCAGAGATCTTCAGGGTTAAAGTCAGAGTCGTGATGGGTTTGCTTTACTATGTTCCTACAAACGAGGTAATCTTTAGTGAAGGCTTTGATGGAGAGTTTGATACTCATTGCTAGCCTTGAACTCTATGATGGTGTGGAACTTAGTCATCTTCAGAGTGTCAGTATGCTCTTTACTCAAGAGGTAGTTGGCAACAATGGTGGCATGGGTCTCCTCCAGGGTGGTTTAGTGTTGAGTCTTCATCACCTCCATCTCGATCTTTGTTCACCTCTATGTTTGATAAGGCTGAGTTGCACTCAATGGTAAGGAGGTTCTTCTCTTCCTCTACCTTCCTCTACTACTCCTCCATACTATTTTGGAGGGATGTGAGTTGAGAGTGAAGCATATCCACCTCCTTCTTGGCCTTGGTCTTCTCAAAGCTTGTTTCCCTCCAAGCCTCATAGAAGCAATGCCCTGTAAAATGGAAAAAATGCAAGATCTATAGCTGAACTAAAAGTTAGAGTATTGAAAATAGGGAAAGAATGGGAGAAGTCAAGTTTGAGTAAACTTATGTTGTGACAAGCTCTCACCTCCTTGGAGCACTTTGGGACTTGGGAGGAGAGTGCTCCCATGCCTCAGAGCGAGTTGAGAAAGGGATAGAAATGAATCCCTTGCCATAGTCGACTTTCTTGATCATGCAAGAAGGTGATTGGGCATGGTTACTTAAGGAGGCAGCTCGAGAAGGAGGAGAAAAGGAACAAAGTGGCACTTGTCTTTTCATTGCTCGCTCCTCATCTATTCCTCGACTTTTCTCCTCCTCTCCTTTCTTCCTCTTCTCTTGGCTTGGGATTGTGGCTGGAGGAGGAGTGGAGATTTCTAGCGCGGCGGGCTTCTTTCGAGCTGATGATACCTGAGGAGCCTCTCCTTGCTCGCTCAGGATCTTATTTATGAAGCTAAGCTTGGTGATCCCTATATGCACAATACCACTTGTCAAATTGAAGAAAAATATACTAAAAAATGAAGGAAGCCTGAGCTTTTAGGGCTAAGTTTTATACCAGCTATCCGAGTAACGAATAGGCCATGCTCTTCCAAATAGGTCTTGTCAAACCATGTGGGACAAACCTAACATCTTCTACCTCCTCGGCCTAAGATACTAAAAGATGGTGGACTTCAGGAGAGATTTCAGAGTTGGCCATATGAAAGAAAAGATTACCCCATTCACATAGGAGGCCTGAATCAAGCTTGGAAAAGATCCTAATAGGATGATTTTTTCAAGCATGAATGGAGTTGGGGTTAGAAGCAAAGAGTTTATACCACTTTTTTGAGGTGAAGTACCACCTACTTCTTGTATTAGGACCTTAACAACTCTTAAAGACATTTCTAAATATTTCTACCAATGGGAAATAACTTTTGGAGATGTCTACGGTTTGGAAGGCTATGATAAACTTTATGATATTGGGAATAATTTGACTTGAAGTTAAGTCCTGATCTCATAGAATGTCTTGGATGAAAAAATTCTACAAGATACCTAAGCCCACTCTTAAATATTTTCTAGTAAGTGAAAAATTTAAAGCTGAACCTCTCCCTAAGGGACCCCCACAAGTCTAACTTAGTTCTATCTAGGAAGTCAAAGGTATTAACTAACTGCTCGAGATTTTTCTTGTGGTGAGCAGACTCAGAAATCCAAATCCTCACCTTAGGATCACCTAGAAAAATATTTGCACTAAGATCATCACGAGCAGTAGAAAAAATTACTTAAATAAGTGAATTTACTTGAAGGCGATGGTAAGATAGTTATAATCTCTGGAAATGGTCCCGTGAACTCCTCCCTATAATAGATGGAGTGGTCGAGGGGGCAGTAAAAGATATGGTAGTCCTTGCGATGGACAACATTGTGGAGCATGAGGTGATCTTTAAATTGGTAGAGTGGCAAAGACAATGGTCCACGTGTCTCCTTCGATGCAGGCATAGAGCTCTGATCTCTAGGCAATAGTGTAGAGACACCATGGGAGGCTGAGGACTTCTTCAGGGAATGGGCCGTCTGCCCTAGAATGCTCTCCTTCTTAGCAATGGAAGATTTCTTCTTAGAGCTCAATGGAGTAGAGGAAGATGCATGGATGAACTGGGTTTTTGATAGAGGATGAAGATGCCAAAGAAGGAGGATGGAAGATTTACAGATTTACAAAAGTAAGAGAAAAAGAACATATCATCTTTCATATAAGTCCTATCACACAATCGGATTGCTTCCACGTGGCTCAATCAATGCCAACAAAGTCCAAAAGACTGAATCCCTAAAATCCTCATCAAGATCTTGTGACACGTATCCCCCATTTGATCTTAGAAATTAAAGAGGAAATGAATCACGAGGCATCCAATGCATTGCCCCAATAAATAAACGGACAATTCTAGACCGGTGCCTCAAAAAGAGCAAAACTTTAAATAATTATGTGGAATACAACAAGGCGGTGACCTACCTACCCAAGCATTATGCTGGATGATGCTTTGCATATAAGGACATTGAGTTAAATAAAGACATGACTCTCCAAATTTCTTGGTGGTTGACGCTTCATTCCCCCCAAAAAAGAAGCTAGAGCATTAGGTCATCCAAATTGCGATAATTAGAAGCCCAAAAGAAGAAGAAAGAAATTCCAAAAACTCAAGACCCTGAACTCATAGTACGAGGCCTAGAGTTGGGAGATACTAATGATACATCAAATAATCAAGTGACAGTTTGAAGAAACATGATATATATGAAATAAAACGAAGACGCTAATTGAGGCAGCTAATTGAGGCAACTAAAGGATGAGTTCTGAGCCGAACCTCCTAAGTTAGAAAAGTAAGTGAAATTGAGTTCAAAGGGTAGGTTGCAAATAGAAGTGTCTGAACTAAAGATTCACCACTACACTGAGCCATTGTGAGCTTGGTGACTTTGAATAAGAATGAGCTTGCGGGAAGGGTCAACTATGTCTTAAAATTCAGCTATAACCGAAGTCACTAGATTTGGTTCAATAACATTGATATACTAACCGACTAATCCACAGCTTCTTCAAGATCAATCCCGATAAATCCGGGATTAATTCTCCTATTGACGGAAAAAATTAGAGGAACGATTATCCGAGATCACGGGATCCAAATATGCCAAATATTTAGAAGCACTATAAATAATAGGACAACCAAAGAAGTAAGGAAATAATACCCAATTTCTCATTCTATTTTTATTTTTGAGGGCGGAACTGACTTGAGCGTCAGAGCGACTATGGCAGAGAGTTTCTATGGTCTTCTTTATAATTCTTTTCTATGAAGTTTAAAGAAAAGATAGCCTAGTGGATCAAGATCTCAAGGAGCTTTTTAGATTGAAACTAGTAGCGAATCAAACTCTATCAATAACTGCAATACCCTCTTTAGTCCATCTCAATAACTTGAACCCTAGCTTATTATAGCTAGGTGTTTTTATTAAAATCCTATGGAAAAATTTCTAGAGGAACTTTGATAAATTTTCACTTGACCAATTGGTCCCTCCAATTTTTGATACTCTTAAAAGCCTCTCCCCATTAGCGTTGTTAGCATTAAAAGCCCACTGGAACACTATAGCATTCTTGTAGAAAATCTGAAGATATTGTAGTAATACTTAGAAAATTTAAAGATACTGTAGCAGGTGTAGCAATAGTTTAAAAAATTCAAGAATACTATAATAGCATGATGCAATGGTTATTTTCTAGTTATATTGGTTTGGTTTTGATCAATTTATTTTATTTCTATTTATATTAGTTTGATTTTAATTATTTTATTTTATTTCTATATGTATTAGTTTATTTTTGCTAATTTTTGCTAATTTTTATTTATATTAATTTGATTTTATCATAATAAATATAAAAAAGCTAAAATACTGCTATAGTATCTGCCATAGTATATGCTACAATAAATGTTATAATACTTTAAGGGAAATACAATGCTATCAATAATGTCAGAGATCACAAAAGATATTGGCTACATCATAAGAGATTTTTAGAGATATCGAAAATTTGAAAAGCTAATTAGTCTAAAAAAAAAAAATTCTCAGGATTCATTTGGAAATTTTTTTAAATCCTAAACTACCCTTGCTTTTAGATTCATGTTTAAACATGTTTGATCTTCAAACGAAGACAGAGAGGGAGCTCAGTTTTCTATTCAGTTTTCTACTTCCCCTTTTGCTGGTTGTTTCTGCCTCTTTGCCCTAATCGCGGACGCAAAAGCAATGTTCCAGGAGCCTAAGACCATGACATGGTTTGAAAGGGAGGCTCATAAGTTTGTCTAACCCTTTCTTCTCGCTGAATTCGTGATTTTCACCATCAAGTCCAATGATGTCAGGCCTTGGCATCTACTGTTGACTGATGTTCGCTCCCTCTTGTTTTGCAGTATATTGAACTAGTACAATAGGTATTTTAGCCTAGCTCTGCATATAGGATGGTTTTGAATGTTTTTCTTTTAGGAGAATCCAGATATACGTAGGCTAGCAAAATTATATCTTTATTTTTCGGGAGGGCTCTTGGGATGAATTTTGTGTTGACTCGATTCTATTGCAATGTTGTTTGTCGATTTCAAAAGTTCGCTAATTGTGTTTTATCCACAAGCTATGTGACAACTCTTGAGGAAGATGTGGCAAACGAATTTTTGCTTCGTCCAAATAACCAGTTAATGCAATTTTTTTGCTCATATAATATTTGATCTCTGTTTATCATTAGTTTGCTTGGTGTTTTCCTGTCGTTTAATATTACTTATCTTGCAAATTATGGCTGTTGTCCATGTGTTTAGTGCTGACAATTTACCAAATTTGTTTAACCAATCCTTAATTTAAAAAAGTGTCAATTACATATAATTTCTTAAAAGTTTAATGAATTATTTATTTTTAAAATTAAAAATTCTATATTTTTCCTTGGGTTGTTATATATATTGTAAAAATTTTAATATTTATATATTTATAAATACGTCATTCGAAAATTTTTATTTATAAATAAGCCTAAATTCTATCATTTTTAAAATAAAATTTTGCGCCATGAAGGTTTTAAAACTTTATGGAGAATTTATTTTTACAAATAAACTATCCATAAAATTTTAAATCATAAGTTTAATTTTCTGTATTTACAAATAATTCAATTTTTATATTTTCAAATAAAAATTTACAAAAAAGATCTTGAAGGTTTTAAAACCTTATGAAGAATTTGTTTTACAAATAAACTCTCCAATAAATTTTAATTAATTAAGGTTTATACTTACTTATACATTTATAAATAGGCCATTCAAAAATTATTTATAAATAATTTCAAATTTTATTATTTTTCCAAATAAAATTTTAGAAAAAAGGATCTTGAAGGTTTTAAAACTAAAAATTTTAAATTTTAAATTTAATATTTATATATTTATAAATAGACCACTCGAAGATTTTTATTTATAAATATGCCCAGATTTTATCATTTAAAAAAAATTTGTAAAAAGGATCTTGAAGGTTTTGAAAACTTTACAAATAAGTTCTTGTAGCTAATTTTAGAAAAAATCTCTAATGTTTTGAAAATTACAAATCAATTTCTGAAATAATAATTTGACAATAATCTAGTGTAAAGGTATCATCCAAAAATAAAATAAAATTTTATATATTCTTCTATCATTTTCCTAATCCAAATAACAAAAATAAACTTACATATATTTTTTAAATTTCATCACAAAAAATAAACTATAATTATTTTGAGGACAGTTAAATAACAAATTATAGTTTATTTTTTATTATGAAATTTGGAAAAGTATATATATATGTTTGCTTTTGTTATTTGGATCAGAAAAATGATCAAAGAATATATGAATGCTTATTTTATTTTTGGATGATAATTTGATAGTAGATTATTGTCAAATTGTCATTTCAAGGGTTGATTTATCATTTATAAGTTTTGAGGGGTCTATTTGTAAAAGAATAAATATTACATTTATAATTTAAAATTTTATTGAGAGTTTATTTATAATAAAATTTTAAAACCTTTAAGGCATAAAATTTTATTTAAAAAATAGTAAAATTTGGACTTGTTTGTAAATAAAAATTTTTGAGGGACGCGTTTGTAAATATACAAATATTAAACCTATAATTTAAAATTTTATGAAGAGGTTATTTGTAAAAAATAGAAAATTTGGGAGAAAGAGAGGAGAATGAGATGTTAATAAAAAATTTTTATAAACAAATAAAATAAAAATTTTGAGGGTTTAAATAAAAATTTACAAAGAGTAAAACAAAATTTTTTTTTATCAAAATTTAAATTAAATTGAAATCAGAGGGGTTATACATAAATACCAAAGTCTCGGGGAGTTGCTTATAATTAGAATAAATATTGGAGTGTTGTACATAAAATTTTTAAAAAATTAAAATTACAAAAAAACCTTATAAAATTATCATAATTGCAAATAATTTCACAAAAATCATGTTTTTTTCAAAAAACTCTATCACCTCTAATAATGTAAGGGTATTTTCTTTATTTTTATTCATTTAAAATAGTATCAAATAAAATATTATCTAAATATTCTTCAATTTAACGATAAATAAATACGCAAAGAAATTTTTACAATATATATGATAATTCAAAGAAAAATATACAATTCTTTAATTATTTTTGAAAAAAATATAATTTATTAAAATTTTAAAGGGTTATGTGCAATTGATTCTAAACTCATGTTTCGCCACCTGGTAGGTGATGATGTAGTTGATGCTTTTATTCTTGTTTTGAGAGATAAAATGCAGTGAAACATGAGATTTGTTAACTATGCATTTTGTTCGACACTGATGTTGGGCCTAAAGAGCATGATTGAAGGAACGTCAAATTATGACAAGTCGTGAAAAGGCAATCATTGAGAAATTTTTGCGTTTGCGTCATCCAATCGACCAACTAGTATTCCATGCTTACCAATTTTTTATGGTAGGCCACAAAAATCATCTATATTCACATAATACTTTATCGTTTTTTATTTTTTATCCTCTTACTACTTAATAATTATATTTTTACTCGTTCAGCGTGGTATTATTTTGTTTAATTTGTTCTATGAATTAATATCTAGTTTTTGGATTTCGTTTACAACTTGATTTTGAACAATGATTCTAATATAATAAGGCACAAAGGTACATCAGCATATGGGAGCTCCTGTTGGGGTATATGGCATATGATAATATCAGTAACACTTCCCATTCTTCTTCAGAGAGACAAAATTTTTTGCAATATGTAATTATTATTATTTATTATTGAACCTCTTGCTCTTTACTGATTATTTCTAATTACTCACCACGCAAGTTGTTATTGTGTAGTTGATTACAAATTCAAAACTAATTCATTTCCACAAGCATACTCACTGCTGATCTTTAGATTTTGATAATAATTAAATTATTATTTAATAAAGTTATTGAGTTATGATTAGTTTCAAGAATATCCAAGATTTATCCAAATAAATGAATGCTAAAGTTTCAAATATAATAACTCGAAGAAGATAGATTGATGACCACTTGAAAATTATAGATTAATTGAAGATCAATGAAAAGATTAATAAAAGAATCAAAATGTGTTTCAATAAATATTTTCAATGCAAAATTATTTTTATTATTTTAAAATGAGTTTATGGTTTGTTAAAGTGTTTTGCTTTTATTGAAATTCAATAAAGTTAGAAATAGAGAATAACTGATCTTGAAGATAGGTTGTTTGCTCTTGAGATGAGCTATCTGGTCTGATAAAACTGAGAATAATTTTTAGTTTTTATTACACTAGTTGTCCGGTTTGTTAAAGTTGGGAACTAGTTTTATCAGACTGATTGTTTAGTCTGCTCACTAGTTGTTTGATATGATATATAAACTAATAGGTTCTTAGTTAGACCGGTTGTCGAGTGCTTTCAAGTTGGTTGTTTAGTGCATTTGCAAACTAAGAAAAATTGGTATATAATGACTATATTTTTGACTATTGGGTTGTCTGGTCGAGTTGAGTGGATCACTGATCAAACCCTGGGTTTTTTTAAGACTTTTAGAAAAAGTTTAACATAGTTAGCTTTTGGTTTAAATATATAAATAAAGCTTCAATTATTCAGCATTTATTTTCAAGGACCCCTATTCAGATTTAAGCAATCAAACTCTCTCAAGTTCATCCTAAAGCATTCAATTTAAAATCTAAATTGAACCCTAAATTTTCTAACTTGAGAGAAATCTATATTGAAAAAATTTTGTTTTCTTCTCCACTTCGATTGTAAACCCTCTTGGATGTCAAGAGGAGTTTTTGTGGTTTATAAAGTTAGGAGTAACACTTGATCGAGTTGAGCAAGAGGTTGTAAGGGAGTGATTTCATTGACGAAGTGACAACTCTAGTGAAGTGAGAAGTCTTCAAGATAGAGACTTGGATGGGATCGATTTTGATAGTCTGAGAGTAGTGGAGACCTTGAAACTGACCTTAATACATAAATCAAAGTTTATTTTAATTTTAGTGCACTATAAGATATTACAGAAATATTGATTTTCAACAAATGCAAGCCTTTGTTGTTACTTATTCTGACAATTGTCAGAAACCTCCTAAAATAAGAAACTTAACTAATAAAACATCTGATTAATTTTTAAGAAATGATACATATCTTAAGTAAGAGTATACCCTTACTTTATAACAAATTTCAATATAGAATCATAGAAAATATGAAAGAAATAAAGAAAAGAAAAAGAGAAAGAAGGAGCTCTGTTATGTGTTTCTGTCTTGCTCCCGTGTGTTGGACTATGTGATGTTTAACATAGATGAGTGTTGACCCGATCCTCAATGGATGTTGATGATTTGGTTCGGTGGTATTATTCAATGGGATATGGATATAAAACGAGGGGTGAAGTATTTTCGATGACTTGAGTGTTGGTAATAACTTCTTTTAAATTGAGGTATTTTTCTTATCCAATAAGACGTTAGTGATAACTTCATTTACTTTGAAGTATTTTCATTTATCAATTAGGCATTGGTGTTAACTTCATTTGCTTTGAACTATTTTCGTTAACTAATTGGGCATTGGTGATAACTTTATTTGGTTTTGAAGTGTTTCCATAGCTAATGAGGTGTAAGTAATAATTTTACTTGATTTTAAAGTATTTTCATAGCCAATGAGACGTAGGTGATAACTTAAAAATTTTAAGTATTTTCATAGCCGATGAAGCATAGGTGATAACTTTATTTGGTTTTGAGGTATTTCCATAATCCGTAGGGCATAAGCGATAAGTTCACTAATTTTGAAGTGTTTCTATAATCAATGAAGCATAAGTAATAACTTCATTTAGTTTGAAAATAATTTTATAGACAATGAGATGTAAGTGATCACTTTATTAATTTTGAAGTATTTTCATAGACAATAAGGTATAAACAATAACTTCATTTTGGTTTTGAAGTGTTTCTATAGCCAATAAAGCGTAAATGATAGCTTCATTGACTTTGAAGTATTTCCATACCCCGTAAGGCATAAGCAATAACTATACTAATTTTAAAGTATTTCTATAGCCAATGAGCTGTAAGTGATAATTTCATTTAGTTTTGAAGTGTTTTCGTAGTCTGTGGGACATAAGTGATAACTTTATTGATTTTAAAGTGTTTCTATAGCTAATGAAGTATAAGTAATAACTTCATTTAGTTTTAAAGAATTTTTATAATTCGTGGGGCGCAAACAATAACTTCATCAATTTTAAAGTATTTCTATAGCCAATGAGCCATAAACGATAACTTCATTTGATTTTGAAGTATTTTTGTAGTGCATGGGGCATAAATAATAACTTTATTGATTTTGAAATGTTTCTATAGAGAATGAAACGTAAGTGATAACTTCATTGATTTCGAAGTATTTCTATATACATGAGGTGTAAGTAATAACTTCATTGATTTTGAAGTATTTCTATAGCCAATGAGACGTAAACAATAACTTTATTTAATTTTGAAGTATTTTTGTAACCCGTGGGGTGTAAGCAATAACTTCATTTGATTTGAAATGATATTACCTATTGCTATTGGAGCTGGACGTAGTCTTAGAGTGTTGTCAAAGGCTTCTACAACACACTTGGTAGAATTTAATTTGACCCATTTCAGTTCTACTCAAACTAGTTTTGGTTCAGATTAGGATGGTAATATCATATATTGTTCATAGCCTCAGAGTATTGTCGAAGGTTTAGCACACTCAGTAGGACTCAGTTTGATCCTGTTTAGTTCCATTTGAATTAATTTGATTTAGTTTTGAGTTTGGTTTGGAATCAGTTCAATGTTTAGCAGTCGATTTTGGTTCAAGTCTAAATTGATTCAACTTGATGTTTTAAAACTTGATTAAATTACGATTCACTAACTCCTTCTTGAGAGGTACTAATATGTTTTGATTTTCCTCTTCCCAGAACTTTTCATAATTGAGTTCACACTAATGCTTTAGAGCATGACTAGGGGAACTATGTGAAACATTCATTTCCAAAATCACTATTAGTATTGGTAATGAATGTTCAATTTACAATAATGAATTCAATTTACCAAGCTTGATATTGATTCTCAGAAGAATTTTTGTTAAATACTAATCATCTACTCTAGTTGGAGCAGTGCTGATTTTGATTCAAATATGTTTTAACTCACTTTAATATTCAGGACTCGATTTTGGTCCGAGTTTATTTTCATTTAATTTAGATTGAATTTGACCTTATGTTAGACTTCTATCGAGTTTGAGTTTGCATATTGATGGACTTTTGTTTAAGTTCAAGTCAACTTAATTCTGGTTTGACTTTGCTCGACTTTTAGTTTGATTTTACCCAATTAGAGTTTAATAATTCGATCCAAATTAAGTTTAATTTGAACTTGACTTGATTTTGAATTGACCCAATTTGAATCCGACTAGAGTTGAGTATGAGCTTATTTAGTTTGGGTTGATTTAATTTGAATTTCGAATGTAATTCAATTTGAGTTGTATTCCATTTATTTGATCAATTTAGGTTTATTTGATAGTTTATCTAAGTTAATTTGGTTTTGCTCATTCACTTGCTCTAGTTGAATTCAGTGTGATTAAGTCACTTCATGTTAATAAATTTGATTTGAAAGTCTTCAATTGTCATGATAATTTTGGGAGAGCCTATGAGTTGGTCTTAGATGTATAAGCCTAAGGGCTAGCTTGGTTTAGTGTGTCTGAGAGCTAGTTTAATTTTAGCGAGCCCAAAGGCTAGCTAGAAGTTGATGGACCCAAAGGATGACTTATAATTTTGACAAACCCGAAGGCTAGCTTATGATTTTGGCAAACCCGAAAGCTGACCTATAGTTTTAGTTGTTTGAAGGCGGATTTGGTTTTCGTAAGCCTAAAGGTTGGCCTGGAGTTGTCGCATCCAAAAATTGGCCTATAATTTCGGTAAACTCGAAGCCTGGCCTAGTTTTGGCCGACCTAAAAATTGACCTATAGTTTTGACAAGCTTGAAGGCTGACTTATAATTTTGGTTGGCTTAAAGATTGACTTGGATTCAATGAGCCTGAAGGCTATCTATAATTTCAGTAGGTTCGAAGGCTATTCTAATTTTTAGCAATGGTGGTCCCTTGATACTTAAAGCAGCGGTTGGTCATAATAATGATAGAGTTCATCGATATGTAAGAAGACTACGGATGATCATAATGGTGGAGTCCACCGATATACAAGGAGCCGTGATACACATAGTACATAAATTTAGGCCAACAACTCTTTTTTTGGCCATCAATCTCCCTCTTTTTGTATTTTCCTTTTTCTTTTCCTTGATTCTTCTTCTTTTTCTTGCTTGATCGCTTCTTCTTGGAGCTCGTGCTCCCGAGCTCTCCTCTTCTTCTCTGTAAGGAAACAGACCAGTTCAACCCTTTCAAAGTCATGGCCAGATGGTGATGATGGGGAGTGGGGGGCTAGTGTTGGTCTCCATCTTCTTTCGGACATGGCCAAATTTGGCGAGATGGCTGAGAAGGGAGGGATGGTCCCTTCCTTCCTTTGACAAGGCGAATTTCACACGGCCAAACTTCTACCCTGAAATTTTGCCCGTGATGGCTCCAAGGTTCGGCCACCTCAGCCCGCTAAACTTGCACAAGCCCATAAGAGTATAGAGGAGAAGAGAAGTACAACAACCTTACCAACCTTTTATTGCTCACATAAAAGGAATACAACTCTAATGTGGAGTGACACTACAAGTCTCTCTCTCTACCTGTGTGTGTCTCAGCTCAATAGACCCCCTAGACTATTTATAATACACATATTTGACTGTGAGTCACCCATGGAGATCATGGAGAACATGCTCCCACATTGTTCTCCCTGCATTCCACTTGTTGGAGATCATGGAGAACATTCTCCACAATGTTCTCCCTACAATCTAGCTGTTGGAGGTCACGGAGATCATTCTCTATAATGTTCTCTCTGCAGTCCACCTATTGGGATCATGGAGAGCATGTTCCATAATGTTCTCCTTGCAGTTTTTTTGACTCCTTCCAGCTACAGCCACCTGTCCCATGAGCCCTCAATTGCCTCTTTGCTGACCACATGTCCCTTGACAGTTGCAATTCTGATTCTCCAGCTTGCAACCATGTGTTTTCTGCTTGCAGTGCCAAGTGTCCAGGCTGTTCACATGCTCCTGCAGCTCATTTTAGCTAATCTGTCCCACTGCTCACTCTGTAGGACTGTTTGGGCTGTTCAGGTCTTCATCCGAATATGTCGTGACTCCGTCACTTGCTGCTATATGTGCTGCCCACGCACACATATGTTGGAGGCAGTCCATCACCTCGCATGATCACGCGATCCCTCGCATGATACTCCTTGTAGTGGCACCGACCACCACAACTGGTTGTTTCCTCATATGTGTACTGCCTGTGCATACATACGTTAGAGGCACTCTATTGCCTCTGAGATTATGAGGTCCGTTACATGATCTTATTGTGGTGGCACCTACTACTCACAAGGGGTGTGATAGCGACCATGGTGGGAGGTCCAAACCCCACTGCCTTCTTCTTTGGCCAGATCCAGTCGGATATGGCCAGATGCGGCCCCTTTTCTTTCTTCAACGAAATAGCCATTGGGTGGCTGAGATACTAGCAAGGGGGCTCAGAGGGGCGACGACGAGTCGTGAGGCAGCTACGATTTGGTAGGGAGCTAGCTAGGCCTCTTACCGGCGGGATGCACTCGTCAAAGCTTGGGCAGAATGGTGGGTGGAGCTGACTGCAAGTGGCAACGATTGGGATGGGTGGCAAAGACCAGAATGGGCGGCAGCTTGCTTGGACGTGATGACGAAGAGTTGATCGTGGTGAGATGGTAAGTGCCACAAGGGAGGAGCCTCGCTAGCCGATTCACAGAGCCCGTTGTGGAGAGCTTCGGCAAAGCCTCGCCAGCGTCGCATTCGACATTGCAGCTGATGCAGCAAGACACCTTAGTGGCCAAGAGGGTTGACAACGAGCATATGAGTAGGATGGGGGCAGCAGCAATCATAGAAGGCCGAGGACCTTGCAAGGAAATAAAGAACGACGAGGCAGAGAAGAGAAAGAAAAAACAAATCAAAGAGATAAGAATTTACCTTTTCTTTGATCTTCTTCTTCATTTAGAATCACGTTAATTTGAATCTCGGTCGATAGTTCTAGGTGGCCAATTCTGATTTTTTACCTCTTTTCTCTTTCTTGTAATTTCTTATTAATTTATAGGTCTCCAAAAAAATCAAAATTAAATTCATGATTGGTCTAATTTTAGGATGTTATGTGATAGTAATATTTGATTAAAATTATGTTTTCGTGTTTTGTAATTGATCTATAATCTATTGATTGGAATTTGTTTTCCTAATTATGAAATTTAAGATTTATACTATCCGTACATGATGAATTTTAGGAGAGTTATTTGCAAAATATTTTTAAAAATTTGGACTAAGCTATAATTTTGTAACTTTCAGAGATTATTTAGTGAAAAAGACATATTTATGAAATTCTAAAATTTTTAAAATTTTAAAATAAAATTTGAATTTATTTATAAATAAAAATGTGAACTAATTAGGTATACCTCTGCAAATATCTCTTAATTACGAAAAACCCCCCCGAAATTTCTGTAATTACCTATACCACCTCCCATTTTCAAAATATTTGCCTATACTTCTTGATCGTTATTTAATCAAATTTTTCTCCAAAAATTTCGATTTTACTCTCCGTAATTTTTACATTTAAACCGGTAAAAAACTTATTTCCTCACTCCCACTCTTTCTCCCAAAACATTTATAAATAAACCATTGAAATATTTTTATTTATAAAAAGTCTAAATATTAATATTTTTTTAAAAAATATTTATAAAAGAGCTGAAATATTTTAAATATTTTATAAATAAATCGTAATAATTGTATTTTTACAAATAATCCCCTTGAATTTTTTTTTTATAAAAAAATCCAAATGTTAATATTTTTCAAAAAAATATTTATAAAGAGCTGAAATATTTTAAATATTTTATAAATAAACCCTAATATTTGTATATTTACAATAAGCCCCTTGAATTTTTTTATCTATAAAAAGTCCAAATATTAATATTTTTTAAATGAAAATTTATAAATGACCGTAAATATTTTAACATAAACCAATCTAAAGAAATTTAATTAAAAATTTTATATTGTGAAGTTACCATCAGTCCCTGAATTTTTTTTTTTAATAAATAATTCAAAAATCTATAAGTTTTAAAAAAATTAACAAAAAAAGAGTTGAAGGTATTAAACTTAAAATTTTAAAATACAAGTTCAATATTTTATAATTTACAAATAGACCCCTCAAACTTTTTTATTTATAAATAAGCCAAATTTATCATTTTTTTGTAAATTTCACAATATTGCAGTTTTAAAAATTAAAATTTTGAATTACAAATTTAGTATTTGTACATTTACAAATAAACCCATGAATTTTTTTATTTATAAATAAGTTCAAAGTTTTATAATCTTTAAAATAAAATTTTACAGAAAATACATTGAAGATTTTAAAACTTAAAATTTCAAATTACAAGTTTAATATTTGTACATTTATAAATAGACCCCTAAAATATATTTATTTATAAATAAGTCTAAATTTTATGATTTTTTAAATAAAATTTTACAAAGAAGACATTGATGGTTTTAAAACTTAAAATTTGAAATTACAAGTTTCATATTTGTACATTTACAAATAGACCCCTTGAATATTTTTATTTATAAATAAGTCTAAATTTTTATCATTTTTTAAATTAAATTTTACAAAAAAGACATTGAAGGTTTTAAAACTTAAAATTTAAAATTATAAGTTTAATATTTGTACATTTAAAAATAGACCCCTTGAATATTTTTATTTATAAACAAGTCTAAATTTTATTTATTTTAAAACTAAATTTTACGAATAAATCATTAAAGGTTTGAAAACTTAAAATTTAAAATTACAAATTTCATGTTTGTATATTTTGAAATAGTTCCCTTGAATATTTTTTATTTATAAATAAATCTAAATTTTTTATCATATTTTAAATAAAATTTTACAAAAAAGACACTGAAGGTTTTGAAACTTAAAATTTAAAATTACAAGTTTAACATTTGTACATTTAAAAATAGACCCCTTGAATATTTTTATTTATAAATAAGTCCAAATTTTATTTATTTTAAAACTAAATTTTACGAATAAGTCATTGAAGGTTTGAAAATTTAAAATTTAAAATTACAATTTTCATGTTGTACATTTACAAATAGACCCCTTGAATATTTTCATTTCTAAATAAGTATAAATTTTTTATCATGTTTTAAATAAAATTTTACAAAAAAAATATTAAAGGTTTTAAAACTTAAAATTTAAAATTATAATTTTAATATTTATACATTTAAAAATAAACCCCTTGAATATTTTTGTTTATAAATAAATCCAAATTTTATTTATTTTAAAACTAAATTTTATGAATAGACCCCTCATTGGCCGTGCCTGCACCCTCGCCTGTCGACGTCCGCTCCCGCGCGCTGGCCTCGGGCGTCCGGACTTTTTTATAAATAAAAATATTTCAAAGGTTTATTTATAAATGTTTTGGGAGAAAGAGTGGGAGTGAGAAAATAAGTTTTTTAGGGGTTTAATTATAAAAATTACAGAAGCTAAAATCAGAATTTTTGTGAAAAATTTGATTAAGTAACAATTAGGGGGTGTAGGTAAATATTTTGAAAAGGGGGGGTGATGTAGGTAATTACGAAAATTACAGGGGTTTTTGTAAATTAAGGGATATTGGCGGCGAGGGGGGGGGGGGGGGGGTACGTAATTAGCCCTAAAAATTTTTAAGACTTATTTGTAAAAGTTAAAATTATTTGTCAATATAAAATTTTGAGAGATTTATTCGTAAATTCTAGATTTTGTAGAGATTGATTTTAAAGTTCAAAATTTTCAAAGACTTTTTAATAAAATTTTTTATTCGGTCCAGGGACTTATTTGCAAAACATTTGTATTTTCATCTTGGGCTAGATATTTGATGAATTTCAGGTCTAATTTTGGTCCAAATATCTGGACTAATCAGATTGCTTTGATTTAAGCCTAAATTTTTTGACAATTCAAGTCCAAATTAAATTCAATTTTCGATCGAATTTGATTATGATTTAGGTCCAATTATAATTCAATGACATTCAAGTCTGTATTTTAATTGAATTTTGATTAAATCTTTTTTTTTTTGGCCTAAATCAACTCAAACAAATGCCCCTTTGTATCCACGTTGCGAGTTTTTCTAGTGGGGGGAGTGGATATGAATGAATTTCTCAGGTACTTATCCTTCACATCAATGTCTTAGGAGTTGGTTATACGTGGAGTGGATTTGAATTATCATACGAAAATAGATTTGATTTGTCACATAAAAGTAGACTTTTATTTACTACATGAGGGTGGATTTGATCTGGCACATAGAGGTAGACTTGAGTTACCACAATGAGTGAGCCTAATTTGCCATAAGAAGTGGACTTAAATTATTATAATAAGTAGTCTTGAGTTGCCACAATGAGTAGACTTCGATGACGGTGTGGACTTGATCATTATACAAATTGGGTATAATTTTATGTCTATATTTTATCTTGAGAAATATGGAGTGCATATTTGATTAGACTTTTTTTTTTTGAGAAAGTCGGCATTACGTCATAGACAAAATATAGATATTTTTGATTGTTATTGTCACCCCTGAAAGCTTAAGCATAGTTCCTTTTGAGGAATCAGGCATTGATTGATGGTGTGGGTCTTTTCCTTTTATTATCAGTTAGTTGGTTAGATCCTCATTCAAATATTCTTTCAATGATATAAGGGTCTTCCAAATTAGACTCGAATTTGCTCTTCTTATTTCGATTTGGGATTATAGGTCTTCTCAAGATCAAAACTATTTCTCTCTTTTGGAAGGATTTGAGCCGAGCCATCTCCTTGTAGGTCTTGGACATTTATGCTCGATATATTTTCAGGTTTTGTTGGACTATAAGTCTTGTTTCATCTCGGGAGTTTAGCTCGCAAGGCAAAGATGATCATTGTCTTTTTTTTATGATTTCTCCTTGCATAGCAATTCTTATAGAGGGAATTTGCATTTCTAATGGCAGGACCAGTTCGGTTCCAAACACCAATGCATATGGTGTTGATTGGGTAAGGGTTTGATATGTGGTGTGATAAGCTTATAGTACTTCAGGAAGTTTTTGATGCCAGTCTCTCTTATTTTTGCAGATAACTTTCTTTAATATCTTGGGAAATGGTCTTGTTAAATATCTCAATGAGCCCATTGGTTCTTGCATTTTAGATGAATAAATATTTCTAATTTATTTTATGATAACGCGTGAATTATTCTACTTTAAAGCTTCTAAAGGATAGTCCATTGTTAGAAATGATCCTTCGAGGGACACCAAATTAGTATAGAATATTTTTTCAAAAGAAGTGAATAACACTATTTGCTTTTACCTCTTTCAATGGAATCATTTCAGTTCACCGAGAGAAATAATTGATCATTGCTTGTATAAAATGGTGGCCTCTAGAAGAAGATAGTTTAATTGGACCGATGATATCTATAACTCATACCTTAAATGACCATGAGAACACTATCAAATATAGAGGATTTGGATGTTGATGAATGAAGTCCTTGTGAATTTGGCACAAATAATAATTTCTAACATATTTGATGCAATCTGTCATAATTGTTGGCTAGTAGTAGCCCATGCGCTTGATCTTCATCATCATTTTTGGGCCCAATTGATGAACCCCACGGACCACAGAATGTACCTTATACATGACTTATTTGGCTTCATTGTATGAGAGACAACACAAAAAATATTTGATTGAAAAACTTTCTATAAATATTGTTATTGATAAGTCGAAAGTGTACAACTCTCTTTCTGAGTTGTGTCCATACGGATTTATCTTTTGGGAGTTCTTCACTTTTGAGGTAGTTGCTATATGATATTCTCCAATATGCGGCCTCTTCTATTACTTTAGATTCAGTCTTCTCATGTTTAATGCCAAAAATTAAGCTTATCATTTGTCTATTACGAACTATGATTAGAATTTCTCCTTAATTATGATTAGCCAGTACCTTGGCTAATTTGGCTAAGAAATCAGCTTATGCATTGATAGATTAAGAAACCTTAGTCATTTGAACATGTGGGATTTGTCTCATGAGTTTTTGAGCCTCTTTTTTGGTATTTTAGGAGTTTAGATTTGAGAACTTTATGTTCACCTTCGATTTAGTTGATAACCAATTATGAGTCACCGAAATTATATTAGCATAATATTTCTATATTGAAGGTTATTTCTAGTCTTGCAATTAGGACCTCTTATTCAGTTTTGTTGTTTGTGTATGATTTTGAGAAGAAATATCATAAAATGCCTCTATTCGAAGTAATATAAGCAAGCCTAATCCTTGCTTTGATTTGCGGAAATTTTGGTATGATCCCTAGTCTGATAGATGATGCTCCATCAAAGAATAGCTTCCAATAAGATTTATCTTCTTTGATCAAAAGAATCTCTTCATCAGAGAACTCATAACTCAGTGGAGATTCATCTGGTACTGGATGATTTGCAAAAAAATCGACGAGTGCATGCCCTTTGACCGCCTTTTGGGGAGTGAACTTAATTATTCCATGATAATTAAAGCCTACTTTGCTAGCCTTCAAGTGAGTATAGGTCCAGTCATCAAGTACTTTATAGGATCGATCTTTGATATTAAGATGACTTGATGAGGAAGCAAATAATGCCTCAGCTTCTTGATTATGAATATAAGCACTAGATAATACTTTTCGATGGGAGAGTAATTGCTTTCTACCCTCCACTAGCATTTTACTCAAGTAGTAAAGTGCATTTTCTTTGTCCTCTTCATTATTCTGGGTGAGAAGTACCCTTCTATTGTTACTGTATGGAGGATTAAGGGTTTATCAGGTAGAGGTGCTGCTAGAACTGGTAGCTTTAGGAGATATTACTTGATCTCTTTAAAGACTTAGTGGTAGTCTTGATTCCAAATAAATGAAGTATACTTTTTCATCAAATTGAAAAAGGCTTATATTTTTCGAATAAGTTTGAAATGAATCTTCTTATATATGCGAATAGACCTAGAAACAACCTTAATTATTCTAAGTTGCTAGGTGGTGGGATATCCATGATAGCTTTGATCCTAGATAGATTGATTTTAATCCCTTGATGTCTGACAAAAACGCTAATAAATTTTTTGGTGGTGCTTGGAAAACACACTATATAGGATTCATTTTTAAGTTATATTTTCTAAGATGACCGAACACTACTCTTAGGTCTTGTATATGCCTGTCTTTGGATTTAGTCTTGACCACCAAGTCATTCATATAACATTCCATTAATAAGTATATAAGGTCATCAAAGATTTGAATCATGGCCTTTTAATAAGTGGTGTCCACATTCTTGAGTCCGAAGGAGATCACTATGTAGCAATAGATGCTCATTGGAGTTTGGAAGGTCATATATTTCTCATCATCATGATGCATCTTGATTTGGTTATACCCTTAAAAACCATCCATGATGGAGAGTATTTTAAGGTCGGCTATATTATCGATCATGATTTTCATTATTGGCAAAGAAAAATCATCTTTTGGGCATACTTTATTTAAATCTCTATAGTTCACACAAATGAGGCTTTGGCCATTTTTCTTCTTGACTAACATGATGCTAGCCACCTAATTTGGGTATTTTTCCTCTGATGAAGCCTACTTCTATCAATTTCTTCATTTCTTTTATCGCCTTTTATTCTGGGTCAAGTTTTGTATTCCTAGGTGCTTGTTTGATACGTAGAAGCTCGGGACTAATGGCTAACTTGTGGACTACAATTTTAGGATCCAGGCCAAGTATCTCCTTATAGCTTTGTGCGAAGCAGTCAATGTATCTTAGAACACTACTTTAATTTGAATTTGACTTTCTTATGAGAGTTGAGCACTGATAAAAGTCAGTTTGGGGTTCCCCTTTGAGCCTAGGTTAATCTCCATCAATTTAATGAATGTGGATTGCTCCCCATCCTTAAGTTTTGGTGGAGCTTCTTTTGATTTGAGAATTATTTCTTCACCAAGTGGTTCATCATGTTGACTGAGATTTGGTGAAGGTTCGTCTAAGAGTGTTTTGGTTGCATTATACCCACTTTCTTTTGGTCCTAATGAAATTTCACTAAGGATGTCACTTTCTTATGATATCTGGAGAGTTGCAACTATCTCAGTGCATGCTTCAAGGGGTGTTTATATCGTTTGGTCATACTAAAATTAGAGAAAGGTCTAATGGTGACCATAAGGCATGTATGGGTGTTTGGAGTAATATAGCTCAATCCTGTAGTGTTCTTATTTCCTTTTCCAAGAATGTCCTTGGGGTAGATCCCATAAATTCTAGAAGAAATGACTCTCTCTTTTTCTTGTTTGTAGATGTCCATAACTAGATTTGTTGATTATCTGACAAAGCTGGTCCGAGAAATATTTAGGCATGACTAGTGGTTGATGGTCACCATCATCTGCTGGATCTTTAGCTTTCAGGATTTCATGTATACTTGGGGCGTAAGGGATTATCTTGTAAGATAGTATTTTTCTTTCCTCCTTTGCACCATGGAGGAATATGGAAAGTCATTAATTCTTGCATAATATTGATGCTCAACTCACCTAACAACTTAAATAACCCCTCCAAAACTTTAGTAATAAGAAAAATATTTTCTGTTTGACTTTTGTTATCATCTTTGTTAGAAGTGTAACCACCCAGGTACACTTATAGGATTTCTTCATCTAAAGAGTCTAGATCAGAGTCATTTTCTAGGTGAGGAGGAGCGAATATCAAGTTGACAACCTTTTATTTTACTTGATTGATAGAAGCATACTCTCTATCGATGAATATCAAAAGGATGCACATATTCATCAATTTAGTATTCTTCACCATCATCAAAGTATTTGAGATATTGATATAGAGTTGATGATATTACTTTATTTTCATATAGCAACAACCTCCCTAATAGTAATTTGTATGATGCATTGGTATCAATCATATAAAACTTGGCATCTATCATCAATTTGCCTACTTTCAAAGGGATAATTATATCTCCTAGAGCTCTTTAGCTATTCTAATTAAATCCTTAGATGGTTATAATCTCGAACGATGGGTGACACATCTAAAGTTAAAGCTCTTAGAGTTCGGAGAATCATCAAATTGACTGAGGAACCTAGGTCAATCAGGATGCAATTAATCTTGATCCCATTATTATTCCCTATGACATATAATGGTCTATTGTGGTCTGTTGTTCTAGCTAACAAGTTATCATTTGTGAAAGTGATGATGAGAGTTTGACATACATGCAAAGACTCTTTCATCTTATCTTTAGCAAAGTATGCTTGGTAGTTAGTCAAATTTCATAAGTTGGGAACTAGTGTATTCTTGAGTTCTTGTGACATCATTAATACATCAAACACACTTAGCATGGTAGGGATCTTCTTGAGGTGGGCTGCTATATTGAATTTTACCTTTTCGAGTGCAGATTCAGCTTGCAAAGGCTTAATGCCCTCATTATTTGAATTTCTTTTTTCTTGTTATTGGGGATGTTCTTGTTCCTAAGCATTAGATCTTGTCTCAAAGGTAGCACCTTTCTACCTCGGAGTTGTATTTGGTTTGTCCTCCTTAGTTGAAATCTGACATCATGTGACCAATAAGACTCATTTTGGGAATTGCTACCAAGGCTAATTATGCGAAAGGAGATAATGGACCATTGCTTCCAGTCAATAGTTCTTTGAATATCATTGGAGGATGTGACTGGTTGATAATTATCACATTCAACATCTAAATCAGGCACATGGGGCTTCCTCACAGAAAGAAATTTAGATACTCTTTGGATACATCCTTTTATTTTGTCTGTTGACATAACCTTCTTAAGACTTTGTATTTAGAATGTTTCTTATGTGGATATTTAAATTGGCTTGATGTGGGGAGGGAAGGGGGTGGGGGGCCTACTTCTTCCTTTAGTGCTTGCCAATGTAGGGCCTTTTGAAACAATCATAAAGTTATTTTGACTCAGACATGAAGTTAAATTCATCATCCGTGCCTTGTATACATAACTCCTCTAAAATTAGCAAAGTGCATTCTTCCATAGGTTCTAGAACTTGGACCTCATCAAACCTAGTGGATTGAGCATTTGTTATTGGATTACTTGATGGAGGTTTGGATAGCTGCTCATTAGTGTTCACCCAGATGTATGAGTTACCATGCGACAAGAGGTCATTAGATAATTCTTTTCAATAGTATTTAGCTTTCTTGACTCATTTTTGGAGTTAATGGCATGAGAGATTATTTCGTCCTTGAGAAGTATTGGTAAGTGATTTTGTGCCACCTCTTTAGGATCTTTTGTGTGGTTCTACCTTCTCTACTAACACTTTCTCCATCTTTTTAACTTCCTCACAAAACATCATAGTTATATTTATCGTGCTTTCTATATGGGTAGCTATAACCTTCATGTGTTTGTTCAACATTTGCATTTACCCTTGATAAACTTCATGTTAGTTATATCTAGTTCATTCACAATATTTAACTATAGTTTGAGCATGCTATAGTTGTACTCATGGGTGAACCACTCTCTAAGATAGTTATCTCAGGAGTAGCCTCAGAGAGCCTTGGAGAGACCCTAGGATCTCTTATTTTATTAATAACATCCCCAGTGAATCTATTTGCTTCTTCTCACCTTGTGCCCTGAATTTCGTTATTGTTGAAGTGACGGGGTGGTGATTGGCTTGGTTGTAAACTTTCAATAGTAAATATGGTAGAGCATATTGCCACTAGAAGTTTACTTTCTCCATCTCTCGCATCAGAAGCTTCTAATAAAGCTCTAAGTTTGTAAAGGAAGAATTCCTCGAGGGTTACTTAGCTTCTTTTTCCTTGGGCATATTCATCCAGAGTGTTGAAGTATGTTTGACTAGCTAATTTCTTGACATTATATTCATCTGGCTAAACTAGCTTTTTCTTCTTGATGCTTCAGGTAGGTGAGGTAGTTTGCTCTGATGAGTCTTTCTTCATCACCATCCTAGACTCTTCAGGGTTTTTAGTTATTTTTTTCATCAACTTCTTTAGCCTTTTTACAATGTAGATGTTCCATAAGTGCCCTTGTTCAGGGGTATGTTGTGCTTTTTCCTCAAAGAGGAACTCAGCAAGTGGTTCATAATTCTTGAATATGATAATATGATTGATGTGTTTTGTGGATATTTCAAATAGGGCTGCTTTCAAGAGTGTCAGCTTGTCTTCTTGGTATTACTTTTTGACCCAATCCTTGATACAAAGTAGTCTTAATAGTATGACCTAATATTCTATGGTAATGATAGTATTTTGGGTGATCCTTTTTGTTGGACTCATTCGACCTTTTGTATTTCAAAAGTTAAAGGTCTAATTTTAGGACATCTTGAAAGATTGTACCTACTTTCTCTTTTGAAAAAATATTTCTGTCTGAGCTTTTATTGAAGATTATTGGATCATTCCACTTCCTTATCTCCTCTAAGAGTTGGTGATTTCTGAGGTTTACATTTATTCATAGTGGAGTTTGGATGTTTTGTTTACTCGGTTGCTATGAATGTATCCCTCACATTCTTGGAAGGCACTTCACTTTTTCCTTTATCTTTTTTTTGTTTAAAATTTTATGAACTGGATAAGGTTAGTGGGCTAATTTTTTCTAGTTTCTTAACTTATATAATGAGATCTTGAAGGTGTGGATATAAGAGGCACTCAGATGAGGTGTCATCCACTCTCCTATTATGTTGTTGAGGACTAGGTTTACTGCCTACAATTGACTCATGGGTTATTCACACTTAATTTTGATATTTCTTCCTTGTGTGATATAATCTAAAATCGGCTCATTATCACATTTAGGTGTTAAGATAAGGTATATAGTGGTCATTTTATAGTCGACTCCCCTAAACTTGATTAGAAAAGCTTCTTTCATTTGTACCCAAATTTATATGGATTCTAATTACAAACTAGCATATCACTTGAATGCTACTCCTGTCAAGCTTGCTGAAAATTGACGGAGTAACAATAGGGGACTATTACTTAATTTTTCACACAGAGTCACAAAGGGAGTTACGTGTTAGTCAAAAATGCCCATGCCATTATTCTATTTGAAACTAGGTATTATATAGCCTTTCGGGTATGACAATCGATCGTGATGATTAGGGTATGATTTATCAGCATTGTTTATCCTACTCGTCTCACTTTCTTGTCTCAACTGTGCAGTCACCATTCATTACACCTACTATTATATGTATGCTGGAACTTCCATGCTATTAGAGATCTTTGAAATCAGGGTTTGTGTATCTCTTGCTGGAGAAGGTACTTGTAAAAGACCTACATTTTCATTGATCTCATATATACAAGACACATCTTCCGCTGCATCTACTACTTCTAATTTGTCAAGCTTTTGACTCATTTGTAATATTATTTTTATCAACTCCATGGCTTTCTTTTGAGCTTCATCTTTCTCTTTGTCTTCTTATCTAAACTATTCTTATAGTGCTTCTATAGTCACTTCTTGATTAAAGTTTTTAGCTATGACCAAGGTTTTTGTCAAAACATGTTGGTCTATTTCTTGAGGATTAGATATGAGGTTTAAGTTGATGCTAACTTCTTCCATTAGTCGAGTTGGCTCATTCAAGAGTCTACTCATGGAGTGGGTCATCACACCTTCTCTTTTACGAGGTAGTAAGGATTGGTTCACAAGGACCCTCTCCTATTAGATTTTTTCATCATTAAGCCTCACTTGGGCAACTATTTTTTGGCATTTAGTCGACTGGGGTGTAGGCTCATGGTCTCTCCCAGAGTCTTGATGAGAAATGACTGATTCCATTCAAGGGGTAGGTTTTCTAAGTCGGCTGAAAATTTTAGTAGCTTTTTCTTTACTTGTGACAATCGGGATGAGCTCCTCTTTATCTATGCCTATGTCTAGACTTACTTTTGATTGCCCCTATGAGGAGTTGGGTGAAGGCAACTAAATACTGAGCTTCATTTTGGCCCTACTCTCTAAAAGACTAATATCTTTATTGGTTGAGACATGACCTCTAGCTCTTTATTCAAATAGTCTATTTCATTAGGAGTGATGATATTGGGCCTTCTTCTCTTTGATAAAAGGCAAGAAATAGGCTAGTTTTGCATAATAACAACTTCAGTTGGTGTAGTAGTAGGTGTCTTCTTGAATTGGATAACCATAGAGATGGTCTCGAACTTGATTTGAACTTCAGTTGCTTCAACGGCAACTATTGATTGAAGTAAATGCATGGCTGATCTTGCACCCAGGATGATGGTATACCTTGCGAAGGGGATATTTTTTGTTGATACCATTTGATACTTTATTTCTGCAAAGTAGAACACAATTAATCAATCATCAATCGTAATTCTACCTTATCAGTGTCTCTATCATATTAGTTAAGTTTCTACACTTGAAAGAGAAGTCAAGTCCCATCTAGTGTGCTAGAATTTGTGGGATCGATTTTGACAATCCGAGAATAGCGGAGACCTCGGGAGCAATCTCGATGTATAAATCAAAGTTTGTTTTAATTTTAGTATGCTATTAGATGTTCTGAGAATATTAATGTTCAACAAGTACAAGCCCCTATTGTTAATTATCTCGATAATTATCAAGAATCTTCTAAAGCAAGAAACTTAACTAATAAATTAGAGACTCAAAAAAAATATTTGATTAATTTTAAGAAATGATACATGGCTTAAGTAAGGGTATACCCTTATTTTACAATGAATTTTAATATAGATTCATAGAAAATATGAAAAAATAAAGAAAAGAGAAAAAGAAAGAAGGAGCTCTAGTATGTACTGCTACCTTGCTCTTGTGCATTGGATCATGTGATGTCTGACTCGGATAGGTCTTCACTTGATCCTTGACAGATATTGATAATTTTGTTTAGTGGTATTCTTCGGCGGGATATGGAAAGAGAATGAGGAGTGAAGCATTTCCAATCACCCGGGCATTGGTAATAACTTCTTTTGGATTGAGATATTTCTATTAGCCAATAAGATATTGGTGATAATTTTATTTGCTTTGAAGTGTTTTCGTTCGTTAATTAGGCATTAGTAATAACTTCATTTGTTTTAAAATATTTTTATTAGCTAATTAAGTGTTGGTGATAACTTTATTTAGTATTAAAAAATTTTCATAGCCGATAAGGTATAGATGATAACTTTACTTGATTTTAAAGTATTTTCATAGTCAATGAGACATAGGTGATAACTTCAAGATTTGAAGGATTATGAGACATAGGCAATAATTTTATTTAGTCTTGAGGTATTTCTATAGTCTTGGGGTGTAAGCTACTTTATTAATTTTGAAGTGTTTCCATAATCAATGAGGTGTAAGTAATAACTTCGTTTGATTTTGAAGTGCTTCTATAGCTAATGAGGCGTAAATGATAATTTCATTGATTTTAAAGTATTTTTATAGCCAATGAAGTGTAAGCAATAACTTCAGTTGATTTTGAAGTATTTCTATAGCCAATGAAGCATAAGTGATAAGTTTATTAATTTTGAAGTGTTTTCATAGCCTGCGAGACATAAGTAATAACTTCATTGATTTTAAAGTATTTTTATAGCCAATGAGGTGTAATCGATAACTTCGTTTGGTTTTAAAGTGTTTCCATAACCCGTGAGGTGTAAGTGATAACTTCATTAATTTTTGAAATATTTGTATAGCTAATGAGATGTAAACAATAACTTCTATTGGTTTTGAAGTATTTCTATAACTCATGGGAATAAGCAATAACTTCATTGATTTTAAAATATTCTATAGCTAATCAGACATAAGCAATAACTTTATTTAATTTTGAAGTGTTTTTGTAGCTTGTGGGGAATAAACAATAACTTTATTGATTTTAAAGTATTTTTATAACTAATGAGGTATAAGTAATAACTTTATTTGATTTTGAAATGTTTTTATAGCCCGTAGGATGTAAGAAATAACTTTATTTGATTTGAAATGGAATTACCCTTTGCTTGTAGGGCTAGACATAGCCTTGGAGTGCTGCTAAATGCTTCTGTAGTACACCTAGCAAAACTTAGTTTGACCTAGCTCAATTCTGCTCAAACTAGTTTTGTTAGGATAGTAACATCACCCGTTGTTCATAGCCTCAAAGTATTATCAAAGGGTCAGCACACCTAATGAGACACAATTTGACCCTATTTAGTTTCATTCGGACTAATCTGGTTTAAGTTTGAGTTCAATTTGGACTTAGTTCAATACTCAGCACTCGATTTTGGTTCAAATCTGAATTGATTCAATTTGATGTTTAAAACTTGATTACATTATGATTCACTAACTCCTTCTTGAGAGGTAATGATATGTTTTAGTTTCTCTCTTCCCGGAACCTTTAATGATTGGGTTCGCACGAATGCCTTATAGCACTAATACATTTTATGTCTAATTCAATTTAAGTTTCAGTCCATTTATTTGATCAATTTGGGTTCATTTGGTGGTTTATCTCAATTAATTTGATCTTACTTATTCACTTGCTTTAATTAAGTTCAATGTGATTGAGCCACTTTATGTTAATTAATTTGATTTGAGAGTACTTAACTATCATGTTAATTTTGGGTGAATCTTAAGGCTAGTCTTAGATGTGTGAGTCCGACGGTTAGTTTAGTTTGGTGGGCTTGAGGGCTGGCTTAGTTTTGACTGGCCTAGAGACTAGCTTAGAGTTGGTGGTCTCGAAGGCTAGCTTATAGCTTCGACGGGTCTGAAGGTTGGTTTGATTTTGGCAAACATGAGGACTAATCTGGAGTTGGTGGACTCGAAGGTTGGCCTATAATTTCGATGGATCTGAAAGTTGACTTAATTTTAATGAGCCTAAAGGCTGGCATGGTTTTAGCGAACCTAAAGGCTGATATATTATTTTGGCGGGCCCAAAGGCTGGGTTATAATTTTGGCAAGCCCGAAAGTTAGCCTAAATTTGACAGGCCCAAAGGCTGGCCTATAGGTTTGACGAGGTTGAAGGTTGGTTTATACTTTTGATGAGTCTAAAGGTTGGTCTGGGTTTGGCGGGCTCAAAGACTAGTCTATAGTTTTGACAAACCCGAAGGTTGGCTTAGTTCGGTAGGCTCAAAGGCTAGCCTGGGTTTGACGGGCCAGAAGGCTAGTATGGGTTCGACAGACCCGAAGGCCGGTATGGGTTCAAAAGGCCCGAAGGCTAGTATAGGTTTGACAGATCCGAATGCTGGTTTGAGTTTAGTGGGCTTGAAGGTTAGCCTGATTTTTAGTAATAGAGGCCTATTGATATGCAAAAGTATGAGTGCCCATGGTAGTAATAGAGTTCGTTGAGATGTAAGGGAACTATGGGAGTCTTTTGATATACAAGGGGTTGCAATGCACACAGTACAAAAATTGAGTCCAATAACTCTTTTTTTCTCTTCTTTCTTAGGCCCAATCCTTTCTTCTTCAAGCCCGTGCTTTCGAGCTCTCCTCTTCTTCTCCATGAGGAAACGTGCCAATTCGGCCCTATTGATGTCATGGCCTGATGGTGACGACGGAGAGGGGGGCTAGTGCTAGTCTCCATCTTCTTGCAACTAGATCCGGTTAGGCATGGCCGAATGTAGCCTCTTTTCTTTCTCCAACAAAACAGCCATGGGGTGGTTGAGATATAAGTGAGCAGGTTTAGAGGGGTGAGGATGGGGCACGAGGCAACTATGATTTGGTAGGGAGCCAGCCAGGCCTCTTGCCAGCGAGAGCACTTGTTGATGCTTAGGCAAAATGGTGGGTGGAGCTTGAGCACAAGTGGCAGCGACTGGGATGGGTGGCTATTAGGGGAGTCAAAAGAGTGTCAAATTAGATCAATATAGTGGGTCAGACACTAAACTATCTCAAAAGCTTAAGCTCATGGGATATGGGTCTTTTTCACTATATATATTGGATTGTATCTATTTAATATCCGATGTGAAACTAATTCATCATACCTGACATTAAAACAATCTCCCCCTTCAGGTGTGATTTGACCACATCAATTTAACACTCTTAATCAAGAACTCTTTTACTCGATTAGTTCCACTGTGTGACCATACTAACAGGTTTTTGTCTCATTCTTTTATTTTTTTTTTAAGAGAGACTAACATGCGACTCAATTCAGTTGCATCATCATGGTAATTTCCATCTTAAGAGTTTGCACAGCTTCGAACCTGATGTTCTGATAACACTTGTTGAGAGAGTTAAAAGAGTATTGAATCGGAATAATATAGCGGCTAGACACCAAAGTATCCCAAAATTTTAAGCTCATGGGATATGGGCCTTTTTCACTATATATATATTGGACTCTATTTATTCAATGTCCGATGTAGGACTAATTCATCACACCTAACATTATAATAATCTCCCCCTTCAGGTGTGATTTGACCACATCAATTTTAATACTCTTAATCAATAACACTTTTACTCGATCAGTTCTACCGTGTGACCCATACTAATGGGTTTTTATCTCATTCATTTGATTTTTTTTATAAAAGACACTAACGTGCGACTTAATTCAGTCGCATCATTACGGTAATTTCAATTTTAAGAATTTATACAGCTTCGAACCTGAAACTTTGATACAACTTATTGAGGAGTCAAAAGAGTGTCAAACCAGATCAATATAGTGGCCCGAACACCAAACCATCCCAAAAGCTTAAGCTCATGGGATATGGGCATTTTCACTATATATATTGGATTTTATCTATTTAGATCTAATGTGGAACTAATTCATCACACTTGACATTATAACAGGTGACAACAACTAGAATGGATGGTAGTCTACTTGGACATGACGAGGAAGGGCCAATTGTGGTGAGACAATAAGCACCACAAGGGAGGAGCCTTGCCAGCTGATTCACAGAGCTCGTTATGGAGAGCTTCTGCGAAGCCTTACCAATATGGCTTCCAGTGCCAATGTGGCAAGACACCTTAGCCGTTGGGGGATCAACAGCGAGCGCGTGAGCAGGACAGGGGTAGTAGCAATAGTATAAAGTTGAGTACCTCAGAGAGAAACAAAAAACGATAAGGTAGAGAGGAGAAGAAGAAAACAAATCAAAGAGATAAGAATTCACATTTTCTTTAATCTTCTTCCTTGTTCAAAATCCCCTTGATTTGAATTTATGTTAATAGTTCTGGGTGGCCCCTTCTAATTTTCTATCGCTCTTCTCTATTTTGTAGGTTCTCATCAATTTATAGGCCTCCAGGAAAATCAACATCAAATCCATAATTGGTGTGATTTTAGAATGTTACGTGATCGTAATATTTGATTAAAATTGTATTTTTCATATTTTATGATTGACTTGTAATCCGTTGATTAAGATTTATTTCCCTGATAATAAAATTTAAGATTTGTAATATTTCTAGATGATGAATTTTCAAGGGGGTTATTTATAATTTTTTTAAAAAAATTTGAATCAAAATATAATTTTGTAAACTCTAGGTATTTTTTTAGTAAAAATGACCTATTTATGAAATTCTAAAATTTTGGGGACTTTTTAAAATAAAATTTAGATTTATTTATAAATAAAAGTTTTTGGGCTTATTTGCAAAAGTTAGAAATTTCAGAGGTCCATTTGTCAATATAAAATTTCTAGATGATGAATTTTCAAGGGGGTTATTTATAAAATTTTTAAAAAAATTTGAATCAAAATATAATTTTGTAAACTCTAGGTATTTTTAGTAAAAATGACCTATTTATGAAATTCTAAAATTTTGGGGACTTTTTAAAATAAAATTTAGATTTATTTATAAATAAAAGTTTTTGGGCTTATTTGCAAAAGTTAGAAATTTCAGGGGTCCATTTGTCAATATAAAATTTTGAGGGGTTTATTTACAAATTCTAGATTTTGAATAGATTGATTTCAAATTTCAAAATTTTTAAGAACTTTTTCCATAAACTTTTCATTAGTATTTAATTAGTCCAGAGACTTATTTGTAAAAATTTTGTATTTTCATCTTAGCTCATATATTTGATGGATTTTGGACCAAATTTTGATCCAAATATTTGGTTCAATTAGCTCACTTGATTTAAGCCTGAATTTACTAATAATTTAAATTTAAATTAAACTCAATTTTTGGTTAAGTTTGATTGTAATTTAAGTCTAATTAAGACTTATATTTATATCATAGTCCAGTGATATTCAACTCTATATTTTAATTAAATTTGATTTTTTTTATCTAAATTGATTCAAACAACTTAGAGTTGTGGAGCAGGTTTGGCGAGTGATTAGTTTTAGGAGTCATTGTAATTATGATAAAAGCACTTTCTTTTGAATTTTTGAGACAACGAAGACCCCTCCGTACAAAGTGTAGGACGGTGGAGGTGACACCGAACATCAAAACTTAGTTATAAAATATGGCTAAAGATGACTGAGCTTTGAGTTATACTTTAGACCAAGGTTTAAAGTTTCGACCGGTGCCGAAACGAAACTTTAAATATAATTCGCTTTTAGAGTTTTTTGTTTATCTTCGTTGGCAGCAAGCAGAGTGGGCGGAGCGAGTGCGGTGTGCGCAGGGCGAGCGCAACGCGCCCGAGGGGAGCTCTCCGGTCGAGCTCGAGCGGGGAGCTTACCGAGCGAGCTCGCGCTAGCTTTGTGTCCGAGCCCGTGCCTTGGCCAGACTGGCCCCGCACGCTCGTCAACCTGCCGCTGCTCCCTCACCCGCCTCGCGCCCTCGTCGACCTAACCCCTACTTCCGCAATCTGAGGCCGGCTTTGTACTAGAATCAGCGCTGTCGCCAGTATGGTTCCGACGCCCTTGTCGGTCTCTGTCAGATATTGTTCACGTACATAATTTTATTTATGTAACTGTTCATTATTTTTAAAAATTTTAAAATATATTATACTTTTTTTAATTTGAAGTTAAAAAATAATTAAAATAAAGTTAAATTTTAGTTAAAATATAATTAATAAAAAAATATTTTGGTTGAAACTGAAATAAAAATGATTTTGATCGAAACACGTTGATTTTTTTTGTTTACTTGTATGCGTGCATGACCGTTCCATGAAAGTAAAGCAAAAAAAAATTTATGTCGGTCTCACCCACACGTGAATCGCTGTCACAAGATTGTGCAGAGCTAGTTGTTCTGCCTTGTATGTTTATAAATATTCATCTGGATCGTTCAGGTACTGAATTCATAATTCCACATCTAGATGTTTTAAACTCAACTGATGATGATGATAATTAGTTGTATTACATTATAATTAATAAATTATGTATGTTTCAATTATATTTTAATAATAAGTTAAATTTGCTTATGTTAATTTTTAATTTTTTAATCATATTCATATTATTTCTCATGTATTTTTTATATAGTAATATATAAAAACAGTGATTAACTATCAAAATTACTTTTAATTAATTTAAATAATATTTAATATTATGGTAAAATTAATTATAAATTATTTCATAATTTTTAAATATTTATAAAAATTTTCAAAATTGTATTGTGTTTTTAATTTAAAGTCAAAGTACAGTCAAAATATAGTCAAACTCTAGTCAACACATAATTAATAAGTAAGAAAAATTTTTCGGCCGAAATCGAAATGGTCGAAATTGAAAATAAAATGACCGAAACGTATCGATTTTGCTGAATGCCGAAAATAAAACCGAAATCGATACTTAAAATCTTATTTTAGACTAATTCGCTCGCAGAGAAGTGACTCCACTCCACTCACTTCGCCCAATTTGGCTGTGGGAAGCATTTTAGGGAAATACAACTCCACTTTCGCAATATTTTTTTCACTTTCTTCAAACTGAAATTTGAACAGAACATTACTACCTATTTTTTTAAATATAAGTCATGCAAAGTGAGAGAAAGGTGGGAATAGAGTATTTAATAAATGAAAAATAACTTTAAATAAACTAAGATATAGAAAAAAAACGTATTTGGTTGATTTATTATATAATAAAATATGCGATAATCTAATTTTTAACTATAATCATACAAAAATATTTAATTTGATTTAGTGTAATTAAAATTTCAAAAATTTTCTCATCTTAACTCTTTGTTCTTAATTTTAAATAAACATATTAAAATAGAGGATATATGTAAATTATTCACGATAATAGTTTTTTATTAAAAATATGACGGTATTTTTTCCATCAATTATTTTATATTGGCTTTGAATTTTTTGTATTTTTTATTGTGTATCATTTTTTATTATAAATTCCATTATAATATAATTTTATTTATTTTTATTGCATTTTTAGAAATTTATTTAAAAAATCTCACTATATTTTTTCATACCGAAGGTTAGAATCGAAGCATTTCAGCTGAAAAATTGACATTTCCAAAAAAAAAACAAAAAAGTGATGGAGAAGTGAAATTCCATTTCTCCACACCGAAATGAACCTTCTGTGGAGGTGGCATAATCAGAACAGATATCACATTATAAGGAACCTTGTAACAGCAGAGAAACAGGGGACGTAGCTCATATGGTAGAGCGCTCGCTTCGCATGCGAGAGGCACGGGGTTCGATTCCCCGCGTCTCCATTTCAACATTTTGGCTGCATTTTATAAATTGCCAAAGCCTTAATAATTTTGTTTTCTTTTTCTATGAAGAGCTCTCCGTTTCACTACTTTTGCCCTCTAATCTAATGTCAAAACTCATGAAGCTAGGAAGTGACAACTTAATTCCAACTATTCTCCAATCTGATATAGTTTTGGCATCTTAATTAGTGACACAGTTAAGCCTTGAAGACAATTATCATCAGGAGAATTACTGATCCAAATTGTTTCTTACAGAATCCTCTCCATGTCAATCATGGTAGAAATGGGAGAGACAGTGCTTGAACTTCGATGGGCAAACCTTTGGGGAATTGGACGGCAGCGGCATTCATGGAGATGGCAGTTGAAGCAACACTGCCATCTCCAACTTCGCGAGCTCGGCCCCGGGGCAAAGCCTTTGCCCTCCACCAAATGCCATCGAAGTACATGTCATTTCATACCTGATTCACTGTTCACACAAGTAGAAGCAGAACATGTTATAAAGCTCACTTCCATTTCGTATCAAATGTCAAACCTTGAACACCAGTAGGAATTCCAGTTACATATTGCACATCCACCTTTGCTGTTTTTTTGTTCGAACTAACAAAGCAATGTTGCCAAGTTCAGTGTCTCATCTGTAAACTTCAGCAACACCAACGACAAGGAAACTGCTGACTGGTTTTTGAAGAGCCTTCAAGGAAGTAAACCATTGAAAGAGTGGTTCCTGAGGTCGTATCATGGACGGCAAGAGCACGTGTAGCATGAAATCGCAATGTTGCTGGTGAGTATCCAGTGTTCTTCATGACCCACTCTGAAAGGTCATTCCTACACGTGCAGTGGCTTTCGTCAGACCTTTCTGCTCTCCCTTTGATGATCCGATCAAACACTTCGACTATCTTCTCCTTGATAAAGCAACTTGCTCGATGTGCTGCATAAACACTGTCCGGACCTTCTTGTTGTTCAAGAAGTGTATGGCAATGATCTCATGAACTCGCGGTCATCTCCATCCACAACAGGTATGGCATGCTTGTATCTTCATTTGGTGAGTTATCTGAGGGGTGCAAATGTGTTGCAGAAAAACAGAAAAGGAGAAAAGATAGCAGACAAGAGATATGTGTGACGAAAACGATTCAAAGAATATTGTATTGATGAGAACAGGAAAAGAAGATTACAACGATGGAGACGAAATTTCAATATCACCAACTCTCACAAAAGACTAAGTATCATAACGGTCACAAGACGTCTTGAGAGTATTGTTCTATATCTCTCTCTCTCACTCTATTTTGAAACTCTTACATCAATGGAGTATTTATAGATGTGGTCTAACTGTGTTTGAGTCAAAGTAGAAGACTAACTCAAATAAAACTTCTATTAATTTAAGTTTTCTAGTACAAGACAAATCTAGATAAGGATTAGACTCACTAAATAACTTCCTAATATAATTAAGACTCTCCGAAAAATTCGGATTCGAAACACAATTAAGCCAACAATATCCACCTTGGCTCGAATAATTTTATTCTCTGAATTTGAATCTTCAATAGATGTCTTTACCATTACCTTCTGGTAATTTCACTAGATTTCAAGTATGGTTCTTTTGAACAGAATCCATCTCTTCATTCATAGCAGCTTGCCACTGAGAAGAATTCTTATCCTGCATTGCTTCTTTATAGGAAGAAGGATCACCATTGTCACTAATTAAAGCAAAAACTACCATATCTTCAAAACCATACCTTTCAGGTGGCTTTATTTTTTTTTGAGATTTTCGAAGTGGAATCTTTTCAGAAACTTGATTTTTAGAATTTTCCTGAGAGTCGGGCATACCCTGAATATCTTCTTCTGAAGGAACTATGTGCTCTACCTCCACTTGCATTATATCATTGGGACCTTTCTTGAGAGATTTTAGCATAACACTTTCGTCAAATACTATGTCTCTCTCAATAATTACATTTGAAATAGTAGGATCCCACAAACGATAGTCTTTGATGCCTTTGGCATAACCAAGGAAGATACACTTTTTGGAACATGCATCTAACTTACCCTTAACAACATGCATATAAGCAGGGCAACCAAAAATCTTTAAAGAAGAATAATTTGCAGGTTGACCAGTCCATACCTCTTCAGGAGTCTTGCAATTAATGGCTGTTTGAGCAGAGTGATTCACAATGAAGCATACTGTATTGACTGCTTCTGCCCAAAAATCTTTATCAAGATTAGCTGTCTTGAGTATACTACGTGCTTTCTCTAATAAAGTACTGTTCATCCTTTCAGCCACACCATTTTGTTGAGATTTTCCTGCGATAGTAAAATGGCGTTTGATGCCTTCATTTTCACAGAATTTGAGAAATTCTATTGATTTGTACTCTCCGCCATTATCACTTCTGAAGTATTTAATTTTTCTTCCAGCCCTTTTTTCAATTGAAGTTTTCCACCGTTTGAAACAGAAAACACTTTTGCTTTGTGATAAAAAAAATAAATCCATAATTTTTTGGAAAAATCATCAATAAAACTGACAAAATAACGAGCACCAAATTTTGATGGAATAGGAGAGCACCACACATCAGAATGAATATAATCAATTAAGTCTTTAGTGCAATGAGTACCGGTGTTAAACTTTACCTTAGACTGTTTGCCATAGAGATAATGCTCGTAGAAATCTAATTTGCGTGAGTTAAGGCCTTTCAGCAATTTTCTTTTGTTAAGCTCACTTAAACTTTACTCACTCATATGACTGAGATGCATATGCCATAAGTGGGTCATATCAGAAAAAGAAGCCTGAAAAATTGCTGCTCCACCTACAATAATTTTTCCTACTAACTCATACAAATTTCCATGCTTTAGGCCCTTCATCACTATTAATGAGCCTTTAGAAACCTTAAGAACTCCACCTTCAGCAAAATACTTATAACCAGCAGAATCCAAAGCACCCAAAGAGATCAAATTCTTTTTCAAATCAGGAACATGTCTGACATCAGTAAGAGTTCTAATAATATTATCAAACATCTTAATTTTGATTGTTCCGATTTCAATAGTTTTGCATGGATTGTTATTACCCATCAAAACTAAACCACCATCATATGACTTGTAGTCTTCAAACCAATCCTTATTAGGACACATGTGATAAGAACAACAAGAATCAAGAATCCAAATATCATGGTAACGATCAAAATTAGAACTAATAGAGAGAACGTTACCCAAATCATCATGAGAACTCTCTTCAACAACTGACACTTGTTCTTTGGCTTGCTTTTTAGAATGAAATTCTCTTTCTTTGCTTTGACCTTCCAACAATCTTTAATTACATGTCCCATCTTCTTACAATACCTGCAGTTTATTTCTTTGGATTTGGATCTAGAACGACCTGTTCTTGATTTTTCTTTGGTACGACCTCTGACAATTAATGCTTCTAAGTGTGACACATCCCCTCCAATCTTTTTCAAATATTTATTAGATAGAAGGACAGAAGAAATATCGTCAAATTTCAAATCCTTCCCATACATGAGAGTAGTTTTAAGATTCTCAAGAGAAGGAGGTAAAGACGATAATAAAATAATCGACTTGTCTTCATCTTTAATTTTAACATCAATGCTTAACAATTGAGAGACAAGTTTATTGAAAATATTAAGATGATCAACTATATTCGTACCTTCTCTCATTCAAAAATTAAAGAGTTTCTGCTTTAAGTAAACTCGATTTGAGATAAACTTACTCATATATTGTTTCTCCAACTTTTTCCATAACTCTGAAGGTGATGTTTCATCAAGAAACGGATAGAGTACCTCATCGGTGAGACTGAGGATAATTATGTTATGTGCACTAGCCTTCTGGTTTTCCCAGACACTTTCAGCGACATATTCAGGCTCGACGTCCTCCAATATATTTCTCAATCCTTGTTGAGTAAAAATTGCACGAACTCTTGCTTACCAAATAGGGAATCCTTACTTTCCATTGAATTTCTCTATATCGAGCTTCGTAGTAGACATATTGAACCAAGCTCTGATGCCACTTGTTGCGGAAAATATCGATATCCACCACAATTCACGATATAGAGGAAGAACGGAAAAGGAGAAAAGATAACAGACAAGAGATATATGTGGCGAAGACGATTTAGAGAATATTGTATTGATGAGAACAGGAAAAGAAGATTACAACGATGGAGACGAAACTCCAATATCACCAACTCTCACAAAAGACTAAGTAGCCTAACTGTCATAAGACGTCTTGAAAGTATTGTTCTATATATCTCTCTCTCACTTTATTTTGAAACCCTTACATCAATGGAGTATTTATAGATGTGGCCTAACTGTGTTTGAGTCAAAGTAGAAGACTGACTTAAATAAGACTTCTATTAATTTAAGTATTCTAGTAGAAGATAAATCTAGATAAGGATTAGACCCACTAAATAACTTCCTAATATAATTAAGACTTTCCAGAAAATCTGGATTCGAGACACAATTAAGCCAACACAAATGAATTATTTGAGGGGTTTTTATCTTCAAATTAGTGAACTTCAATTCAACTATTTGATGATCTTGTGATATCTAAGATAGCATTTTGAATATCCTAACAATCATTTGTGGGAGATGAGCGATATTATTTTTATTATTTGTATTTAACTTTATTTTTTTTATTTGCAAAGGTTGTTTGTAGAATTTTAGCTGTGATCCAAAAACTTATATTCTTGATCGTAGATGCTTTTAATGAATTAGAGTAGACTTTATAATATTGATGTTTATAGTAAATACTAATTGATGTTTAGTCTTGTGATTTTTTCCTCTTCTTATTGGAAAAATTTTCACTTAAAACTTGATGTACTTTCTCTTGTTGATTAGTAATTGTTTGAATTTATTTTATTGAAAATTTAGTTACTTCTACATTAATATCTATTTTATGTGATTTATCTTATTTTGCATGTAGGAAAAATTGGTTTAATAAGTTGACAAAAAAATGTTTGCCAAACAAATCAATCAATAGGTTTAACACCCAGGACAAAAAAAATTCCAGGTCATTCTTCAATATAAAATGATGCAACTCTGCGTCTGCCGCGATCAACACTAGTCATGAAGATACTTCCAAGCTTACTAAGTATTGCACACATGGAAAACTTTTATACTGAGTGGTCTTACAAAGAAGTTAAACAACATGAAGAGAGTTCTCTTTGAAATGCCACAATCCATGAATTCTCCGCTTGTCGCCACTGGCCAATGCTTCATGAAGCAGAAGATTTTCCCAGCAAGGGGCCATCCTGCGCTTCCCGGCAGAAGGTTACAACATTTCTTCCCCTCATTCCTTCTATTTTTTAGTATTGATTTGACAGTAGTATCCATAATAAATTATGAATTTGAGATTTCAGTAAATCTTATTTGTTGAAAGTCATGGATTCATCTTTCGGATGTTGATGAACCGAGTCCAATAATACTTGCCTCGTATTATAGACAACAATATTACATCGAGTTCATTATGTAGGCCCTAATAGATACTTTTTTTTCTGAAAAAAATCACTGCAGAAGCCAGAGGCATTAAAAGGGGCAAGTGAACAATCTCTCTCTCTTCCAATGCATGAACGCAAGCACACTTAGGAAAAATGGAGGGGGTAGACAATCAAGTTAATCATTTAGGGCCCTTTAGATATGATACAGTTAATCACGAATTCATCCGCACGTCTCAAATTTGACATTCACTAAACGCGAATGCAGGATATGATAGATTAAGTACGAAAACAATCATTTTCACTGAAGAGGCTTTGATTGTTTGGAAAACTTGAAGGCACGGATCGCTTGGTGCGTCTCCTCCACGAGTCCTTGTCCTGTTGTTTTGTTCTGATTGAGGTGACCTTCCTTCTGTTGATGTCATAAGATTACAGCATATCAACCTCTTAAATTTCGTGGCTCCAGTCATTCTACCATACTAATAGAGACTTTCCACATCAATTAAATAGTTTAATCACTGTTTAGAAAAAATAAACCTAATTTTAGTGCTTCCTGAAACAATTCTTACTCAACAATAAAATAAAACTGATGACGCTATTAAAAAAGCTATTATATTTCTAACTGAAATACTTAGCGTCAAAACCAGGAAAACTATGCTAATGTTAATTATACAACCAATTTTATGTTAGAAAAAACATATGCGAGGCCTATTTTCCTCTAACCTGTGTAACCCACTTGACCCAGTCATTCAAATCGCAACCATATAATACACCAAGCCAATTCTGCAAGTATTTGAATGCATTCCCTCCCGTTAGTTACATATCTGCCTCATAATCTTCTGCCAAGATTTCCAAACCTTCTTGCTGTTCCGAATATGACCGCCTTGGTCAAGAGACCCCGATCAAGCATGAGTGCAAGGGCCACAGCTCCGCTGATTGCAAGTATCTTTGGTATGTTATTGCCCCAGTTCTTCTCCTTCTCTCTCTCAATAATCTCTGTTGAACCAGTGCTGGACTCCAATGATATAAGGTAGTTGGGGTTGACCTTGGTGTTGATCTGAGCCATGAAGGCACACCGAGATAGGGGTTTGCCAGATTTCCTTGCAGCCTGATAGGCCCGAAGGCCTGGTTCAACCTTTTTGACCATGCCCCACATGCCCTGCCTAACACCCAGCTTCGCAATCTCCCATGGGATGCCCATGTCCTCGTGATGGAACAGTAGCACCTCACATGCGGTTAGCTGGCCATCGCCTCTGATAGATTCAACTAAAAAAAATTGATGATAATAGTTCTATTTAGTAATTTTCCAAGATTCACATAGCCAAATGGAATGAATCATATGTTAGTGGATATGGAGTCACCTGCTCTAATGCACCAGCTTGAATAATACAGGTCGACACGCCTAGGTTTGTCGCACCTGGGTACAGAAGGGTATGCCACTCCCTGTAATAATGAGACCGTGTAAAGAAATGAATATCAATTTAATAATGAGTGTGCATGTCCATAACTTTAATAAAAACAAATTAAACATGTGCATTGCAGAAAAAAGGGTAACATTCCAGTTACATAAGGGAAAGAGCAAGGTACTATAAGACTAAATTCAAGCATTCTATCCATTAAATCCCGAAGTTATGGTTATATGATAACAATAACTAAAGTCAAGGTTTTGACTAGTTCTCATGCTATGTCAGTTTCTCTTGCCCTTCACCCAACATGATTTTGACCGCAGAACCATAATGGTCATCTACTGAAAGGCTTTTATCTTTCATGGAAACTTCTTATCCAAGTCACTGTTGTCACATCATAATTAATTTGTAGATGTTAAACATCAAACACCAATTTGCAAAAGAAAAGTTCTTATCTGCTTCCTAGAAGAATATTAAAAGGTTGTCTGAGGGGTTTTCCGTTGCCATGTAATCATATTATAAAATTGGAATTCGTAATCAGATTGTTCTTTCTGCTTGCTTACAACCCCTATATCCTATATGTCAATATACACAAAAATGTATGTATGTTAGATATACCCCCTGGTGTTGCTTGTTTGCTTCTTCATGTCCAATTGATTATCAATGCACCACCCAAAACATGCCCCAAAAAGTTGGACTTGGACACATTGCATGGGCAACATTAAGCTCTAAAATAATATGAGCCTTAAGCTTGAACCTAAACTACCCCTAGAAGCAAAAGCATTCCCTACACCAGACCACCATTGGTACATAAAATGATAATTTGACTCCCTCCTTCAAAGCAATAGTTATCAGTGCCAAACCTTTGATTTAGTAATTTTATTTGATTGTAGATTTTTGAAATCTACAGAGTTGCAGTTATCTGGACAGGGTAGAATTTTCTTGGGCAAATACTATGATTCAGCAGTTGATGAAGGAAAAGACCTTTGGGGAAGAATTTGCAGTACAACATACAACTCAAGTTCACTAGGGAATGGAATTTTCTTGTCGCATCAACTGTGTCATGGAAAAAATAAAAAATACGGATAGCATTTTGGCATTCTCCAAAATCTTGCCAACTACTCATATTTAGTTTGTCCAGTAGCTGATTATCCAATCTTATTGAGGGAAAAGCTTCTTAAAAGTTCAAGAAGAATAATCATCATCCAGAGGAGCAAATAAATGACACCGACCAACAAAACAATTTTCCTTCATGGTTATGATTAATTCCATTGTCCATACATGTTTAGGAAGATTCTGTTGCAAACCTCACTTAATTTAAACAGATTACAAATCTAATTAAGTATTCATGAGGATGACTTTTTTGCATACCTTTGTCACAGAGTAATATGTTCTTCCCATTTCCCAAATTCGGCGACCAATAATGTACTCCCTGTCACTACAAAAGAAGGGGAACTGCAGCAGAAACAGCCACGAACATAAGAAATCAGAGCAAACAAAAGAAAAATCGATTTAGCTATAAAAAAGCCCAAATAAAATAAAAAGATCTCCCACCTTCCGAATCCACTGAACCACCATGGTTCCAGTCGTAGGGCACTCCTCTAGCGTTCTGTGACAAAGAAGCATATCGTCCCACTTGTTCTTTATCCGAAACTCATCATCCCAAAAGAAGTCCCTCACAATCTCTGGTGTCGCATCCTCAAACACCGTCCTACTCCGATACTGGGGCGGTCCCCTCTATCACCAACACACACAATGTAAATCAAGATTCTGCAAAAACATCCAAATCCAAACGATGAACATCTGAAATGCATTCAGCAACGCACCTCGGGATCTCGCCGCCACGCATGGTAGCTCATGTTCGGCAGCGATTTCTCCATCATCCGATGCCATGCCAGCCCCCCGTCCCTTTCCTCCACCAGCTTGCACAGGTGATCTAAATCCTTCGAATTCACCGCCAAAATATCACTTTCCGGCGATTTCTCTCTGCAAAATCAAGACTTCAAGAATCCAAATCCAAACGCAAACTAACAAGAAACTCATTCTTCCAAAGATCCTCACTTTCTCTCATCGTCAAGGCCGAAAGAGCTCGGCGAATCCAAGGCAGCCTTGTCTCCATCTCTGACGAGTTCGGCCGCCCAGCGAGGCCGCCAGGCCCAGCCTGCGACGAGCCCCACGAGGACGGCGACCCAAAGCGGCGCCGCGAAGAGGGCCAGCTCGGAGACCATGCCCCAAACCGTGGGCTTGTGTAAGATCCCAACCAGCGCATCAAGAAGCAGCGCCATCCCTCCAATAATAATAATAAAAATAAATCGAAAAAAATCCCTCAAAATTAGTCGAAATTGGTGACGATTGCGCGCGTCGAGGGCTCGAGGGCTTCGAATTGATGCCGGAGGAGAGGAGTCAAAGGGGGGGGGAAATCGATGAAGAAGACGATGAGGGATAAGGGGTTTGGGGATTGAAGAATAATCACCAGAAAAAAAGGGGAAATGGGAAATAATTACGGAGAAAAAAAGAGTGGCTTTTTCTTTAGGAGGAAGAGAGAGAGGGAAGAAAGCGGGGTTGATTTATATGGGTGCGGAAGGTGGTGTGATCATCGGTATGCACGAGTTCGCGTTTCACACGTTTTGCTGACGGTAAGCTTCTTCTCACGTGGTCTCGACCGAGCGCATGATTTGACCACGGCTCGTTTGACCGTCCATCTGACTAAATATCTAAGTAACGTGGAATAATTTCAAGCAGGCAATTACTAAACCATTATGTGGGACATAAAATAAATAAATAAAGGTACTGTTAAATTTACCCTCGGATTGACAAATCCACTCAATTTAGGATGATTGCAGACGAACTTCATTTTCTCGAGTATCATACTCATTTAGTAATTTGTATAATTATATTTTACAAATAAAATTATTATTATGATAAATATTTCTTCTAAAAATGGGCGATACTAACTCTTGCATCAATTATATTTAATTATTTATAATATTAATTTTGTGGGTGAAAGAATCAATATATTTTTTATAGCATTTTATTTATTTTGTAAACTAGTGCTTAATATTTATGGCTTGCTAACCCATTTTCATCTCAAGAAAAAAGTGTGTAACTTAAAAAAAAATATCATAAACAATTTTTGATAAAAAAAAATAAAAATATTAACTCAGAAATTTTTTACAAATAATTTGATTTAGGACATATTTGTTTTAGTAAAAATTGGTATTCTAAAAAATCAACTTTTTTCAGGATATGAGAAGTCTTATAAATATAAAACTTTCAATATTTTTGATTTGAGAGATTTAAAAATTCTAAATCTTCAAATTATTTGTTTGATTTGAATAATTTTAGTTTTTGGATCTTAAAATATTTCGAGTGAATTATCAGTTAAAGTTTCTAAAAAACAAACATAAAAAAGTTTAATTTTTCAGAATTTTAATTTGCAGGACTTAATTTTTCTCCAAAATAAACACGACCTTATTTGAGGTTTTATATGTGAAAATTTCATTAGGGAAAATCGAATTCCTATTGCTGGCGTGGACCAATGGTTCATAGATGCGGTCGTATTATGAGTGCACCAACTGCATTCATCAATATGAGGTTTACGAGCGGCGTGTTGGAACAAGAAAAGTGGACGATGGAGATTTGCTGGTTGAAATGTCCGATTGGAACAATGCAGTTAGTTTGACCGCGGGAACATTTGGACCCGGATTTGAATGAGTGCACCGAGTAGTGGACCTCCAGAATTGGTCTTTCTCAGCGTTGGAAAATTATTATTATCATGGACCAAATCCAAATTCAAAGGAGTTTGAAATATTAATTTTTTTTATTGTGCCAAACCTTTGGTTTTTTTGATGCGCTTCATTCAAAGAAAAAAAAAAAAAAAAGAATTCTTGATGCTTGAAGTTAGGTTTGATATTATCTAACTCGGGTTGAATATGTCTGCAATTCCGTGGTGGCCCGCAATCTGTGGTCTCTAACTTTTTGGATCTGATAAATCTTAAATAGATTGCTTGTTCTTGCTTAGTAGAATTCCAAAGTATCAAATCAGAGATGGATCTTTTAGGATATTTTTTTCTCTTAAAATTTATAAAATCAAAGGAGTTGTATAAAATAATTATAAAAAATGATTATG
>RXID01014797.1:38634-48904 GCA_005019695.1 Trichopus zeylanicus subsp. travancoricus | reverse complement strand
CTGCAACAGCAGATGTAGCAGTAGTGGTATTAGTAGTAGTGGTGGTAGTTGCAGTAGTAATAGCAGTAGTAATAGTAACTGTAGTAGTAATAGTAGTAGTAGTAGTAGTACAAGTAGCAATAGTTGTTGTAGAAGTGGTGGTACTGGTAGTAGTTGTCTTAATAGTAGTAGCAGCAGCAGTAGTAGCAATAGTAGTAGTAATAGTTATAATAGACATAGTAGTAACAATAGAAGTCGTAGTAGGAAGAGTATTAGTAGTAGTAGTAGCACTTATAGTAGTAGCAGTAGTAGCAGAAGTGATACTCGTAAAGGTCGTAGTAGTAGTAGAAGTTGTAGTCGTAGTTGTAGTAATAGTTGTAGTAGCAGTCGCAAAAGTTGTAGTATATGTATTAATAGCAGCAGCAGTAGTAGTAGAGTAGTATTTGTTGTTGTAGTAGTAGTACAAGCAGCTATGGTAGTATTAGTTGTTGTAGTAGTTGTACGGGTAGCAGTAGTAGTAGTAGTTGTACAAGTAGAACTACTAGTAGTAGCAGTAGTAGCAATCAAAATAGTGGTAGCAGTTTTACCAGAGCCATAGTAGTTGCTGTAGTTGTAGTAGTAGTAGTCGTAGTGGTAGTAGCAGTAGTTGTTGTAGTAGTGGTGTTAGTAATACTAGTAGAGGTAGTAGTAGTAATATTAGTGGTAATAGTAATAGAACTCGTACAAGAAGTAGTAGCAACAGAAATATTATTAGTTGGAGTAGCACTTGTAGTAGTAGCAGTTTTAGTAGCTATAGTAATAGTATTAGGAGAAGTCATAGTTGTAGCAATAGTAGTAGTCGTATTAGTAGTAGTATTTGTAGTAACAGTAGTCGTACCCATTATGATATGGCAATGGTAGTATTAGTAGCAGATGTAGTAGTAATGGTAGTAGTAAAAGTACTATTAGGATTGGCAGTTGGAGTAGGAGTTTTAGTTGGATTTGGATTAGTAGTAGTAGTAGCAGCAGTAATAGTAGTAGTAGTGGCAGTAGCAATAGTATTGGTAGTAGTAGGCATATTAGCAGTAGTAATAGCAGTAGTAGTAGAAATAGCACTGGTAGATGCAGTACCATTAGTTGTTGTAGCAGTAGTAGTAGTGGTATTAGCAGTAGTAGCATTAGTAGTAGTACCAGTAGTTGTAGTAGCAGTAGTAGTAGTTGTTGGAGAAGTGGTAGTAGTTCCAACTATATCAGTGGTAGTAGTAGCAGTTGCAGCAACAGGAGAAGAAGTAGGTATAGTAGTAGCAGACGAAGAAGGTACAGTAGAAGTAGTAAGAGTATAGTAGCAATTGTAGTAGTAGCTGTAATAGTAGCAGTAGTGGAAGTTGTATTTGTAGCAATAATAGCAGAAGTAGTAGCAGCAGTAGTAGGAGTAGTATCGCGGTAGTAGTAGCAGCAGTAGTAGTAGTAGCAACAACAACAACAACAATAGCAGTAGCAGCAGCTACAACAACAACATTAGTAGTTGTAGTAGTAGTAGTGTTAGTAACAGTAGTGGCAACAGTAGTAGCTGCTATAGTCATGGTTGTAGTAGTAGCAGAAGTAGTAGTATCAGTAGTAGTAGTAGCAAAAGTAGTAGTTGGAGAAATAGTAGTAGCAGCTGTAGCAGTAGAAGTAATAGTAGTAGTAGCGAAAGGAGCAGCAATAGTAGTACTAGTAAAAGTAGTAGTAGTAATAGCAACAGTGGTAGTAGTAGTAGTAGCTGGAGCAACAGTGGTAATATGTGCAATAGTAGTAGTAGAAGTAGTAGTAGTAATAATAGCAACAATCGTAGCAGTGGTAGCCATAGTAGAAGTAGTAGCTGAAGTAGTAGTAGTAATAGTCGTAGATCTAGTAGGAAAAGTAGTAGTAGTAGAAGTAATAGTAGTACAAGTAGTGGGGTTAGTAGTAATTATGGTAGTAGCAACAGTAGTAGTAGAACTAGTAGTATTAGTGGGAGTCGCAGTAGTTTTAGTAACAAAAATAGTCATATTAGTAAAATAGTGTGAAAAGTAGCAGTGATAGCAGTAGTACTAGTAGTTGACATAGTAGTAGTTGTAGTAGTTGTGGTACTAGCAGTAGTAGCAGTAGTAGCAGTAGTCGCAGTGGTACTTGTAATAGTAGTAGTACCGGTTGTAGTAGTAGTAGAAATACTAGCAGTAGTAGTAGCAGTGGTTGTATTAATAGCACTAGCATTCGTAGTAGTCATATTAGTAGGAGTTCGAGTAGTAGTAGTAGCAAAAGTAGTAATAGTAGTAGTTGTTGTAGTAGTAGTAGTCATAGTAGCTGTAGAGTTCATAGTAGTAGTAGTAGCAGTAGTAGTAATAGTAGCAGTGGCAGTAGTAGCAGCAGAAGTAGTAGTAGGGGTAGTGGGAGTAGTAGTAGTTGTAGGAGTAGTAGCAGCAGAAGTAGTAGTTGCAGTAGCAGAAGTAGTAGTAGCAGTAGCAGAAATAGTAGTTATTGTAGTGGCAGTTGCAGAAGTAGCAGCATAAGTAGTGGTAGTAGTAGTAGTGGTTGTTATTGTAGTAGTAGTGGTATTAAAAGTAGTATTACTTGTAGCAGCAGCAGCAGTAGTAGTTGTAGTAGTAGCGATAGTAGTAGCGGTAGTTGCAGCAGCTATAGAAATAATAGTAGTAGTACCAGCAAAAGCAGCAGTAGTAGTATACTGGTAGTGGTGGCTAGAGTAGTAGCAGCAGTAGTAGCACGAGTAGTAATAGCAGTTGCAATAAAAGTCATAGTTGTAGTAGTAGTAGGTGTAGTATTAGTAGAATAGCCATAATAGTAGTAGCAGTAGTAGTATTAGCAATAGTAGTAGTGATAGTAGCAGCATTATGAGAAATAATAGTGGTAGCGAAAGCAATAGTAATAATAGTAGTTGTTGTTGCTGTAGTAGTAGTAATCGTAGTGGGAGTGTACTAGGAGTTGTAGTAGTAGGAGTAGTAGTAGTAGTTGTAGTAATGGAAGTAGTTGTAGTAGTAGGAGCAGTAATAGTAGGAGTGGGAGTAGTAGTAGTAGTAGTAGTAGTAGGAGGAGGAGGAGGAGGAGGAGTAGGAGGAGTAGTAGTAGTAGTAGTAGAGGTTGTTGGAGTCTTACGAGTAGCTGTAGTAATATTAGGAGTTGTAGTAGTAGTAGTAGTAGTAGGAGTAGTTGTGAAGTAGTAGTAGTTGGCGTTGTTGTGGCAGTAGTAGTAGTAGTACTAGGAGGAGTAATATTTTGAATTGGAGCTGGAGCTGCAATAGTAGAAGGATTTGGGGTAACAATTGTGGTAGTAGTGGGAGTACTAGTAGTAGCTGTTGTTGTATTAGTACTAGCAGCGGTTGTAGTAGAAGCAGTAGTAGCAGTGAGAGTAGGTGTTGTAGTATTAGTAGTTGTAGTGGAAGTACTAGTAATAGTAGTAGTAGAAGAAGAAGCAAAAGTAGCAGTTGTAGAGGTAGCAGTAGCAACACTAGTAGTAGAAACAATAGTAGTAGTAGTGGTAGTTGCAGAAGTAGTAGCAGTTATATTAGTCGAAGTAGTAGTTGCAGTAGTGGTAGTAATAGTATTAGTGGCACTAGTAGCATTAGCTATAGTAGTAATTGTCATAGTAATAGTTGTAGTGGTAGTAGTAGCAATAGCTGTTGTACTAGTAGTAATTATAGCAGGTGTAGTAGTTGTAGTAGTAGTAGTAGTCGTAGTAGTTGTAGTAGTAGCTGTGGTAGTAGGAGTAGTAGTCAAAGTAGTAGTAGTAGCAGTAGGAGGAGTAGTAGTAGTAGTCGTAGTAGTAGTAGTAGTTGTTGTTGTAGTACTAGTAGTTGTAGTAGCGGAAGTAGTAGTAGTAGTAATATTAGTATTAGTGGTAGTAGTAGTAGTGGCATAAGTAGTAGTAGGAACAGCAGCAGCAGTAGTAGTAGTTGTAGTATTAGTAGTAGTAGAAGTAGTAGCAGTAGTAGCACTAGTAATAGTTGTTGTAGTAGTGGTAGTAGGAGTTGTAGTAGAAGTTGTAGTAGGAGTTGTAGTGGTTGGAGTTATGGTTGCAGCAGAAGTAGTTTTTGTATTAGTAGTAGGGGTTTGACTAGGAGTTGGAATAGTAGTATTTTGGGGGGGGTAGTAGTTGTAGGTGTAGTAGTGGTATGAGTAGTTGCAGTTGTTGTAGTGGGAGTAGGAGTTGGAATAGTAGTTGATGTAGTAGTAGTAGTAGGAGTAGTAGTAGTAGTTGGAATAGTAGTAGCAATAGTAGTAGTTGTTGTTATTGTCGTAGTAGTAGGAGTAGTTGTAGGAGTGGTAGTAGCAGTAGTGGTAGTCATATTAGTGGTAGTAGTAGTAGGAGTAGGAGTAGTAGTAGTTGTAGTGGAAGTTGTAGCTGTAGTCATAGTAGTAGTAGTAGTACTAGGAGCAGCAGTAGTTGTTGTTATAGTAGCTAAAGTAGTAGTTGTGCTAGTAGCTGTAGTAGTGGTAGTAGTAGTAGTTGGATTGTTAGGGGTAGTAGTCGTACTTGGACTAGTATTGGCAGTAGGAGGAGTAGTAGTAGTAATAGTGGTGGTAGTAGTAGTAGTGGGGGTAATAGTAGTATTAGGTGTAGTAGTTGTTGTAGTAGAAGTAGTAATAGTAGTATTAGTAGTAGGAGCAATAGAAGTAGTAGTAGTAGTGCTAGCAGCAATAACAGCTTCAATTGTAATAGTAGTGTTAGCAGCAGTAGTAGTAGTAGTAGTAGTCGTGTTGGCAGTAGAAGTAGGAGTAGTAGTAGCAAACTAGTAGTAGTTGTTGTTGTAGTAGTAGTAGTAGTAATACTAATCATGATAGCAGTCGTAGTGGTAGTCATAGTAGCAGTAGTAGTTGGAATTGGAATAGTATTCAGAGAAGTAGTTGTTGTAATTGGAATAGTATTCAGAGAAGTAGTTGTTGTAGTGGTAGTAGTAGTAGTAGTAGGACTTGTTGTCACAGTTGGAGTTGAAGTAGGAGTAGTACTATCATTAGTAGTAGTAGTAATAGCAGACAAGTAGTAGTAGGAATTGTGTAGCAGTTGTAGTAGTAGCAGTAGTGGTAGTGGTAGCAGCAGCAACAGCAGCAGCAGCAGCAGCAGCAGTAGTAGCAGTTGTTGTTGCTGTTGTAGTAGTAGACGTAGTAGTAGTAGCAGTATCAGTAGCAGTAGCAGCAGCAACAACAACAATAATAGTAGTAGTAGTAGTGGTGGTGGTAGTAGTAGTAGTAGCAGCAGTAGTAGTAGTAGTAGTAGTAGTAATAGTAGTAGTAGTAGTAATACTAGTGGTAGTAGCAGCAGCAGCAGCAGCAGTAGTACTAGTAGTATTAATAGTAGTAGTAATAGTAGTCATAACAATAGTAGCAGTAGTACTAAGAGGGTTAGGAGTAGTAGTTGTAGTAATAGCAGTAGTAGTAGTTCGGGTAATATGAGTATTAGGATTAGTAGTAGTAGGTGTAGCAATAGAAGCAAAAGTAGTAGTTGGAGTAATAGTTGTTATAGGTGTAGAAGTTGGAGCAGTAGTAGTAGTTCTAGTAGTAGTTCTAGGAGTAGTAGGAGTAGTTGTAGTAGTAGTAGTAGTAAGAGTAGTAGTAGTAGTAGAGGTAGAAGTAGTAGCTCTAGTTGTAGGAGGTGCTGGAGTAGGAGTAGTCGTAGGAGTAGTAGTAGCTGGAGTAGGGGTAGTAGTCATTTTAGGAGTTGTAGTAGTAGTAGGAGTTGTAGTAGGAGTCATTGTTGCAACAGTAGTAGTAGTAGGAGTAGTAGTTATAGTAGCAGTAATAGGAGTAGTAGTAGGAGTTGTAGTAGTAGTACCAGTAGTAGTAGCAGCAGCAGCAATAGCAGCAGCAACAGAAGTAGAAGTAGTAGTAGTAGTAGTATTCATAGTAGCAGCAGTAATAATAGCAGTAGTAGTTGTAGAAGAAGTGGTAGTAGTTGTAGAAGAAGTGGAAGTAGTTGTAGTAGTGGTAGTAGTAGTAGGAGCAGCAGCAGCAGCTGCTGCAGGACTACTAGTAGTATTAGTAGTAGTTGTTGCTATTACAGAAGAAGAAGATGTAGTAGTAGTAGTAGTAGTAATATGAATATCAGCAAGAGCAACAACAACGGCATCCGCAGTAATATTAGTAGTACTAGTCTTAGTAGTAGTAGATGCCACAGTAGGAGTAGGAGTAGGACTAAGATTAGGACTAAGTGTAGTTGTAGTTGGAATAGTAGTAGTAGTAGCAGTAGCAGTAGTAATAATAGTAGTATAGTAGTAGTAGTAGTAATGGTAGTAGTTGAGTAGTAGTAGGTGTAGTAGCAATAGCAGTAGTTGTGGCAGTCTAAGTAGTGGTAGCTGTAGTAGCAATAGTAGCTGGAGTAGCAGTAGTAGTAGTGGTAGTAGTCACAGCAGTAATAACAACACTAGCAGTAGTAGTAGAAATATTAATAGTAGTAGATGTAGTAGTAGAAGTTATAGTAGTTGCTATAGTAGTAGTTGTAGTAGAAGTAGCTTTCGTAATACTCGAAGCAGCAGTAGTATTAGTTGGAGAAGCATTAGTAGTAGTAGTAAGAGGAGTAATAGAAGTAGTAATAGTAGTAGTAATAATACTAGTAGTAGTGGTAGTAGTTTTTGTTGTTGCTTTAGTAGTAGAAGTAGTTGTCGTAGTTGCTGTAGTAGCAGTGGTAGTGGTTGTAGTAGTTGAAGTAATAGTAGTAGTTATAGCAGTGGTAGCAGTAGTAGTAGCAATCATTGCAGTAGTAGTAGTAGTAGTAGTAGTAATGGTAGTGGAAGCAGAAGCAGTAATAGTAGTATTGTAGTTGTAGGTTTAGTAGCAGTGGTAATAGCAGCAGTAGCAGCAGTAGTAGTAGTAGTAGTAGTAGCACTAGTAGCAGTCATAGCGGTATTAGTAATAGGAGTAGTAGTAACAGTAGCAGCAACAGTAGTAGTAGTAGCTGCTGCTGCAGTTATAATAGTAGTAGCAGCAGTAGTAGCGACTGTTGTCACAGTAGTTGCAGTAGTAGGAGTAGCAGTGATAGTAGCAGCAGTAGTAGTAGTAATAGTAGCAGCAGCAATAGTAGGAGGAGGAGGAGGAGGAGGTGAAGTAGAGTAGTAGTAATAGTAGTACTAGTAGTTATAGCAGTAGTAGCAGTAGTAGAAGTAGTAGTAATAGTAGCAATGGTCATAGCCACCGTAGTAGTATTAGTAGTGGTGGTGGTCCTAGCAGTAGTAGAAGTAGCAATAGCAGTAGTAATAGTGGCAATAGTAGTGGCACAAGTAGTAATAGTGGCAATATTGGTAATAGTAGTAGTAGTAGTAGTAAAAGTAGTTGTACTATTTGTAGTTGTAGTAGTACTATTTGTAGAAGTAGTAGTAGCAATAGTAGCCGTAATAGTAGTTGTAGTAGTAGACAGTAGTAGCAGTAATAGCAGTTGTAGTAGTAGTAACAGCAGTAGTAGTTGTACGATTTGTGAGTGGGTAGCTGTAGCAGTAATTGTAGCAGCTGTAGTAGTAGCTGTAATAGTAGTAGTAATAGTAGGCGAAGTAGTGGAAGTAGTAATTGCAGTAGTAGTAGTTTGGGTGCTAATTGTTGTTGTTGTAGTAGTAGTAGTAGTAGTAGTAGTAGTAGTAGTAGTAGTAGTAGTAGTAGTAGCAATAGTAGTGGTGGTGATGGGAATAGGTGTAGGAGCAGTAGTAATAGTAGCAGTAATAGTAGTATTGTAGTTGTAGGTTTAGTAGCAGTGGTAATAGCAGCAGCAGCAGCAGTAGTTGTAGTAGTAGTAGTAGCACTAGTAGCAGTCATAGCAGTATTAGTAATAGGAGTAGTAGTAACAGTAGCAGCAACAGTAGTAGTAGTAGCTGCTGCTGCAGCTATAATAGTAGTAGCAGCAGTAGTAGCGACTGTTGTCACAATAGTTGCAGTAGTCGGAGTAGCAGTGATAGTAGCAGTAGTAGTAGTAGTAATAGTAGCAGCAGCAATAGTAGGAGGAGGAGGATGAGGAGGAGAAATGGAGTAGTAGTAATAGTAGTACTAGTAGTTATAGCAGTAGTAGCAGTAGTAGAAGTAGTAGTAATAGTAGCAATGGTCATAGCCGCCGTAATAGTATTAGTAGTGGTGGTGGTCCTAGCAGTAGTAGAAGTAGCAATAGCAGTAGTAATAGTGGCAATAATAGTGGCACAAGTAGCAATAGTAGCAATAATGGTAATAGTTGTAGTAGTAGTAGTAAAAGTAGTTGTACTATTTGTAGTTGTAGTAGTACTATTTGTAGAAGTAGTAGTAGCAATAGTAGCCGTAATAGTAGTTGTAGTAGTAGACAGTAGTAGCAGTAATAGCAGTTGTAGTAGTAGTAACAGCAATAGTAGTTGTACTATTTGTAGTGGTAGCTGTAGCAGTAATAGTAGCGGCTGTAGTAGTAGTTGTAATAGTAGTAGTAATAGTAGGCGAAGTAGTGGAAGTAGTTATTGCAGTAGTAGTAGTTTGGGTGCTAATTGTAGTAGTAGTAGTAGTAGTAGTAGTAGTAGTAGTAGTAGTAGTAGTAGTAGTAGTAGTAGTAGTAGTAGTAGTAGTAGTAGTAGTAGTAGTAGTAGTAGTAGTAGTAGTAGTAGCAATAGTAGTGGTGGTGATGGGAATAGGTGTAGGAGCAGTAGTAATAGTAGCAGTAGCCCTCGTAGTAAGAGGAGTAGTTGTACTAGTATTAGTAGTAGTAGGAATAGTAGTACTAGTAATAGTTGTAGAAGTAGTAGTTGAAGTAGCAGTAGTAGTAGTAGTAGTAATAGGAGTGGCAATAGTCATAGAAGAAGTAGTTGTAGTTGTAGTAGTACTAGTGGCAGTAGTAGTTGAAGCTATAGTAGGAGTAGTGGTAGTAGTAGTAGGAGTAGCGGTAGTAGAAGTAGAAGTCATTGTTATCGTAGTAGTACTAGTAGTAGTGGTGGTAGTGGTAGTTGTTGAAGTAATAGTAGTAGTAGTAGTAGTACTAGTTATAGTAGTAGAAGTAGAAGTCATAGTTGCAGTTATAGTAGTAGTAGTTATTGTTGTATTAGTGGTAGTATTTGTTGTAGTAATAGTAGCAACAGTAGTAGTAGTTGTTGTTGTTTTTGTATCACGAGGAGTAGTGGTTATAGTAGTAGTAGTCCTAGTTTTAGTAGAAGTAATAGTAGTAGTCGTTGTTGTGGTAGTGGTGGTGGTGGTGGTGGTAGTAGTAGTAGGTGCAGCTGTAGGGGTAGGAGTAGGAGTAGGAGTGATAGACGGTGTAGTAGTTGTAGAAGCAGTAGTAGCAGTTGTAGTAGTACTAATAATAGGAATAGTAGAAGTAGTAGTAGTATTAGTATCAGTGGTAGTAGTAGTAGTAGTAGTGATAGTAGCAGCAACAGTAGTAGTGGTAGTAGCAGTAGCAATAGCAGTCGCAGTAGTAGCAGTAGCAGTTGTAAAAGCAGCAATAGTAGTAATAGTAGCTGTAGTAGTAGCAGCAGCAGTAGTGGTGGTGGTTGTATCAGTAGTTGTGACAATAGTCGTAGCAGCAGTTGTAATAATAAGAGTAGTAGTAGTAGCAGTCGTAGTATAGCAGTAGTTGTAGGAGTATCAGTAATAGTATTCGTAGTAGTAGTAGTCATAGTATTATTCGTAGTAGTAGTAAAGTTGTAGTAGTAGGTGAAGAAGTACCAATAGGAGTTGGAGTCGGGGTAGTGGTAGTAGTAGAAGTAGTAGTAGTTGCAACAATAGTAGTAGTAGTAGTAGTGACAATAGTAGGCGTAGTAGCAGTAGCAGTAGTAGTAGTTGCAGTAGAAGCAGCAATTGTTCTTGTTGTTGTTGTTGTTGCGGTTGTTGTTGTAGTAGTAGTTATAGCAGTAGAAGTAGCCATAGGAGTAGTAGTAGTACCGGTAGTAGTTGTAGTGGTTGTAGGTGTAGGTGTAGGAGTAGGAGCACGAGCAGTAGGATTAGTAGTAGTAGTTCTAGGCGTAGTTGGAGTAGTAGTTGGAGTACTAGTAGGAGTTGCAATAGAGGTAATAGCAATAGTATCATTAATAGTGGAAGTAGTAGTAGGAGTAGTTGTAGTTGTAGTAGCAGTAGTAGTAATAGTTGTAGTTGGAGTAGTAGTAGTTGTAGTTGTAATATTAGTAATAGTAGTAGTAGTAGTAGTAGCGGTAGTTGTAATAGTTGTAGTGGGAGTAGTAGCTATAATAATAGTAGTAGTAGTAGTAGTAGCAACAGTAGCAGTAGCACTAGTAGTAGTCGTAGTTGTTGTTGTAATAGTTGTAATGGCAGTAGTTGTAGTTGTAATATTACTAATAGTAGCAGTTGTAGTAGTAGCGGTAGTTGTAATAGTTGTAGTGGGAGTAGTAGC
>RXID01014797.1:0-32747 GCA_005019695.1 Trichopus zeylanicus subsp. travancoricus | reverse complement strand
TGCAACTTCTACTACTACTACTACTACTACTTCTAAGACTCCTACTGCTACTACTGCAGCTCGTAAAGATATTAGTACTATTACTACTAATACTACAACCACTTTGTATACTACTATCGCTACTACAACTATTACTACTCCGACTACTACAACTGCTACAACTACGACTATTTCTATCACTACTACTACCACCACGACTACTACTATTACAACAACTACTACCATTACAATTACTACTACTATTACTACTACTGTTGCTACTTGCTACAACTACTATGGCCACCTCTGCCACTACTACTTCTACTATCGCTAATAATGTTGCTGCCACTAATAATACTCATACTACCACTGAGGCTACAACTACTACTTCTATTGCTACCACTACAATAGCTGCAGCTACTACAACAACAATAACTACTACTATTACTACTACTACCACCACCACCACTACTACTATAATAGCAATGGCTACTACAACTATTGCTATTGCTACAGCTACCACTACTGCAACTAATACTATTTGTACTGTCACTACTACTAACACAATTGCTATTGTTACTACTACAACCACTACTACAGCTACTGCTACAACTAATACCACTACTACTACTACTACTACTACAACTGCTACTAATGCAACTATTGCTAATGCTACTACTACTACTGCCAACACTACTGTTATTACTACTACTATTGGTATTAATACAACAAGTACTATTGCTAGTACAAAGTCTACTACCACTACAAACACTACCTCTACTACTACTACTGCAACTACTACTACTACACTATTACTACAACAAGTTCTACCACAACTACAACTACTACCACTCCTACAACTATTACTACTACTACTACTACTACTGCAACTACTACTACTACTAGTCCTACTACAACTACAACTACTACTAATACGACTACTGCTACTACTTCTACTCCAAAAACTACTCTCACAACTACTTATCCTACCAGTATTACTGCTACTACTACTCCTATTACTGCTGCTGCTACTACTACTACTACTACTAGAACTACTACTACCACGACTACCACTACTACTGCAACTACTACTGCTATTGCTACTACCACTATTACTACTATTGCTATGTCTACTACAACTACACTACTGCTACAACTTTGACTACTAGCACTGCTACTACTCCAAAAACTACAACTATGACTACTATTAATACTATTGCTACTACCACTACTACGACTGCTACCACTACTACAACTACTACAACTCCAACAACTACAACAGCTACTACTACCACTGCTACTATTGATACTACTAGTACTACTCCAACCACTACTATTAGTACTACTGCGGCTACACCTACTATTATTGCTATCGCTACTACCATACTACCCCTACTACTCCTACTACAACTACCACTACTATAGCAACTACTACTACTTCACTACTGCTGGGACTGCTACTAATGCTACTGCTACTTCTACTACCACTACTATTACTAGTACTTCTACTCCAACTACTACTACTGCTACTCCTCCCACTACTACTACTATTACTACTACTACTAATACTACTACTACTACTACTATGACTACTACAGGTGCTGCTACTTCTACTACTACTACTTATACTATAACTCCTTTTGCTTGTACTACTACTACAAATACTACTATTACCACAACTACTGCTACTACTACTACTACTACTACTCCCCGTACTAGCAGTCCTACAATTCCTACTACTACTACTACAACATCTACAACTATTATTATTAGTACTACTACTACTACTACTAGTACTATTACTACTTTTACTACCATTTTTAGAACTACTACTACTTGCTACTACTACTACTACTACTGCCACTTTTGCAACTACAAATGCTGCTACTACTGCTACTACAAACAAGGCTGCTGCCACTACTGCTACTCCTACTACTACTACTACCGCTACTGCAACGACTACTACATCTGCTACTACTGCTACTACTACTACTACTAATATTACAACAACAACAACAATAACTACTACTACTTCTACTACTACTATACTACTACTATTGTTGCTACTACTACTACTACTACCACCCACTACTAATATTACTACTACTACTTCTACTATTACTACTACTACTACTACCACTACTTCAACTACTACAACTACTAGTATAGCTACTACTACTTCTACCACCACTACTACTACTGCTACAACTACTACAACTAATACTATTGCTAATGATACTACTACTGCTGCAATTGCAACTACTACTACTATCGCATTTGCTACTTCCCCTACTATTGCTATTGCTACTTCCCCTATTATAGCTACTGCTACTACTAATACTACTACTACCGCTGCTGTTGCTACTACTACTCTTACTATTGCTAATGCAAATACTACTATTATTACTACTACTAATACTACTACTACCGCTATTACTACGCTATTAATACTACAGCTTTTGCTACTACTGCAACTGCTACTACTACTGATACTACTACATCTACAATGTTTGATATAACTACTACTACAACAACCACTACTACTGCTATTACTTCTACCACTACTACTACTACTACCACTACTACGGCTACTAATACTACTAGCACTATTACTACTACTACCACTACTACTACCACCACTGCTACCACTACTACTACTATGACAACTAGTACAACAACTACTACCTACTACTACAACTACTTCTAGTACTACTTCTCCTACTACTACTACTACAACTATCGCTACGATACTACAACTACCGCTACAACCACTATAATGACTGATTCTATTTCTACTCCTACAACTCCTACTATAACTACTAATATTACTACTACCACTGCTCCTACTACTACCCTTACTCCTACACCCACTCCTATTACAACTACTCACGCTAGCTCTACTAGTACTATTACTACTACTACTACCTATATTGCTAGTACCACAACTACTTCTACTATTGCTACTATAACTACTAGTACTACTACTACTACTGCTGCTACTACTACTACAACTAGTACTACTACTACTTCTTCTACTACTACTACTACAACAACAACTAATGTTACAGCTACTACGGCGGCAACACCTACTACTACTCCTACTACTACTACTTCTATTACTACCACTACTATTACTACTACTATAACTACTACTAGTACTTCTTCTACAACAACTACTATTACTTCAACTACTACAACTGCTACTGTTACTACTACTACTACTACTACTACTACTACTTCTACTACCACTACTAACACTACTACTATTAGTACTACTACTGCAGCTAGTACTGTAACAACTACTTTTTTTGTTACTACTACTACTACTACTACTATTGCTACTGCTAGTAGTACTACTACTACACCTATTACAACAAATAATACTACTACTACAGCAACGACAATGACAACTACTACTACTATTACTACTTTTGCTTCTATTAGTATTGCTACTAATACTACAACTATTACGGCTACTACACCTATTATTGCGATTACTATTATTTATACTACTAGTACTGCTACTACTACAACTATAACAACTGCTACTACTACTATAGCTATTACCACTACTACTACTACTCCTCTCGGTACTACTACTACCAGGCCTACTAATACTATAACTACTACTACTGCTCCTACTACTACCCCTAATCCTACACCTTCTCCTGTTGCAACAACTAATATTACTACTACTATTACAACTACTTCTACTACAATAACTACTACTACTCCTGCTATTACTGCTACTACTACTACTACAACTACTACAGCCAATATTGCTGCCACTGCTACTGCTACTACTACCACTACTGCTGCTACTGCTACTACTGTTGTTGCTGCTACAGCTGCAACTCCTGGTACTATTACTACTATTGCTAAGACTACTACTAATAATAATACTACTACTACTACTACTGCACCCACTCCTACTACTACTACTACTGCTACTGCTACTGCTACTACTCATATACTAGCTCCTACTCCTAAAATTAAACCTAATATTACTTTTGCTACTAAAATTACTACTACTGCTATTACTGCTACTACTACAACTACTACTACCTCAACAACTACTACTATTCTGCTACTATTACTACTGCTACAACAACTATAACTATTACTATTACTACTGCTGTTGCTACTACTACTTCTGCCACAACTACTATTGCTAATATTGCTATCACTTCTACCTCTACTACAACTACTTCTACTACTACTACTACTACTATTACTATTACTACTATTACTATTACTACTATTACTAATACTTCTGCTACTACTGCTTCAATTACTATGACTACTACTACTACTACAACTACTACTACCGCTACTACCCCTACTGCTACTAGTACTACTATTAGTGTGACTAATACTACTAGTACTAGTACTACTTCTGCTACTACTAGTCCAACTCCATCTCCTACACCAACTACTAGTCCAAATACTACTACTTTTGTTACTGCTACTATGACTTCTACTGCTACTACTACTACCACTACATCTACTCCTACTACTATTACTACTACAACAACAACAACAACTACTAGTACTATTACTCCCATGACAACTACTACCACTACTGTTACTATTGCTACTACCACAGTTGTGTTGCTGCTACTATGCCTACTACTCCTACTACTCCAACTACTGCTAATATGACCACTCCAACTACTACTACTAATGCTAATACCACTACTCCTATTTCCACTCGTACCCCTACTCCCATGACTTGTACTACTACTATTCCCCCTCCTCCTACTACTACTCCTACTCCTACTACTACTACTCCTACTCCTACTTCTATTACTACTACTACTCCTAATGGAACTACTACTACTTCTCCAACTCGGATTGCCACTCCTACTCCAACTCCTACTATTGCCACTGCTTCGACAACTACAACTTCTACAACCACTACTACACCTACTACTACTGCTACTACTTGTACTATTGCCACCACTACTACTGCTACTTCTACTACTATTACTATTATTCCTACTATTACCACTACTACTCTTATTGCTCCTGCTACTACTGCTACTACTACTAGTACTACTACTACGACAACAACAACAACAACAACTATTACTACTATTGCAGCAGCTGCTACTACTACTACTTCTATTACTAGTACAATTGCTACTACTCCTACTCAAACTCCTTCTGCTACAACTACTCCTACAACAACTACTACTACCACTGCTCCAATTACTATTGCTCCAACTCCTACTCTTACTACTACTACTCATACTGCTACAACTAATACTACTACTACTCCTACTCCGGCTCTTGCAACAACTACAACTACTCCTGCTCCTACTACTGCTACTATGATGCCTGCTCCTACTCCTACTCCTACTTATACTACTGCAAGTACTAGTACTACTATTACTACTCATACTACCATTACTACTACTACTACTACTACTACTACTACTACTACTACTACTACTACTACTACTATTACTACTACTACTACTACTACTACTACTACTACTAGTAGTAGTAGTTGCAGTATCAGCAACAATAGTAGTAGTAGCTGAATTTGTATTAATTGTGGTAGTAGTAGTAATAGCCATAGTCGTAGGAGTAGTTATAGTAGTCATAGGAGTAGTAGTAGTATTTATAGTGGTATTAGTAGTAGTAGGAGTAGGAGTAGTTGTTGTAGGAGTTGTAGTAGTGGTAGTATTGGTAAGTAGTATTAGTTGTTTTAGTAGTCATAGCTGTAGTTGTTGTGGAAGTAGCAGCAGTAGTATTTGTTATTGTAATAGCTGTAGAAGTAGTTGTAGTAGTCATAGTAGTAGTTGTGGTTGTAGTTGTAGTAGTAGTAGAAGTAGAAGTAGTAGTTGTATTATTGTTATTATTATTATTAGTAGTAGTAGTAGTACTACTACTACTACTACTACTATTAGTAGCAGTAGTTGTTGTAGTTGGATTAGTAGTTGTGGTAGTAGTAGCTGTTGTATTATCAGTTGTAGTAGTAGTGTTAGTAGTAGTTATTGTTGTAGTAGCACTAGTAGCAATAGTAGTAGTAGCAGTAGAAGTAGTAGTAGTAGTAGTAGTAGTAGTAGTAGTTGTTGTTGTAGCACTAGTATCAGTAATAGTAGTAGAAGTGCTAGTAGTCGTAGTAGTAGTAGTAGGAGTAAGAATAGTAGTAGTAATAGTTATAGAAATAGTAGTTATTGTAATAGTCAAAATACTAGCAGTATTAGTCGTAGTACAGTAATAGGAGTAGTTGTAGGAGTGTAATAGGACTAGGAGAAGCATTAGTAATAGCAATAGTAATTTTAGTAGTAGTCATAGTTGGAGTAGTCATAGTAGTAGTAGGAGTAGTAGTAGGAGCAACAACAAAACTAGCAGTTGTTGCTGCTGTTAAAGTAGTAGTAGTAGTAATAGTAGTGGTAGTAGCAGTAGTAGTGGTAGTAGCAGTAGTAGTGGTAGAAGAAGTCATAGTAGAAGTAGTAGTAGTAATAATATTATTTGGAGTAGTTGTAGTAGATATAGGAGTAGTAGCAATAGTCATAGTAGTAGTAGTAGTTTTAGTATTAGTAGTAGTAATTATAGTAGTTGTAGTTGCAAAAGTAGTACGGTAGTAGCAGTAGCAGTCATAGTTGTAGTGGAGGTAGTAGACATTGTAGTAGTAGTAGCCATATTGGAAGTAGTAATAGCAGTGGTAGCTGAAATAGTAACTATACCAGTAATTGTAGTAGTAGTAGTCATTGTAGTAGCTGTAGTAGTAGTAGTTATAGTAGTCATAGTAATAGTAGAAGTAGGAGTAGGAGTAGTAGTAGTTGTTGTAGGATTAGAAGTAGCTGTAGCAGTATTAGTAGAAGTTGTTGTAGTAGTAGTAGTAGTAATAGTTGTAGTAGTAGGTGTAGTGGTAGTAGTAGTAGGAGAAGCAGTAGTAGTAGTCGTTGTTGTAATAGTAGTAGTCATATTACAAGTAGTAGTCGGATTAGAAGTAGTAGTCATAGCAGTAGTAGTAGCAGTAGTTGTTATTCTTGTTGTTATTGTGGTTGTTGTTGTTGTTTTTGTTGTAGCAATAGTAGTAGTAGGTGTAGGTGTAGTAGTAGTAGTAGTTGCAGAAGTAGTACTAGTAGTTGCCGTAGTGGTTGTAGTAGTCATTGTAGTAGTAGTAGTTGTAGATGTTGTAGTAGTTGTAGTAGCAATAGAAGTAGTAGTAGTAGTAGCAGTAGTAATAGTAGTAGTACTAGTAGTACTAGTACTATTAGTAGTAGTATTAGAAGTTGTAGTAGATGTTCAAGTTGTAGTAGTAGTAGTAGTAGCAATAGTAGTAGTAGTAGGAGTATAAGTAGTTGCGGTGGTAGTAGTAGTCGTAGTAGTAGTTGTTGTTGTTGTAGTAGTAGTAGTAGTAGTAGTAGTAGTAACTGTAGCATTAGTGGTACTAGTAGAAGTATTAGTGTAGTTGTAAGGGTAGTAGTTCTAGCAGTATTAGTAGTTGTACTAGGAGAATTTGTATTAATTATAGTAGTAGTAGTAATAGTCATAGTAATAGGAGGAGTGGTAGTACCAGTTGTAGTTTTAATAGTAGTCATAGGAGTAATAGTGGTATTAGTAGAAGTAATGGTAGTAGTACAAGTAGCAGTAGTTGCAATAGGAGTGGTTGTAGTGGTAGTAGTAGTAGTAGTAGTATTAGTAGTAGTAATAGTAGTAGTTGTAGGAGTAGTAATAAGTTAAATAGTAGTAGTTGAGTAGTAGTGTAGTAGTAGGAGCACTAGTCGTAGTAGTAGGAGCACTAGTCGTAGTAGTAGTACCAGAAGGAGTAGTGGTAGTGACAGTAGTAGTAGTAGAAGTAGTAGCAGTAGCTGCAGTAGTAGTATCTGTAGAAGCAACAGCAGTAGCAGCAGAAGTAATAGTAGTATTTCTAGTAGTAGCAGTATTAGTTATTGTTTAGGAAGTAGTAATAGTACTACTAGTCATATTAGCAGTAGCAGTAGTTGTTGTTGTAGGAGTAGTTGTAGTAGTATTAATAGCCGGAGTAGTAATAGTAGTAGTAAGAAGTAGTAATAGTAGTAGTAGAAGAAGTAGTAATAGTTGTAGTTGTAGCAATAGTAATAGCAGCAGCAGTAGTAATAGTAGTATTAGTAGTAGCAGTAGTTGCAGAACTAATATTAATCAAAGTGGTAGTAGTAGAAGTAGGAGTAGGTGTAGAAGTAGTGGTAGTAGCAGTAGTAATAAAAATAGCTGTAATAGTAGTACTGACAACAGCAGCAGCAGAAGCAGCAGTAGTAGTAATTGTCGTGGTAGTAGTAGTAGTAAGAGGAGGAGAAATAGAAGTAGAAGTAGCAGAAGTAGTAGCAGTAATAGTCATAGTAGCAGTAGTTGTAGTAGGAGTTGTGGTTCTAGATGTAGTAGAAGTCGAAGTAGTTGTAGTAGCAGTAGTATTAGTAATAATAGTAGTTGTAGGAGTAAAAGTAATTGTAGTAGTAATAATAGTACTTGCAGCTGTAGTTGTAATAGTTGTAATAGTAGTTGTAGAAGTAGTAGTAGTACCAGTAGCAGCTGTTGTTGTAGCTGTAGTTGTAGTAGTTATAGAAATAGCAGCAGTAGCAGGAGTTATAGTAGCAGTAGTAGTAGTAGGATTAGCAGTAGAAGTAGTAGTAGTAGCAGTAGAAATAGTAGTTTAGCAGTAGTAGTTGCAGCTATAGTAGTAGTGTTAGAATTAGGAGGAGTCATAGTATGAGTAGCTATAGAAGTAGTAGTAGTAGTAGAAGTGATGGTAGTAGAAGTAGTAGTAGAAGTAATAGTAGCAGCATCGGTAGTGGTAGTAGTAGTAGTAACAATAGTAGTAGTAATGGTAGTAGTTGTAGTTGGTGTATTATGAGTAATAGTGGTACTAGCCGTAGTGGTAGCAGTAATAGTAGTTATAGTAGTTATAACAGTTGCAGTGATAGTAGTAGTAGTAGTACTAGTAGTAGCAGTAGTAGCAGTTATGGCAGTAGAAGCTGCAGTAGCAGTGCTACTAGTGGTACTAGTAGAAGTAGATATTATTGTTTTAGTAGTAGTTATAGTAGTAGTAGGAGTTGCCATAGGAAAAGTACGAGTACTAGTAGGAGTAGTAGTAGTAGTAGGAGTAGTAGCAATAATTGTAGTAGCAGTAGCTGTAATAGAAATGGTAGTAGTAGTAGCAGTATTAGTAGTTGGAGGAGGAGGAGTGGTAGTAGTAGGAGGAGGAGGAGTAGCTGTTGTAGCAGTAGCAATTGTAGTAAGAGTCGTAGTAGTCATTGCAGTATTAGTAATAGTAGCTATCGAAGTGGTAGTTGTAATGCTAGTAGTAATAGTTATTTTTGTTGTTGTTGTAGTAGTAGTAGTAGCGGTAGTAGTAATAATAATAGAAGTAGTAGTAATCATTGTAGTATCACTATTAGCAATATTAGTATTTGTAGCAGGTGTATTTGGCGTAGTGGTAGTAGTAATTGTAGAAGTAGTAGTAATAGTAGTAGTAGTAGTTATAGTAGTAGTAGTAGTAGTAGTAGTAGTAGTAGTAGTAGTAACAAGAGTAGTTATAGTTATAGTAGTAGTAGTTGTTGTAGGAGTAGTAGCAGGAGTAGTAGCAGCAGCAGTGGTCGTAGTAGTTGTAGCGGTAGCAGCATTAGTAGCAGTCGTATCAGTAGTAGTTGTAGTAGTAGTAGTAGAAGTAGTAGTGGTATTAGTAATATTAATAGTTGTGGTAACAGTAGCAGCATTTGTAGTAGTAGTAGTAGTAGTTGCAATAGTAGTAGTAGTAGTCATAGTAGTGGTAGGAGTAGTAGTAGTACTTGTCATAGAAGTAGTAGCAGCTTTAGTAGTAGTAGTAGTAGTAGTAATAGTAGTAGAGTAGTAATTGTATTGGTTGCAGTAGTAGTAGTAGGTGTAGGTGTAGGTGTTGTACTAGTAATAACAGTAGTAGTAGTAGTAGTTGCAAAAGTAGTACTAGTAGTTGTGGTAGTGGCAGTAGTAATAGTAGTTGTTGTTGTAATAGTCATAGTAGTATTAGTATTAGTAGTAGTAGTAGTAGTAGCAGCAGCAGCAGCAGCAGTAGTTGAAGTAGCAGTAATAGTAGTAGTCGTAGTAGTAATAGTTGTAGTAGTAGTAGCGGCAGCTGTAGTTGAAGTAGCAGTAGAATTTCTATTTGTAGCAGCAGCAGCAGTAATAGTAGTAGTCGTAGTAGTAATAGTAGTAGTAGTACTAGTAGCAGCTGTAGTTGAAGTAGCAGTAGAAGTTCTATTTGTAGCAGCAGCAGCAGCAGCAGCAGTAGCAGTAGTAGTAGTAGCAGTAGTAGCAGTAGTAGTAGATGTAGAATTAGTTGTAGTAGTAGTAGTACTAGTAGTAGTCGTAGTTCTAGTAGTAGTAGTAGTAGTAGTAATAGTTGTGTTAGTTGTACTAGTAGTAGAAGTATTAGTGTAGTAGTAGGAGTAGCAGTACTAGTAGTATTAGTAGTTGTGGTAGGAGAATTTGTATTAATTGTAGTAGTAGTAGTAGGAGTAGTAGTAGTTCAAGTAGTAGTTGTTGTAGCAGAAGTGTTATAGTAGTAGTAGTTGTTGTTCGAGTAGTACCCATAGTAGTAGTGGTAGTTGTAGTAGAAGTAGTGGCACTTGAAGCAGCAGCATGAGTAGTAGTAGAAGTAATAATAGTAGTAGTAGTAGTAGTAGTAATAGTAGTAGTTGAAGAAATTATTGTAGTAGTAGTAGTCGTATTAGCAGTAGTAGTAATAGTAGTACTTGCAGCAATAGTTGTAATAGTTGTAGTAGTAGTAGCAGTAGTAGCAGTAGTAGTTGTTGTAGTAATCGAAGTATGAGTAGTAGAAAAATTAGTAGTAGCAATAGTTGTAGTTGTAATAGTTGTAATAGTTAGTACTAGTAGTAAAAGTAGTGGTATTATTAGTAGCAGTAGCTGCAGTAGTAATAGTAATCATGGTAGTAGTATGAGTAGTAGTAGGAGTAGTAGCAGTAGCGGTAATAGTAGTAGTAGAAGTAGCGGTTGTAGCAATAGTAATTGAAATAGCAGTAATGGTAGCAGCAGCGGCAGTAATAGTAGTAATTACAATTGTAGCGGGAGGAGAAGGAGAAATAGCAATAGAAGTGCAGAAGTAGTAGCAGTAATTGTAGTAGTAGTAGTAGTAGTTTTGCTCAGAGTAGTACTAGTATAGTAGTTGTTGTAGCTGTAGCAGTAGTAATAATAGTTGTATTAGTAATAATAGTAGTTGTTGGAGTAGAAGTAAGAGTTGTAGTAATAGTTGTAGTAGTAGTAGTTGTTGTTGTACTAGTAGTAGTAGTAGTAGTAGTAGTAGTACTAGTCGTAGTAGTAGTAGTAGTTGTAGTAGTAGTAGTAATAGCAGTTGTTGTTGTTGTTGTTGTAGTTTTATTATTATTAGTAGTAGTCGTAATAGTAGTAGTTGTTGTAGCAATAATAATAGCAGTAGTAGTAATATTGGTAGTAGTTGTAGTAGTGGTATTAGTAGTATTAGTTTTAGTAGTAGTAGTAGTAGCATTAGCTGTTGTTGTAGTAGCAGGAGCTATAGCAGTAGTACTAGTAGTAGTAGTAAATACTCGTAGTAGTAGTGGTGGTGGTCGTTGTAGTGGTTGGAAGAGCAGCAGCAATAGTAGTTGCAAGAGCAGCAGCAGCAAGTAGTAGTTGCAAGAGCTGTAGCAGTAGTAGTAGTTCTAAGAGCAGCAGCAGTAGGAGTAGCAGTAGCAATAGCAGCAGTCGCAACAAATGAAATTGCTGTAGCACTAGTAGCAGTGGCAACAGCAGCAGAAGTAGTTTTGTTGTAGTACTTGTATTATTAACTGTTGTAGTCAAAGTAGTAGTAGTAGTAATAGTAGCAGTAGTAGTAGTTATTGTAGATATAGTTGTAGTAGTAGTAGAAGTAGTAGCAGTAGCAGGAGTTATAGTAGTAATAGTAGTAGTTGTTGTAGTAGTACAAGTAGAAGTTATAGTTGTAGTACTTCTAGTTGGAGCAGTCGTTGGTTTAGTAATTGGAGTCGGAGTAGCTGTAGTAATAGTTGTTGTAGGAGGAGGAGTAGTAGTAGTAGTAATTGTAGTAGTAGTAGTAGGAGGAGGAGTAGTAGTGGTAGTAGTAGTGGTAGGAGTAGTAGTAGGATTAGCAACAGAAGAAGTAGTAGTAGTGGTAGTAGTAGTGGTAGGAGTAGTAGTAGGATTAGCAACAGAAGAAGTAGTAGTAGCAGTAGCAATAGTAGTAGTAGCAGTAGCAGCAGCAGCTATAGTAGTAGTAGAAGTAGGAGTAGTAGTTGTTGTAATTGGTGTAGTAGTACGAGTAGCCGTAGAAGTAGTAGCTATAGTAGCAGTAATGGTAGTTGAAGTTGTTGTTGTTGTAGTAGTAGTAGTAGGAGGAGGAGGAGGAATAGCAGCAGCAGTAGTAGTAATAGTAGTTTTTGCAGTAGTAGTAGTAGCAATAGTAGTAGTTGTTGTAGGTGTATTAGATGTAATAGTGGTAGTAGCAGCAGTAGTAGCAGTAATAGTAGTTGTAGTAATTGTAGTAGTAGCAGCAATAGTAGTAGTTGTAGAAGTAGTAGTAGTAGTAGAAGTAGTTGTAGTAGTAGTAGTAGTAGCTGCAGTACCAGTGGTACTAGTAGTTGTTGTTGAAGTAGTTGTTGTTGTAGTAGTAGTGGTTATAGTAATAGTAGTAATAGTAGTAGTAGTTAAAGCTGTAGTAATAGTGGTAGTAGTAGTTGGGGTAGTAGTAGCCATAGTAGCTGCTGCAGAAGTAGGAAAGGAGTGTAGGAGGAGTAGTAGAGCAGTTACGAAGTGGTAGTTGCAATAGTTGTAGGAGTAGTAGCTGTAGCAGTAGCAGTAATACTAGTAGAAGTTGTAGTATTAGCAGTAGTAGTTGTTGTTTAAGAAGTAGTAGTAGTAGTCGCAGCAGTAGAAGTAGTAGCAGTAGTAGTAGTAGAAGTAGTTGCAGTAGTAGCAGCAGTGGCAGTAGTAGAAGAAGTAGTAGTAGTAGTAGCAGGAGTGGTAGTAGTAGGGTAGGTAGTAGTACTGGTTATAGTTGGAAAAGTAGTAATAGTTGTTGTAGAAGCAGTAGCAGTATAGTTGTAGTAGTAGTAGTAGTAGTAGCAGACGTAGTAGGAGATGTAGTGGTAGTAGTAGTAGTAGAAGTGCTAGCAGTAGCAACGACAGCAGTAGTAGTACTAGTAGTAGTTGTCGTTGTAGTTGTAGGAGTAGTAGTAGTAGTAGAACTTGTAATAGTAGTAGTAGTAGTAGCTGTTGTACTAGTAGTAGCAGCAGTAGTAGCATTAGTAGTAGTAGCTGTTGTACTAGTGGTAGTACTAGTAGTAGTAGTAGAAGTAGTAGTTTTAGTAGTAGTAGAAGCAGAAGTAGCAGTAGTAGTAGTAGTAGTAGCAGCAATTGTAATAGTAGTAGAAGTAGTAGTACAAGTAGTGGTAGCAGTAGCAGTAGTAGAAGTAGAAGTAGAAGTTGTAGTAGTAGTAGTTATAGGAGTAGGAGTTGTAGTAGTGGAAATAGTAGTAGTAGTAGTAGTAGCAGCAGCAGCAGCAGCAGTAGTAGTAGCAGCAGCAGCAGCAGTAGTAGTAGTCGTAGTGTTAGTAGGAATTATAATTGGAGTAGGAGTAGTGGTAGAAATAGTAGTAGTAGTGGTAGGATTAATAGTAGTAGTATTAGTGGTATCAGTAGTGGCAGCAATAGTAATAATAGTCATTGTAGTAGTAGTAGTAGTAGTTATAGAAGTAGTAATAGGAGTAGCAGTACAAGTAGAAGTAGTAGCAGTAGTAATAGAAGTAGCAGTAGTAGTGGATGTAGCAGTAGAAGTAGGTAGCACTAATAGAAGTAGACGTAGTAGCCGTAATGATAGTAGTAGTAGTCGTAGTCAAATTAGTAGTAGTAGTTGTAGTAGAAGTGGTAGTAGTAATAGTAGTAGTAGTAGTAGAAGTAGTAGTAGGAGCAATAATAGTAGTAGTTGTTGTTGCTGTAGCAGTAGTAGTAGTAGTAGTAGTAGTAGTAGTAGTAGTAGGAGCAGCAGCTGTAGTAGTAGCAGCAAAAATAGTAGTAGTAGTAGTAGACGTAGCAGTAGTAGTAGTAATAGCAGCAAAAATAGTAGTAGTAGTAGTAGAAGTAGCAGCAGCAGTAGTAGTAGTAGCATCAGCAGCAGCAATGGTAGTTTTAGGACTAGTAGCAGCAGTAGTAGCTATAGTAGTAGCTTCAGTTGCAGCAACTGTAGTTGTAGTAGCACTACTAGTAGCAGCAACTCCAGCGGAAGTTGTACTATTGAAGTAGTAGTAGTAGTCAGTATAGTAGATGTAGTTGTAGCAGTAATAGTAGCAGTAGTAGTTGTTGTTGTAGCAATAGTTGTAGTAGTAGTGGAAGTAGTAGTAGTAGTAGCAACCATAGCTAAAGTAATAGTAGTAGTAGTACCAGTAGTAGTAGTAGCAGTAGTAGTAGTTGTTGTTGTTGTTGTTGTAGCTGTAGAATCAATAGTAGCAGTAGTAGTTGTTGTTGTAAGAGCAACAGCGGCAACAGTCGCAAAAGTAGCAGTGTTGTAGTAGTAGTAGTAGTAGTGTCATAGTAGTGGTAGTAGAAGCATTAGTAGTAGTAGAAGTAGTAGTAGTAATAGCCGGAGCGGCAAAAGTAGTAGTAATAGCAATAGTAGTAGTAGTAGCAATTGTAGTAGTGGTAGTAGTAGCAGTCGCGGTAGAATCAATGGTAGCAGTAGTAGTTGTTGTTGTAGTAATAGTAGTAGTAGTAATAAAAGTAGTAATCATAGTAGAAGTAGTAGCTGTCACAGTACTGGTAGCATTAGTTGAAATAGTAGAAGTAGCAGCAGTAGTAGTTGTAGTCATTGTAACAATAGCAGTGGTTGTGCTAATAGTAGTTGCAGTGGTAGGAGTACTAGTAACAAAAGTAATAGTTGTCAGAAAAGAAGAAGTAGTAGAAGTACCAGTAGTAGTTGTTGTATTAGTAGTAGTACTTGGCTTAGTGGTTGTAATAGCAGTAGTAGCAGTAGTTGCATTAGTAGAAGTATCAGTAGTAGTACATGGCTTAGTGGTAGTAACAGCAGTAGTAGAAGTAGTTGCATTAGTAATAGCAGCAGTAGCAGTAGTAGTAGTCGTAGCAGTAGTAGCAGTAGCAATGGTAGCATAAACAGTAGCAGCAGCAGTAGTAGTATTAGCGATAGTTGTAGCAGTAGTAGTAGTTGTTGTTGTTGTAGTAGGAGTAGTAGTAGTAGAAGTAGTTGTAGTAGTAGTAGCAGCAGTAGCAGTAGTCGAGGTAGTAGTAGCAGTAGTAGTAGTAGTAGTAGTAGTAGTAGCAATAGGATTAGTTGTAGTAGTAGTAGTAGCAGCAGCAGTTGTAGTAGTCAGAGATGGAGTAGTAGTTGTTATTGTGGGATAAGTGGTTGTAGTAGAAGTAGTTGTAGTAATTGTAGTAGTAGTTGTAGTAGTCATAGTTGTAATAGTAATTGTAGTAGTAGCAGCAGTAGTAATAGTAGTAGTAGTTGTTGTTGCAATAGTAGCAGAAGTAGTAGTAGTAGTCGTAATAGTAGTCATAGCAGTAGTCATAGTTGTTGATTCTTCACTAGAAGTTGTAGTAGCTGCAGTAGCAGTAGAAGGAGAAGCTATCGTAGTAATAGTAGCAGAAGTGGAAGTAATAGCAGTAGTGCCAGTAGTAGTAGAATCAGTATTTGTAGCATAAATTGCAAAAGTAGTGGTAGTATAATTGCAGTAATAGTAGTAGCAGAAGTAGAAATATTAGTAGTAGGAGTTGCAGTAGTGGTAGTAGGAGTAGTAGTGCAAACAATAGTAGCAGTAGTCATAGTAATAGTAAAAGTAGTAGTAGCAGTATTATTATTATTATTATTATTATTACTAATAGTAGTAGTAGTAGTAGTAGTAGTAGTAGTATTAATAGTTGTAGTAGAAGTGGCAGTAATAGAACAAGTAGTAGTAGCAATAGTAGTAGTAGCAGTTGTTGTTATTATTGTTATAGTGCTAGCAGCAGTAGTAGTAGCAGAAGTAGTAGTAGTAGAAGTAGTAGCAGCAATAGTAGTAGTAGTAGAAGTAGTAGCAGCAATAGTAGTAGTAACAGCAGTCATAGTTATAGTAGTAGTAGCAGCAATAGCTGTAGCAATTATAGTAGTAGTACAAGAAATTTAGAAATAGTAGTAGTGGAAGTTGTAGCAGCAACAATAGTAGTAGCAGTAACAGAAGTAGTAGTAGTTGTAGTTTTAGTAGTAGAAGCAGTAGCTACAGTACTAGTAGTAGTAGAAGTAGTAGCAGTAGTAGAAGTAGTAGAAGTAGTGCAAGTAGTAGTAATAATAGGAGTAGCATTATGTGTAGCAACCCAAGTAGTAGCAGTAGTAGCAAAATTAATAGAAGTAGTAGTAGTACTAGTAACAGTAGCAGAAGTAGTAGTAGTAGTAGTAGTACTAGTAACAGTAGCAGAAGTAGTAGTAGTAGTAGTAGTAATAGCAGCATCATTAATAGCTTTAGCAGTAGTAATAGTAGTAGTTGGAGCACTAGTAGCATTAGTAGTATAGTAGCAGTAGTTGTAATAGCAGTAGTAGTTGTAATAGTAGTAGTAGTTGTAATAGTAGTAATAATACTAGTAGTAGTAATAGTAATAGTTGTAGTGGTAGTAGCAGAAGTAGTAGCCATAATTGGAGTAGTAGTGGTAGTTATAGTAGCCGCATTAGTAGTAGTAGTGGGAGTAGAACAAGTTGTAGCAGCAACAATAGTAGTAGCAGTAGCAGTAGCAATTGTAGCAGTAGAAGTAGTAGAAACAGTAGTTATGGTATTACTTTTAGTAGAACTAGAAGTAGAAGTAGAAGTGGTAGTACTAGTTTGAGTAGCATTACACGCAGGAAATGATGTAGTAGCAGTAGTAGCAGTAATAATAGAAGTAGTAGTAATAGTTGGAGTAGTACTACTACTTTTAGCAGTAGTAGAAATAGTAGAAGTAGTAGTAGTAGCAGTAGAAGTCATAGCTTTAGTAGCAGTAATAGTAGTAGTGGGAGCACTTGTTGCATTAGTAGTAGCAATAGTAGCAGTTGTTGTAATAGTAAGAATAGTAGTAGTAGTAATAGTAGTAGTAGTAGTAGTAGTAGTAGTATTAGTTGTAGTACTAATAGTAAAAGGAGTAGTAGTGATAGTTGTAGCAGCAGTAGTTGTAGTAGTAGTAGAAATAATAGTAATTGTAGTAATAGTAGTAGTAGTAGTTGTTGTTGTTGTTGTAGTAGTAGTAGTAGTAGTAGTAGTAATAGTAGTTGTACTAGTAGTTACAGTAGTAGTTGCAGTAGTAGTTACAGTAGTAGTAGAAGTAGTAGTAGTAGTAGTAGTAGTAGTAGTAGTAGTAGTAGTAGTAGTAGTAGTAGTAGTAGTAGCAGTAGTAGTGGTAGTCGCAGCAACTGTAGTTGTAGTGGCACTAGTGGTAGTAGCAACAGCAGCTGAAATAGTAGTGTAGCAGTAGCAGTAGTAGTTGCAGAAGCAATAGTAAGGAAAGTAGTTGAACGAGCAGTAGCAATAGTAGTAGAAGTAGTCGCAGCAACTGTAGTTGTAGATGCACTAATAGTAGCAAGAATAGTAGGAGAAGTAGTAGTGTTGTCGTAGTTGTAGTAGTCACTATAGTGGTAGCAGTAATAGTAGTAGTAACAATAGTTATTGTAGTTGTAGTTGTTGTAGTAGTAGTAGTAGTAGTAGTAGTAGTAGTAAAAGTCGTTGCAATAGCAGTAGCAGTAGTAGTAGTAGAAGTAATCAGAGCAATAGTTGTGGTTGTGGTGGTAGTGATTGTCGCAGCAAAATCAATAGTAGCAGTAGTAGTTGTCGTAGTAATAGTAGTTATTGTTGTTGTTATTGTAGAAGAATTAGTAGTAGTAGCAGCAGTAGTAGTGGCAGCAGTAACCATTGTAGCAGTTGTAGTACTAGTAGTAGCAATAGCAATAGCTGTAATAGTGGTAGTAGTGGTAGTAGTAGTAGCTATAGTCGTAGTAGAGGTGGTTGTAGTAGTAGTAGCTGCGGTAGCAGCAGAAGAGGTAGTAGTAGAAGTTGTAGTAGCAGTCGTAGTAGTACAAGAGTTAGTAGTCATCATTATTGTGGGAGTAGTAGTAGTAGTAGTTGTTGTTGTAGCAGTTGTAGTTGTGGTAGTAGTAGTCGTAGTTGTAGTAGAAATAGTAGTAGTAGCAACCGTAGTAACAATAGTAGTAATAGTTGTAGCAGCAGAAGTAGTCGTAGTAATAGTCAAAGTTGTTGCAGCTATAGTAGTAGCAGTAGTTGGAATTGTAGCAAAAGTAGCAGTACAAAGAGTAGTAGTAGTGGAGGTAGTACCAGTAATACCAATTGTAGTAGTAGTGGTAGTTGTAGCAGAAGTAGTAGTAGTAGTAGTAGTAGAAGCATTACCAATATAGTTATAGTAGTAGTAGCAGTACTATAAGTAGTAGGAGAAGTGGTAGTTGTTATAATAGATGTAGTAGCTATAGTAGCTACAGCAGCAGCAGTAGCAGGAGTAGTAATAGTAGAAGTAGTAGTAGTAGCAGCAATAGTAGTGTTAATAGCCATAGTAGTGGTAGCAGTAGTAGCAATAGGTGTGGCAGTAGAACAGATAGTAGTAGTTGTAATAGTAGTAGCAGTAGTAGTAATAATGGTAGTAGTAGTAGTTGTTGTACCAGTCGTAGTAGTTGTAGTCATTGTAGTAGTAGCAGTAGTAACAACAGTAGTATTAATAGTATAAGTTTCAGTAGTTGTATTAGTAGTAGTAGTAGCCGTAATTGCACTAGTTGTAATAGTAGTAGCAGTAGAGGTCGTTAGTATTAGTTGCGATAGTAGTCGTGTAGCGCCGTATTTATTAGTAGTATAGCAGCCAGTAGTCGTATGAGTAAGCACGTACTAGTAGTTACAAGTTGTGTAGTTGTAGCAGGGAGGAGCAGTTGTTGCAGTAGTAACAGCAGTAGTAGTGATAGTAGTAGGAGTAGCAGCAGCAGCTGTAATAGAAGAAGTTGCAGTAGTAGTAGAAGTAGTAGCAGAAGTAGTAGTTTTAGGTTAAGGAGTAGTAGTAGTACTACAAGTAGCAGTAGTAGTACTAGTAGTAGTACTAGTAGTAGTTGTTGTAGTGGTTACCAGTCAAAGTAGTGGTAGAAGTTATAAAAATAGTAGTAGTAGTAGTAGTCATGCTAGTAGTAGTTGTAGTAGTCATAGTAGTAGTAGGAGCACGAGTAGTAGTTGTGGTAGTTGTAGTAGCAGTTGTAGTAGTAATAACAGTATTATTAGGAGTGGCAGTCGTAGTAACAATAATAGTAGTAACAGTAGCAATAGTAGTAGTAGTATAATGAGTAGTAGCATTAGTAGTAGTAACAGTAGTACTTGTTGTAATAGTAGTAGTAGTAATAGCAACAACAGAAGTAGTAGTGCTACTAATAGTAGTAGTAGTATTAGTAGTAGTAACAGTAGTGCTTGTACTAATAGTAGCAGTACTAGTTATAGTGGTAGTCATAGTAGTTGTTATAGTAGTAGTGGCAATACTAACATGAGTAGTAGTAGTAGGAGTAGTAGTTGTAGTAGTAGTTTCTGTAGTAATAATTGTAGAAGCAGCAGCAACAGCAGCAGTGGTAGCATTAGTAGGAGTATTAGGAGTAGAACTACTATTAGTAGTAGTTGTTGTTGTATCAGTAGTAGTAGTAGTAGTAGTAGTGATAGTTGTAGTACTAGTAGTGGTAGTAGTAGTTGTTGTAGTAGAAGTAGTGGTGGTTGTAGTAGTAGTAGTTTTTGTTATTATTGTTGTTGCAGTAGTCGTAGTACTGCTAGGTGCAGTAGTATAGGTAGTAGAAGTAGTGGTAGTAGTAGTTGTTGTAGTAGTAGTAGTAGTATCAGTAGTGCTAGAAGTAGCAGCAGCAGCAGTTGTAATAGTAGCGGCAGCTGTTGTAGCAGTAGTATCAATGGGAGTACTGGTAGTAGTAGAAGGAGGAGTAGTTGTAGGAGCAGTTGCAATCGTAACAGTATTAGCAGTAGTAGAAAATGTAGTAGTAGCAGTAGCAAGAGCAACATCTGCAGAAGAAGCAGCAACAGCAGTGGTAGTACTAGTGCTAGTAGTAGTAGTAGTAGTAGTAGTAGTAGTATTAGTAGTAGTAATAGTAGTAGTAATAGCAACATAAGTAGTAGTATTAGTTGTAGTAGTAGTCGTTGCCGCAGTGGTAATGGTAGTAGTAGTAGCAGCAGTAGTAGTGGTAGTAGTAGCTGTAGAAGTAGTAGTATCAACAATGATAGCAGTAGTAGTGGAAATAGTAGTGGTAGTAAAGGTAGTAGCAGTCGTAGTAGAAGAATTAATAGTAGAAGCTGAAGCAGTTGTAGTAGTAGTGGGCGTAGTAGTAGTAGAAGTTGTTATAGTAGTTGCGGCAACATAAGCAGCTGTAGTAGTAGTGGGAGAAGTGTTAGTAGTAGTAGCAATCGTAGTATTAGCCGTAGTAAGAGTAGCAGCAGTAGCAATAGTTGTAGTAGTCAAAGTTGCAGTTGTAATAGCAGCTGCAGCAGTAGTAGCAGTAGCAGTAGTGTTAGAAGTAGTAGTAGTGCTTGGAATAGTAGTAGTAGCAGTCGTAGTTGGTGTAATAGTAGTTTTTGTACTAATAATAGTAGTAGTAGTAGTAATAGTATTATTATTATTATTAGTAGTAGTAGTAGTTATAGCAGACTAGTAGTAATAGTAGTAGTAGTAGCAACAGTAGTAGTTGAAGGAAAAGTAGTAATAGTGGGAGAAGTGTTAGTAGTAGAAGTAGTAGTAGCGGTAGTAGCTATAATAGTAATAGCAATATTTGTAGTACCAGCAGTAGTAGTCGTATCAGAAGTAGCAGTAGTAACAGTAGCAGACTAGTAGCATTAGTAGCAGTAGAAGTAGTGGTTGTAGTTGTAGTAGTTGTAGCAGTTGTAGAAGGAGGGGTAGGAGTAGTCGTAATAGCAATAGAAGTAGTTGTAACAGTAGTTACAGTAACAACAATAATAATAGGAGGAGATGGAGTAGTAGTAGTTATTGTTGTTATTGTAGGAGAAGTTGTAGTAGTAGTAGTAGTAGTATTTGTAATAGTTTCACAACTATTAACAATTGCAGTAACAGTAAAATTAGTAGTAGTAGAAGTAGCTGTATAAGCAACAGTAGTAGCAGCAGCAGCAATTGTTGCAATAGTAGTGGTAACCGCAATAGTAGCAGTAGTAACAGTAGTAGTGGAAGTAATGGCAATAGTAACCGTAATAGTATCAATACTAAAAGTAGCGGAAGTGGCAGCTGTAGCAGTAGCTGTACTAGTAGTAAATGCACTAGCAGTGGTCCTAGAAGCAGTAGTAGTAGTACTAGCTGCAACAGTTGTACTACTACTACACCTATTCCTACTCTTGCAACTACTACTACTCCTCTTGCTCCTACTACTGCTACTTCTAGTCCCACTGTTGTTGTAGCTGCTACGACAACTTCTACTATTGCTACTTCTACTACTGCCACTGCTACTCCTATTGCTACTCTGACCACTACTACTACTATTAGTGTTAGTACTACTAGTCCTACTACTACAACGACTACTACTACTACTACTACGAATACTACTGCTACTCTACTCCTACTACTTCTGCTGCTAATACTAACACAATTACAACTACTTCTACGACTACTACTACTGCTACTACTACTACTAGTTCTTTTGCTTTTACTACTACTACTTCTACCATTACTACTACTACTACTACTTCGACTACTACTACTCCTACTCCCACTCCTACTATTGTTACTACTACTACTCCAACAACTACTACTCCCCCTCCTACTACTACTGTTGCTACTGCTGTTTCTACAACTACTACTACAACAACTGCTACTACTACTTCTAATACTACTGGTACTACTACTATAACAACTGTTACTACTACAACAATTGTTGCTATTACTCCTAATGCTACTGCTACTGCTACTATAACAACTATTACTGCTACAACAACTACATCTACTAATATTGTTACTACTACTATTGTTATTGCTACTACAACTACAACACCTTCCGCTATCACTACTGCTACTACCACTACTACCCCGATTACAACCACTACTACTATTACTATTACTACAACAACAACTACTACTGAGACTACTATTGCTACTACTACTCCTTCTGCTATAGCTACTACTACTGCTACCACTACAACTATTCCTGCTCCAACTCCTACTACTACTATGTTTACTCCTACCACTACTACTACTATTGCTACTACAAACCCCTACTCAAACTCCTATTACTACTACCACTCCTACTACCACTACTACCCCTACCCCGACAAGTACTACTCCTATTATGACTACTACTACCACTAGTACTACCACTATTTCAACAACTACTATTCTAGCTACTACTACTACTACTACAACTCCTGCTCCTACTACTACTCCTACTCCAACACCTATTGCTACTACTACTCATACTTCTACTTCTACTACTACTACCACTACTCCAATAGCTACTACTCCTACTACTTCTCCTAATCCTACTACTACAACTATAACTACTATTACTACTACTACTAATATTATTAGTTATCCTATTACTCGTAATACTTTTGCAACTACAACTACTACTACTCCAGCTACTCCTTCTGATATTTATACTCCTAATACTGCAACTACAACTACTCCTACTCCTACTACTGCAACTACAACTACTACTTTCTCTACTACTCCAACTACTCCTACTCCTACTACTACTATTCCTACTCCTAATACTACTAATACTACTCCTTGTACTACTACTACTACTACTACTATTGCCACTAATACTTCTACTATTGTTGCAACCACTACTACAACAACTTCTACTACTACTACTACCACCACTACTACTCCTACTGCTTCTACAACTACTACCACCGCTACTACTACAACTACTACTAGAACTATAAGTACTACTGCTGTTACTACTACTACTACAACAACCACTACTAGTACTACTACTGCTACTTCTACTATTACAACTTATACTCCTACTCCTATTACAACAACTACTACTATTACTAGTCTACCAGTACGACTGCTACTACTAGTACTCATACCACTAGTACGACTACTACTACTAGTAATACTACTACTACTACTACTGTTGTTGCTGCTACTGCTACTAGTGATACTACTACTAAAACTGCTACAACTACTTCTTCTAGTACTACTACAACTACCGCTACAGCAACTGCTCCTACTACTACTCCAACTAGCACTCGTACTCCTACTACTGCAACTACTACTGCACCTACTACTACTTCAGCTACTACAACTACTAGTGGTACTACTCCTACTATAGCTACTACTACTCCACATCCTACTCCTACTACTGGTACTACGACTACTACTCCTACTCCTACTGCTACTATAACTACTACTACTCTTCTAGTACAACTACAACTACTAGTAGTCCTACTACTAATACTAGTACAACAACAACTACTACTACTGCGACTACAACAATTACTAGTACAACTGCTACTACTTGTAGTCTGACTACTACTACTACTACTACTACTAGTACTACTACTACTACTTCTACTACTACTTCGACTACTACTTCCACACCAACTCCTCCTACTATTACTACTATTGCGAACACTACTACTAGTTCTACAACTAGAATTTCAACTACTGCTACTACTACCACTACTGTTACTGTGACTACTACTGCTACATCTGCAATCACTACTACAAATGGTACTACTGCTACTACTACTACTACTACTATTAATACTACTACTACAACAACAACAACAACTACTGCCACGGCTGCAACTGCTACTATCACGACCGCTACTACTACTACATTAAGAATAATGCTTCCACTAGCAGTACTACTACAACAACTACCACTACCACTAGTAGTACTATTATAACAACTACTACTGCCACTACTACTACTACTACTAATATTGCTGCTACTACTTCTACTGCTATAGCTACTACTACCATGGTTACTACTACTACTGCTACCGCTACTACTACTACTGTAGTGATAACTACTATTGATACTACAACTGCTACTACTACTGCTACTACTCCAACTGCCACTACTACTACTACTGCACCACTGCTATTATAGCTGTTGTCGCAACTACTACAACAACTACTATAGTTGCTGCTGCTGCTACTACTACTACAGCTGCTGCGACTACCACTACTATTGCAGCTGGTACTTCTAATACTACCACTACTACAACAGCTACTACTTCTCCTACTAGTACTACTCCAACTAATACTACACCAACTGCTACTACTACTGCTACGACTAGTTTTACTGCTACGGCTACTACTTGTACTACTACTACTATGACTACTATTACTTCTATTATTATTACTACTTGTACTACTACTACTAGTGCTACAACTACTTCTACTAGCTCTACTACTATTACTACTGCTACTATAATCACTGCTACAACTTCTACTACTACTACTACTGCTACTACGTATGCTACTGCAAATACTGGTACCGCTACTTCGACTACTACAACTGCTTCTACTGCTACTACACTTACTACTACAACTATTACTACATCTGCTACTATTGCTACTACTACAATAGTTGCTACAACAACTACTACTACTCCTACAACTATGAAAATTACTATTGTAGCTACTGCTAGTATTGCAACTACTACTACAAGAATTACTTCTACCACTACTACTATTACAGCTACTTTTGCTATGATTACTGCTATTGCTACTATAGCTACTACTACTGCTACCATTTTGACTACTACAGCTGCTACTACTGCTGCAATTACTAGTAGTACTACAATTACTACTAATACCACAACAACTACTACTACTTCTATTACTAGTACTATTGCTGCTACTAGTACTACTCCTACTCGTACTACAACTACTACGGTTCCTACTACTTTTATTACTACTGCTACTACTACTGCTACAACAACAACAACAACAACAACTACAACTACTACTACTACTACAATTGCTATTACTACAACAACTACTACTACTACGACAACTACTACTCCTACTGCTACTCCTACTACTCCTTATACTACTTCTGCTACTATAGCTACTATAGCTACTACTACTACTAGTACTACTGCTACTGCTACTACTACTGCTAATACTACTACTACTACTACTACGACAACAACTACTACCACTCTTACTACTCGTACTACTACTACTACTATTTCGTTTGCATCTATTACTTCGATTACTACTACTACTACTTCTACTGTTCCTGGTACTTCTACTCCTACAAGTAATACTACTGCCACAACTACTAGTACTTGTTTTGCTAGTACTCCTACCCCTACTACTACTCCTACTACTACTACTATTATTGCTACAAATACTTCTGACTAATACAGCTACTACTACTGCTGCTACTGCTGCTGTAGCTATTACTACTACTACTACCACCACCACTGCTGCTACTAATACTACTACTGTTAATAGTTCTACTCCTCCTCCTCCTACTACTACTACTACTACTATTAATTCTATTACTGCTACAGCTAATCCTATTGCTACTACTTCTACTCCTACTACAACTCCTTCTCCTGCAACTATTCAAACTACTACTCCTACTACTACAACTACAACCACTACTACTACGACTACTCTTACTGCTACATCTAGAACTACTACTACTTCGGCTTCTGCTACTACTACTACTACTACCACCGCCAATACTACTATTGCTACTACTATTACTACTTCCACTACTACTGCTGCTGCTACTACTACCATTACTTCTTCTACAACTAATAATACAACTACGACCATCACTACTTCTGCTGCTACAAATTCTGTGACTACGTCTGCTACAACTCCTACTACTAGTTCTACTACTACTACTTCTACTACCACTTCTACAACAACTACTATTGCTACTACTACTACTACTACTACTACTACTTCAACTACTACTACTACCACTTCTAATACTACTACTACTGCGGCAACAACTAGTACTGCGGTTACAACAACAACTACTACTATTATTACCACTACTACAACTCCTATAATGACTAGTATGACTATTGATACTACTTGCACGACTACTACTACTACTTCACCTACATCTCCTACTACAACTACTACTACTACAACTACTACTATTGATACTACTACTACTACTACTACCACCACCACCACCACCACCACCACTACTACTACTACTACTACCACCACTGCTTCGACTACTAGTACAACTACTACAACTGCTAATACGACTACGACTACTACTACGACTACTACTACTACTACCACCACTACCATTACTGCTCCTGTGTCTTCTAAAACTCCTACTACTACAACTACTACTACTTCTACAACTATTACACCTACCACTACTGCTACTACTACTACTAATATTGCAACAACTACTACTACTACTACCATCATTTGTACTACTACTGCAACTACTACTATCACTCCTACTACTACTGCACCGACTACAACCGCTACTACTACTACTGCTGCTTTTGCTGCTCCTACTACAACTACCACTCGTACTCCAGCTGCTGCTGTTGCTCACAGTACTACTAATAGTACTGCAACGATGACCAATACTTCTTCCACAGCAACAAGAGCAACAACGACTACAACTTGAACTCCTGCAGTCGTTGCAGCTACTACTACTACTCTACTATTACAACTACTATTACGACTACTACTACAACTACGACTACTCTTTCTAATGCAGCTGCTCCTACTACCACAACAGCTACTACCAACAAAACTACTACTCCTACTGCTACTGCTGCTGCTACTGCAACAACAACAACAACTACTATTACTACAACAACAACAACTAGTACTACTCATACACTTACTCCTACAACCACTACTACTACTATTGCTTCTACTGGTACTACAACAACAACTACTACTACTATTACTGCTACTACTAGTAAAGTTCTAATACTACTACTAATGCTACTAAAACTCTTACTACTACAACTGCTACTATGACAACTACTACTACTAGTACTATTAGTACTACTACTAATACTACTGCTGCTATTATCGTTGTTGCTACTACTATTACTACTACTTTCACTACTACTACCATTGCTTCTGCTACTACAACAACTGATACTACAACTATTACTACTATTGCTATTATTACTACTACTACTACTACTACTACCAGCACCACTACTACTACCACAACAACAACAACAACAACAACAACAACAACTACTACTACTAATACCATTAGTACTACTACTGCTACTACGTCAACTACTGCTACCATTAGTATTACTCCTACACCTACTACTAATCTGACTAATACTCCTACTACTGCTACAACTACTACTACTCTTGCTGCTGCTACTGTTTCAACTACTACTACTGCTACAACTGCTACTACTACCACCACTACTATTACTATCACTACTACTACTACTACTATTGCTTCTACGACAACAACTACTACTACTATTACTACTGCTACAACTTCTGCTACAAGTTCTACTGCTTCGACTACTGCCACTACTGCAAGTAATACTACTACTACAATAACTAATTCTTCTACTACAACTACTAGTATTGTGACTTCTGCTACTTCTACAATAGTTATGACTACTACTACTACTGGTTCTACTGCTACTACTACGACTATGAAACCAATTGCTGCTGCCACTGCGACTACTACTACAACTAGTGCTACTACTACCGCTACTACTACTACTATTGCCACTACAACAACAACTGCTACTACTATTGCTACTACGACTCCTCCTCCTACAACTACTACTTGTACTACTATTACTATTCCTACTACTACTACTACTAGAACTACTACTCAGACTACAACAACTACCACTACTACTACTTATGCTAACACTTCTACTGCTACTGCTACTGTTGCTACTACTACTTCGACTACTACTTTGACTACTACTGCTACAACCACTATGGCTACTACTGCTGCTAATACTACTACTACTACTACAACTACTTATAATACTACTTCTACTGCTAGAACTTACTGCTGCTGCACATACCACAACTACTTCTGCTACTACTACTGCTACAACTGCTACTACTACTACTACTATTACCACTACTCCAAATACTACATCTACTATTACTACTACTACTTCTAATACTACTACTGCTACTGCTACAACTAGTACTGCGGCTACAACAACAACAACAACTACTACTACCACTATTCCAACTCCTACAATGACTACTATGACTACTGATACTACAAGCACGACTACTACTACTGCTGCACCTACATCTCCTACTACTTCTACTACTACTACTACTATTGTGCTAAGACTATTTACCACTAGTACTACTACTACTACTCGTCTAACACGCCTACTACTTCTATACCACTGCTTCTCCTACTATACAACAACTGTTACTACTACTACTACGACTACTTCTACCACTACAACTACTACTACTAGCACTACTTCTACTACTACTATTTCTAGTACTGCTATTACTGCAACTACTGCTACTACTACTACAACAATAACAAAAACTACTACTACTATTACAACAGCTACAACTCCTACTACTGCAGCTACTCGTAGTAATACAACAACTATTGCAACTCTTACTACTGCTACCACTACAACTACTACTACTATAATTTCTGCTACTACTGCTACAAATATTACTACTTCTGTAGCAGCCACTACTACTACTAATACTGCTTCAACTAATGGTACTACATCAACAACTACTACTACTAATGCCACTGCTAGTTCTGTTATTGTTAATACTACTGCCACAACTACTACTGCTACTACTTTTACCACTACTACTACTACTACTACTACTACTACTAATTATACTAGTACCACATCTAATACTACTACTACTGGTACAATTGCTATTGCTACTACTACTGCCACTACTACTACTTCTACTACTACCGCCACAACTACTACAGCTATTGCTACTACTTCTACTACTGTAACTACTACTATTACTACTACTATTACTACTACAACTACTGCTACTACTGCTGCTACTTCTAGTATTACTACTATTAGTGCTACTACGACGACAGCTTCTCCTCCTACTACTATTACTGCGACTCCAACTACTCCTTCTATTCCTACTAATCCTCCTACCACTCCTACTGCTACTGCTACTGCTGCTGCTACTACTGTTTCTACACTGCTACTACTAGAACTACTGCTACTACTGCTGCTGCAACTACTACTACGACTACTATTATTGCTACTACTCGTACAACTATAGCTACTGTTATTACTACTAATACTGCCACCACCACCACACTTGCTACTTTGACTACTCCAACTACTATTGTTACTGCTACTATTGCGATTGCCACTACTGCTACTACCGTTACTACTACTTCTACTTCTAGTACTATTACTACTACTGTTACCACTACAACAACTACTTTAACAACAACTACCACTACTACTAGTGATACTACTATAGCTACTACTCCTCCTGCTACTTCTGATATAACTACTATTACTACTACCACTGCTACTGATACTACAACTATAACTACTAGTACTATTACTATTACTACTATAGCTGCTACTACAACAACTATTTATTCTATTACTAATACTTAGTACTACTACTATTACTATTATTACTACAACAACTGCTAACACTACTATTACTACTATTACTAGTACAATTGCTACTACTGCTAATATTACAATAACTACTACTACAACTATTGCAACTACTACTACTACTATTTCCAATACTGCTACTACTACTGCAACTACTATAGCTACATCTACTACGACTGCTACAACTAATTGTGCTACTATCACTACTAGAGCAACGACTACTATGACTACTACTGCGAATGCTACTCCTACTACTATAATAGCTAGTGCTACAACCACTGCAACTACTTCTGCTATTTCTACTACTACTGCTACTACTACTATTGTAACTACTACTACTACTACAATGATTACTGCTACTGCTACTAGTACTACTACTCCTACTCCTACTACTACTACTACAACTACTACTAGTCCTGCTACTATGACTACTACTTGTACCACTACTACTATTACTAGTAGAACTACCGCTGCTACTACTACTACTACTACTCCTCCTCCTCCTCCTCTTGTCTGCTCTTAGTACTACTGCTACACCTACTACTACTACTATTTCTACCATTACTACTACTTACTATAGCAGCTATTACTATTATTTCTACTATAATTGCTACGACTACTGCAATTACTACAATTACTACTACTACTACTACTGTGACTCCCAACACTACAACAACTACCACTACTATGGATGCTGCTGCTACTATTACTACAACTACTACAACTACTATTGCTACTGCTACTACTGCTACTGCTACTACAACTGCTACTACAACTGAACTGCTACTACTTTTACATCTACTACTACTGCTACAACAACTAATACTGCTACTAGTACTCGAACTACTACTATTGCTACTACATCAGCCACTAATGCTACTCCTACAGCTACTATTGCACTGCTACGACTGTTGCTACTACTATTACTACTACTATGACTACAACTACCGCTACTACTACTACAACTACTTATGCTACTGTTGCTACCACTACTACTACTACTACTTCTTCTACTCTTACTACTAGTACTCCAACTCCTACTCCTACTACTGCTACTACTATTATTCCTTCTAGTATTACTACTACTACTACAACTCTTACAACTACTCCCGCTCCAACTTCTTCTCCTACAACTACTCCCATTGCTACTACAACTATTCCAACTACTACTACTGCTACAACTACTACTATTACTACTACGACCACTAGTACTACTACTTTCGATGCTGCTGCTGCTACTACTACTATTGCTACTACTGCTACTACTGCTACTATTACAACTACAACTACTACCACTATTGCTGATACTACTGGTACATTACTACTACTAATGCGATTACAATAGCTACTACTACTGCTGCTACTATGACTTTACTACAACTACCAATGTTGCTAATACTTCTATTACTACTCCTACCACTCCTACAACTACTGGTACAACTACTCCTAATCCAACTCCTGCTCCTACTACTAGTCCTACTACTATAACTACCCCTACTCCAACTACTACTACGCCTGCTACTACCCCTACTCCAACTACTACTATTACTGCTACTACTACTACCACTACTTGTACAAAAACAATAACAACTACTTCTACGATTACTACTACTACAACAACTACTACTACTACTGCTACAACTTCTACTACTAGTACAATTGCAACTACTACTATTCCCACTACTACTACTAATACTAACACTACTACTACTAATACTACTACTACTAATAATAATAATAACACTCCTACCCCTTCTACTGCAACCACTTCTCCTACTCCAACTCCTTCCGCTTTAACCACTCTGACTTCTACTACTACCCTTACTCCAACTACTACTAATACTACTACCACCACCACCACCACCATGACTACTAGTACAATTGCTAGAACTACTACTCCTACTACTATTGGTACTACTACTACTAATACTAACACTACTACTACTACTAATACTAACACTACTACCACTACCACTACTACCACTCCTACGATTACTCCTACTACTACTCCTACTACTACTCATACTACTACTCCTACTCTTACACTAACTCCTAATTCTATTCCTACTACTACCCCTACTCCTACACCTTTTGCTACTACAACTACTCCTACTGCAACAACAACTAGTACTACTACTTTTACTACTACTACTACAACTCTACTACTACTACTATTATGACTACTCCTCCTGCCACTACTGCACCTACTACTACAACTACTCCTACTATTACTCATACTAATACTACTACTCGAAACACTCCAACTACTACTTGAACAACTACTTCTACTGCTACTGCTAATGCTACTACTACTACTCCTACTAATACCACGACTACTACTACTCCTACTACTACTACTCCTTCCACTGCTCCTACTACCACTACTATTGTGATTACTACTACTACTACAACTTCTACTAGTTCTGCTACAGCTACTGCTGCTGCTACAACTACTACTACTACTACTACTACTAGTACTACTACAACTCCTCCTCCTCATACTACTACTGCCCCTACTAAAACTACTACTACTCCTATTTCTACTCCTACTCCAGCACCCCCTACAAGTATAACTACTATTGCTAATACTACTACTACTACTTCCACTAGTACTACTACTACGTTTACTACGACTACTACAACAACTACTCCGACAACAACTACGATTACTACTACTATTACTACTACTACTCCTACTCCTCCTCATACTACAAATGCCCCTACTAAAACTACTACTACTCCTATTACTACTCCTACTCAAGCACTTCCTAAAAGTATAACTACTATTGCTAATACTACTACTACTACTTTTACTACGAGTACTACAACAACTACCATTACCACTACTACTGCCACTAATACTAGTATTACTACTATTGCTGCTACTACTGCTATAACAACTAGTAGTACTACTAATACTTCTACTACTACTACTACTCCACTACTTACTATATACATACTACTCTACTTATACGACTACTACTACTACTACTACTAGTATTGCACTATTACTACTTCAACTACTACACTTACCACTGCTACTCCTACAACTACGACGACTACTACTACTACTACAACTACTACGCCTACTACTATAGTTACTACTACTACTACTACAATTGTTATAATGAAAACTACTAGTACAACTACTACTGCTGCTACAACTAATATTACTAGTGCTACTACTCCCATTAC